>CM057818.1:17844269-18274269 GCA_030067965.1 Latrodectus elegans
TTTTTTTAAAGGTATTTTCTTGGAAGTAGAGTAGATATGATCAGGTAGAAAATATATAGTGTGTTTAACGGAATTAAAAATATGAAAACAGAAAAATAAAAAACCTGAAATTTGTATAAAATTTTTTACTTGATTATGACATAAAATTATTTTTTAAATCAAATATATTGAATTTTTTATTTATTTATTTTTTTAAATAAAATTGTTCAAGATCTTCAATCTGCTTATTAGAAATATTTCCTGTTTTCATTGTACTGTGCACATTTTTCATTAAGGAGTTCTATGCACATTTCTTTTGATATTATTTTTCATAATTATTAAAGAATAAACCAAAAATAATTGAATAATTTGATAGTGATTTAAGCAATCGAGAATATTTCAAATAATTTCACGGTAAAATTAATTTTCATTTCTTGGAAACTCTATTATCTTTTAAAATGTTTTATTTTTACAGTTCACATTTTGAAATAAGCAATTAGTTGTAAATGTGAAACATTAAGAATGTTAATTGATATTAACATATAGTAGGAAAGTTAATACTATTTTCTCTTAATTATTGGATTTAAAAGTCTTGGCCTATAAATGAAACATTTTATCGTGTATTATTTCCCAAATGAAGGTCATTTTATTTTAAAAGGTTAATTTTTAGGTTAACAAATACTGCTATGGTTGCTATTTCTTATTGAAAGTCTTATATCTTGAGTTAATGAGTTTTTATCATTTGATAGTGTGAGTATAGAATGTTTTCACCAAATGTTAAGAAGTTTATGAACAACATAAATTTCAAGTTAAAAACTAAATTTAAAATATATTTTATTCTAGGAAAACAAATTAACTTTTTATTTTACATTTCATAATAATTAGTTTCCAGTGTTATTTCTTTGTTTTATCGAAGAAATCTGTATTTTTTTTATTTGTAATAATTTATTCGGTATTCTAAATTATTAAAACTTGTTTAAAAATTCAAAGGAAAGTAAGCTTTTTGTGTAATATTGTAATAATTGTCTATTCAGGTGTTTTTGTATGTTAGTGATATTTTTATTAAAATTTTGGTGTACCAAATTGTTCACATTTTATGAAAGTGTGTAGTCCTTATTCATGTGTTTTAAATAATGATAAATTGTTCAATTTTACACTTAAAATTATATTGAAACAAAAGTTATATCGTCTAGAATTAGGATTTTTTATTGGGGTAATATTTCATCTAATTTTGTCTTTAATTTGTTGCTTATTATTTTTTCTATAACATAATTATTTGGGCATAAAATGATTACTAATTACCTTTGAAGATTATATTTCTGCCTTATCTAGCATCATTATCATTTCTATACCTTTCATAAAATTACAAAAATTAATGTAAGATCTTGTTTGTAATTCTGGGAAGTGTTTTTTCTCATTTATATAGTATTAAACTTTAAAATAATTAAATCTTTATTTTTTCTATATAGTAAAGAGGCTTTGTTATAAATCCAATTTAGTTTCTAAAATTTTGCTTTGGTATTCTCAAAATTATTCTAAAAGTTATCAATTTTACTACAAACTTTTTATCTATAAATCAAGTTAATTTCTTTTATTTTTATCAGCTTGTTTTCTGTTATGTTAGCTTTATAATCTTTAAGTTTATAATCCTTTTTTTTTTTCATATGAAATAAGCAAAATTAAATCCATGCATTAATATTATTTGACATATCTTAGAAATCTGAATTATTCTTAGTATAACATTCTTGCAACTTGTAAGCTGAAAAAAATATTTGTATATCTTCTAGAACAAAGTAGAAGAGATGATCTTGAGTCTTTAGGCTATGTGTTGATGTACTTTAATAGAGGCAGCTTACCTTGGCAAGGCTTAAGAGCAGCTACCAAAAGACAAAAATATGAAAGAATTAGTGAGAAAAAAATGTCCACTCCTATTGACGAGCTATGTAGATCATTTCCATGTAAGTTTATACTGGTTATTTGTATAAAATAAACTGGCTGCAATATGCCATGGTATGACTTGTAAATTTAGTTTGATGTTAATTTATTTCTAAGCAAAAAAAAAAGGCACGTATTAAGATTCTCGATGAATTTTGTTTGGAAAATATTCATTGTGAAAGAATTTTTTAATTATTATGTAATTAATAATTACAAATAAGCACGTGTGAGGGGGGGATAAAAAAGGCATATGTTCTATACAATTTGAGAGAAAAATTTAGTTTTAAGGAAATTCATAAATATAATATGGTTCTTAAAATATTAAAATATCGATAAGTTTTCTTTGTTTGTATTACACTACATTTAATAAAGTGGAAGAGAGCTTTCCTAATTAAGCTATAATAATTCTATCAAATCATCCTAAAACATCATAATTGGAATTTATATTGTTTATCAGTAAATCAAATTTGCTAATTTTAAGTTATGTATATACACTGTATAATTGTAAATATTTATTAGTGTATTGCTATTTTTCACAGTTCATTATGTTATGATATTTGTATTAATTGGTTTGTAGTTTTGCTCCCGAGGCACAGGTCCCAAGTAGATGTTCGATTCTTGGTGCTAGGCAAGTCCAACTCAGCCTTTCATCCCTTCAATGGGAAGAAAAGCCGAGTACTAAGCCTGCTTGGGAACTAAACACTAAGAGTTTCACATTAAGCTGACCGCCTTATCAGGGCATATGCCTCACAGATAAGTCCTCTCAGTCAAGTAAACAGAGATGAGCACTGTAGGCCTTGTCACACATGGGCTGTCATGCCACAGAGTTTTGAGTTTAGTTTGTATTTTGTTGTCCTTATGATCATTCAGAACAAAATTATTAGTTTATGCAGTGTCAAAATCTAGCTTGTCACAAAGTAGCACACATTTTTCATTATGCTTTAATGCAATAATGAAGCTGTGATTAAATAGAAAAGTCACTACTTGACAAATTAAAATTTAAATGTTGATGTCAGAAATGAGTGTAGATACATGAGAATGAAAGTGTTACATCTATGTTTATTAACATAATGATAAAGCAGAAACTTTTTCCATTCATTTAACATTGTTAATGATGCATAAGTTCTTTGAATGTATTATTATGCGAGACTTCTAAAAATCAGTATTTACTTTTGTTCACTTATACTGTAAATTACTTTGTTCAACATAGATGTGCTTTTACAATCATAAGTTTTTTAATTTTTATTGTTTCTTGTATATCTGTAGTACTCGCATTTCATTTTTGCAAGAAACAATTAATAAAAGTAAGATATTACTGAGTAAAATATTATTATTAATTACAGATTGCATTTGTTATCTAATTATCTATTTTGTACTTAAACTTGGTTTTGTGTTGCTATTTGATATTTTTAAATAACAACGAAAGAAATTGATAAGCAAGTGTCCATTGCAAATTCTGTAGTGCAAAAAATTTTATAGATTCCAAATCTGTTAAGTAATAAATCAAGTAATTTAAGCAAAATGCTGAAGCAATATTTTTCGTCATTTAACTCGTTTAAAATTAATATGAACTCGTTTGAAAAAAATATGAATTGTTTTTAATGTAAGTTTATTATTTATGGTTAATATTGTCCTTTATTGTCTCTATTATTAATAGCCTTGAATTAGTCTTGTGCAAAAAAAATGTGAGTGTATGTTACTATACACACATAATTTAAATTAAAGTTCAAACATTTGTTTAAATGCAGAATTTTTTAACAATTTAATGTGGGATAGTATTAATTTATTTATCATAATGAAGCATGTCATTGTTGATCACATCAGATACATAGATGCCTACAATGTAATAAATGAAGACTTATTTCAGATGCTGGTACCATAAAAAAGTATCATATATTTTTATGTAGACAAAACTAAAACAAAGAAAAATATTCCAATAGCAGTGAAAATATCCAAAACTGCTCAATAAGATTGATGAACTTGAAAAATAAGTGAGCTTAATCTATTTAAAGTGTAGCATTAAGACTAAGTGAAGCAACAAATTCACGTTAATTGCCAAGTAAAACACTTGCCCTGAAGCCTTGAAATAAAAATTGCTTCATAACAACAAGCTTCAAGAAACTAGGATGCATACTAAAAAAAATTTATTTTAGTAAATTTGTAATATAAATGTTGAATAATTAACAGAATTCTGAAAAAAGGATTGTGCAATTGAGTAGTTTAAAAAGAATTTAAAAATAAAAGGGTAATATATTGCCTTTCTATTAACATGACCAGGCCACCAAACGTTTTAAGCTTGCAAAACTTCAAAAGAGTTGATGCTTGTATGGTTAAGAATACATTTTATGCTCTAGTTTCTGGTAAAATTTTCACTTGAACCCCCCTTGGGTTGACTAGTTTAGTGCTTCTAAATCATTTTTAAAATTTATAGGCAATGGTTCTCCCCTGTTTAGAATGTATTGAAACGGTGATGAATTATTTTATCATCAAGTTATCTTAAGATAACTTGATTTTTATTAACACAATTAGACAATAGCACTTAACAGTAAACTTCCTTTCTGCTCAAATATTTTAAATTATGTTATAAACAATTTTTTTTTTCATTATATAATACTAATCTTCAAAATCATTTACTTCATAACCCCATTAAAATTTATATAAAATTTTTTAAATTGTTATTGGACAACTTTTTATAAAAAAAATATAATGAAACTAGATTAATTTGAAACTGTAAACACAAAAAAATTTTTTAACGTCTCCTAAAGTACAAAAATCTTTAGTCTTTACATATAAAAGCTTTTTCTATGAAACTTTATACATATTTTTTTAGTAATTGTAGTTGTCATATATTGTTAAATTAAATCCTTTAGTAAACAAAATATTGTAATTGGCTAGTACTAATAATATTTATTTATGAAATACTGATTTCCTAGGATTTAATAAATCACAAATTACTTAATACCTTATATCCTTAAATAGAATGTTTTAACATGTTGTGAGTTATGTAATTACATAACTCCATCTATTGGTTTAAAAATCTAATCTTCCTTTATTATACATAAATTTATCATGTTGCTATTCCTGTTAAAATTCTATAAAAAGTTGTAAGTTTTAAAATTAATTTTGTTTGTGTTAAATTTTAATTGATTGGAATGTTAAATGAACTGAGTATATTATTATTCATTTATTGATTCTTTTCTCACCAGCTGAATTCGCCACTTATTTGAACTACTGCAGGTCCCTTCGGTTTGATGAAAAACCTGATTATTCATATCTAAGGCAACTATTGCGCAATTTGTTTCACCGAGAGAGATTTACATACGATTATGTTTTTGATTGGAATATGCTAAAATTTGTAAGTTTGTTTTATTAGATTTCCTTTATTCTGTTAAATTTTAAACTTGAAAATATAACGTAAAAATAAGCATGATGACATTTTAGAATTTTTATTTTATAATAGAAAAGAGTGAGAATATTCTTGCATACATCTTCTAAACTATTTCCATCCATCCTTCTTTGTAAGGTACAAAATCAATTAATGATATGTATGTACATTTGTTTAAATTAATAAAAGTTTAATTTGTAAAAAAAATAATAACATTAACAGTGAAAATAATAAATGATAATAGATATTTAAAAATTAAAGTAGTGAAAAAATGTTTCAAACGGGAGTGATATCTTAGTTTATTCATCAAATGTTTTTTCCCTTTACAGAAGTCCAAGCTGTGTTTTTATGGAAAAAAATTAATAAATATAATTTTAAGAAAAATCATTGTGTTTGTACATATATATTTTTATGTAAAACAAATTATTTTGAAATGGTGAAAATGGTTTCATATTAGTTTTTAAAGTTTGACTTATTTAAATTGAATTTTTTTCATTCAGTTACATGTTTACAATTATTTAGAATTTTTAACATACAGATAATTTAAACAGTTTAATTTTCCTGCATAATTTAAACAGTTTATTTCCTTTTATTGACTGGAAAAATTTTGATCACTGTAATCTGGTTTCAAATTTATCATTTTTAGAAAAATCTGAAAGTGTTTAGTTAGAGAGTTAATATTTTAATTATAATTTTCAAAATTCTTATTTTGAAACTGAAGCGATTTTAAACAGTTTATTTCCTGGTTTATTCTGAATTTTAATATGAATGTTATGGTTTATTCTGAATTTAATTGCAATTTTAATACCTCATTTGGCTAGGTTGTATGAATTAAAATGTTAAATAAGCAAATATTTGCATGATATTAAACTGTTAATTTATTAAATATTTTTTGTCTTTGTTTGCTATCCAAATATTTACTTCCTACAATATCCTCCCTCCCCCCCTATCACATTTTAACAGTGGAAAAATATAATTCATGAAAATGAGCATAATCACTGTTTTAGTTGACAATTTTGAAATGCTGTTATTTTCATACAATTCTTTTTGTGTCTAATAATAATTGGAAGTACACTTTATAGTACATTTACGTGTGTACTTCCATAATATTTATTTTCTCTTTTTATTTTTATGCCTGAAACAAAATAATAAGAGTCTTATGTTTTTTTATTTCAGTTAGTAGAACTGTTGCTAAATATTTAAATAAACTCAGATACTCACAAAGAATTTGTACTACAAAAAGTATTCTTTCTAGAAATTGATATGCTTTATAGATTTTGAATTCAATTTTTTGATTTCGCTCTTTTTCTTTTAGAATTAAATACAGAATTCCTGTTTTAATTTCTAATCATTTGGATTTGTGCCATTTCTACTAATTTGGTGTATACATATAAGTTGAACTTCTGACTCACCATCTGAATTTTTGTTTTCTAAACATCTTATTCCTTATTTCATGAATTTCTTTACTTTCATCTTCATTCGATGTCTATGCAAGATTTAAAAAGTAATTTCAGAATTCAGATTTTAATATCGATTACTTTCATTTACAATTTTTGTCAATTTAAGCTTTGACTGGAAAAAAGTTGCAGAAATAATGTTACTCAATAAATTTTTTTTTTTCTTTTTTATTTTTAGAATTTTTTTTATATATACATAAAATTTTTATAGCTGCAATGAACCACTAATACCAATATTTATAATTAAATTTCAATTGATATTTTGAAAGAAATTTGTGCTTATTATTATTTTGTATAATATGTTCTAAAAACCATTCAAATACAAATATTAAGAGAGATCCTTTTATTCAAGATAAATTTGAGATTCTGCACGTGAGGAGTTTAATTAGAAGTAGCTTTTTTAGTTATCTTTGCAAAAAGTTAATTTATAAAGGGAAAAATTACTCTTGTCTTTTTGCTTCTATTAAAAAAATGTCTTAAATAAATATGAAAATTTCATGAATATAAAATTGCTTTCCTGTCTTCATGTATTCATTACGTAGCCATACTGAACTAAGTGATTAGTTGGGCAGCAAAAAGTATAATTATATATTAAAATTCCATATCAATATATTATTTAATGTTGATATTATTTTTCAAACTAAGAACTTTTAAAAATCAGCATGAAATACCAGCAAATTTTTAAAATATGATGACCAAAAAAAATTTTACTATGCTCTTAAAATATATAATCATTCTGAGTTTATTGTCATCAGAAATACATAAGATTACTTTTCTTTGAAACTTATGCAATTGGGAACAATTTAAAAATGTGTTGGAAAATGGTATAAAAATTAGACTTAATAAATTTTTTCTAAAGTTCTTGATAATCAACAATGAATTTTTGCTTTGTGAAATTTGTTTCATATTTTTAAATTAAAATCCATCTATTAAAAATGAACTTAATAAATATCAATCTTAATTATATTATAGTAAAAGCATATGAAATATATTTCAGAAGTACGTGATTCAAATGCGTAAAAAAACACACACTCACACAATAGCTTTTCTCGTAAAGGAAAAACTAAAAAGATTCTGTACCGAAAGATAAAATCCTGACTACAAAAATATAAATCTAATATGAGAGAGAACGATTGTATATAAATAAAAAGTTGAAAATTTATAATGTATTAAAAATATTCACATTCACAAATTTAAGATTAGTTTAATTTGTCTTTAATTATGAAATTCTTTATATTAATGTTTATTGTAATATTTTTTTTTCCTTATAGATATCAGGTTTTTTTTTTTGTCATTATAAATTATTTAATTTGGCATCACATGTTATTATATTTGATAATATACTCATCTCATCTATATTTTGTGATAGCTTTATTTGTATAGTTAGACAGTTTTGAGGATTGTTGTTAGTTTTGAGTTATAATAAAGTGAGTATATAAATGCATCTGGTTGTTCAAGGAATTTTGAGTGGTTTGTTATAATAATTATTTTTCAAATTTTGTGTGAATATTGCTATAAAATCCTATAATATACACTTCATATAAAATAAGGCACAAATTTTATTAATTTATGCATGTAAGTTTTATTGGGTATAGTGTAAATACCTTACAAATAAAGTGCAAATGTTTATGGACATTAAAATCATTGATGGTTGTTCAAAATGTTACTGAATTCACTTTAAACTATCAGTCGAATTTACTTTTATATAAAAAATGACCTTAAGATGGTAAGCCAAATTCTGCTTTACTTGTCTTGTGTTGATTATCAATTTATTCAATTATCATTATAGGTATGTCCCATTGAATTTGTAAACTGCATTAATATCCCAAATAATGGCTGAATGTTATCTTGTGGTAACCTTTACTTTAAATAAAGCAATGCTTAGATTGTGTGATAAATCTTATCAGGTTTTCCAAACTTGTAAAATCTCAGCTTATGAAATAGATAATGAAATAATTATCAAATGTGAAAAGTAGATTAGTTTTTAATAAAGGCATATTGTTAATATTTATCAGAACTTTTGCTGATTTTTACTGAAGGGATAAAAAATAAACATCAAGTATATGTTATGTAATATGTGAAGTGCCCTTTTCTTGTATATTCAGAGAAGACAATAACAAAGTATAATTAAGGTGTGGTATGAATGTACTTGGTATAATTGTCCAGATAACAGCCAATTTATTAGTGCTCTTATCTTTGATTTAACAGTTTGTGAGTTATTTTGAAAATTTAGCAAATGATTAAATCTGAGCAATAAATTTCTTAATGCTTAAAAAATGTTGCCATTGTCATAAGTCATTTCTTTCATCTTTGATAATTTCACTAACAATGTTTAATTAATTTAAAAATATAAAGAATAAAAGAATTTAAAAAAAAGTATATAAATTAAAATATTGTACTAAGGACTTAAATTTCAAGATTGCAAGTAACTACATATTAATTTTTGGATGTTAACATCTATTCAAATTATCAGTCTTTTCAAGTGTTTTAAGTAAGATTTGAAGAATAATATGTTGATTTTTAAATGTTTTAAGCAGTAAATTTTATTAAATGCTTGTCTGTCTATATTACAATTTTTTTTAAAAAAAGTCCATACATAATTATAATTTCAATTTATTGTGTGCTAATTAAATTGCTTTTTTTTGGGGGGGGGGGTATTTTTTCTGGGAATGATAACAGTTCTTGATTTGATTTCTGTCTTAAAGATGGATGTTCTGAGTGACTAAGAATCTAATTGTATTTACCTGTCTGGCTTTCGATCAACAATTCTTGGGTTTCGAATCCACTTTAAACTGTAGTTTTCAGCTTAATTACCACCATTCGTGTAAAAAATAAAAATAATTAAACAACACAAACCAAGGCTTGTCTAAGTATGTCCTAAGCAAAATGAACATAAAGGGATACCTTTTTTCTTTCATATTGTAGTATTTCCACTCCTGTTGGAAGTTGTATTAAATTTGATTTTACTCTTATACTCTACCTTATTTAAAGTTATGAATCTATTTTTAAATGATTGAAGTCATTTATAGTTTTTAATGATAAATTTTGTCTTCAGGGTAGCAATCGTAATCAACCAGAGATGCAAGAGGAAAGAGATCGCCGTGAGCGTCATCATCAACATACCAGCACTACTTCTCGTGGGGCTCTTCCTGCTCCTACTACAGCTAGTAGCAGTCGATTAAGAGGTGCTCCTGACTCTGCAAGTCCTGCTACTGGAAGATCTCTACCACACCACTTGGCAGCTTCTGCAAATATGACACAAGTTATTTCTTCCACAGGAGGACCAGTGCCAGCAGCCTCTCCTGCAGCCCTGGCAGCTGCTTCTCACGTCGCTGCTGCTCCTCTACCGTCCGCAATGCCATGTATGCGATCACGGACTCGTTCCACGCCTCGAGCAGGAATTGCTGGTCATGATCCCAATTCTCAGAGGTGACCTACACTTTCAGGAACAGATGATTGAAAAAAAAATCAAGCAAAACTAACAAATTTATATTTAAAGTTGAAGGGTCCAGTTCTAGGAAATGGAAGTGTGAAACTAATGTATGTGCACAGCATTAGCTTGAAGAGTCAAAATCAGGAGTTTTGTATGCTTGCTATGGTGCCACTTGAAATGATTTTATAAACTGCTTCCTCTGTATGAACTTCACTTTCTTTTTCATTAAAAGATGTTTTGATTTTTTTTTATTACTTTGTATAGTTCATTATTTGATTTTGAGTCATTTGGTGTCTTTTTAATGCAGATTTGAATATTGTTGAACATTTTCATAGAATATAAGTCATGAAAACCATTGACTTAAACAAATTTGTTCATTTTATATCAAAACGTTGCTCACTTATCTTAATTATATTTTATCCCTTTCCTAACAAAATGTTTTCATAAAATGCTTACAGAGTGTTATGTACATTATCTTTGGTTCCTGTTTTGTAAAAGAATAGGTGTTAATTGCTCATTATCTTTATTTATTTAATATCCCATTTGATATATATTTGTATAAAACTGTATAAATATTAAATGTGTTTGTAATTTTAGTGTATACTCTAGAGTATTGCATTTTTATAAGATTAAGTTGTAATTCAGAAATATAAGTTTATCATACTTCTTGTTTCTGTCCAGCATCTTAGCTGGGAAGCAAATAGTGCAAAGTATTTTTGTATGTTTTTGCAGAATATTTTATGATAAAAGTTTCTAAAATGTGCACTTACATGTATATATGATGCGAGTTTCTGGTTACAAGACTTGTACAGGACTTTTTTTTTTCGGCTCATTTTCTTTTCAGTGATGTATGTCTTGTGGCACATATGTCTACAACCTGTAATATCAGTCATAATATCTCGTCTCTCTGAAGCATGTGCAATTATTTTAGAATATTTGCAAGAATAATTGTCTCTTACGTTTGGCTTTTGTAGAAAAATCGTACTTAGTTCAAATATTTGATTACTTCAAGCTTGGTACTTATTTATGAATAAATTGCAGTGATAACTTTTTTGACTTGAATCCATGTGGTAATCATTGTTTGTTTGTGCGTCATGTGTTTGTGTTAAATTCTTTCCTCACACAAGGCATGTAATTTTTTTTTTTACAATGGAATGGATGTTAGATATCTAATATCCATTTATTTTATATATTTTTTTAATTTTTTCAACAATGTTTCAAACTGCATAGGAACATTTGATATTTTGTCTCTTTTATGAGGTCAAAAGATTAATCTAAAGTTTGTAAATGTATTTTGATCAAATGAATTTGAAAGTACTTTTGGTGCTGAAAACAGATGACTTAATCTGGCATATCTATTGATCTCTTTTAGAGACATTACTAATCTACTAGTTTTTGCTGGAATATGTAATATTTTAATTTATAATGGGCGCTAGTAGTATTTGCATTTATTTCTTGTTAGCAGTAATAACCTTAAAATATTAACCAGCTTATTCAATAACTATCCAAAAGCAAATGTGTATATATTGGTAATTTAATCTTTCCTCGGAAAGATATTAGAAAACATCTTCTAATGTCGTAATTGTTTATTGTCAATAAAAATTTATGTATTTTTATACAAATTGAGATATAATTTTTCCAATTCTATAAAAAGAAAATAGTTTCGACAAATACCATATCATTTATTAGAGACACTTGTAAACATCTAGTTAAAATTAAAATTCACAAAATATTTATTCTTATATATAAACTTTATTTGTATTGAATTTTTTTTTTTTTTTTTTTTTTTTTTTTTTTTTATTTCTGGAAAATTGAAACATTCTTATTATATTAATTTTGTAATTTTTGCATTTTGTCTTGTAACAAGCTATAGTTACAAGAGTAGATTATATCTAGTCTTTGTGTTGAGCTGCTAAAAAATCAAACAGGGATAACGTTTTGCACCTAAAGTAGAGAGCTGTTTATTTTGATGAGACATTTGTTAAAGCTTTACGATTGATTATAAACTGCCTGAATTAATGCTTGTAGCATATAAGACAAAAATAAGAAATTGTATATTAAAAAGAATTGTGTCTAAATGTATGTGCCTAGTTTTTATAACTATTTGACCTCAAGATTCTTTTGATTTTGTATCTTCACTAAGCTGGTAAATTTTATTATTGTGACAATTTTTCACCTGTTGCAATATTCTTCTGTACTGTGTTTAAAGAAAAAAAAAACTGCTTATATAACTTCTATGTGCAAGGCATAGAATACATTTTTCAACTATTGTTAGAATGATTTACAAAAATCAGTGAATGCTGTACATTAATGCTGCCTCAACCGAGATTTGTATGTTGTAACAAACTAAAAAAAGATGTGAAATGTTTTTACATTTATTAAAAAAAATTTTTACTTTTATTTTTTAAGTGATGTGATGTAAGTTATGTAAGTATACTAGGAATTTGAATAAATTGTACAGAATTACTTATTATACCATTGTTTTCCTTGATTGTTTATCATTGAACTTTTTTTTTTTTTAAGTTTTGATTAAAAGAAAAATTTTTCATTTATATTTGCTTGATAATTAAAATGTGTCAAGTTTGATAAATTTATATTAGTTTTATGATTTCTTTTGTATATCATATTAACACAGATGCATGGGAAATATCTGGCCACAGTAATATAGGTTTGTAAATTATGTTTATTTTATGCAAACTATTCCCACTCCTTTGTGAAATGAAGCGGTTTTAATATTACAACGCTAGCCAAACCCTTTTGTCTTTTGTAGAACGTTAAAGATATTTTCAATTACCGAGAAATTAGAATTTAATTTGTTAGAAATGAATTGCATTTAAAGAATGTATTTTATATAATCTGGTTACTAGTTAAGATAAATTTTATTTTTAATTCAAAATTTCTATAAAGCAAAAAAAAATTTTTTTTTATTTGTCCAGTAATTTAGATGAATTTCTCAACAATTTCTTGTGCAACATTGCCGTTTTTATGTATGTTTTCAAATTTTTATCACGCACTTGACAGTTCTTTTTTCGGGCATAAAATTAGCTTGCCAAAAATTGCCCGTCTCTTGTATTCTAGGTAGCTATGATAAACAGCAATTTTAATTTGATAGTGTATATACGTACTTATTTCCTTTTGTAAATAAACTTAAATTTTTATGCTAATTCGTAAAAAAAAAACATTGTATTAACATATGTTGAAAGCTGACACGAATCTATTTTTTTTTTATTTTTAAACTCTAGTATTATTGACATTATGAGGAATAAAAATATTAGTACATAAGTGATAAATTAGAGGTAAATGATCAAGAGATAATTTAACTTGCATAGGATAATAACTCTTCTTGTGCTTTTGAAGTTAAAAATAATTTTTGCTGAGATACCCTTTTTCTACCGTTAACTCATTTCCTAATTTTCAAAGCTGCCCCGGCTCCTGGTGTTTTTGAAAATCTCATTTCTCTATTATAATATATTTTTTTCTTTAACAATTGTTATGAATTGCTATAGTAATTTGTTTTATTATTTCACAAAATTTTTTGTCCCTTAAGTGAAGTAAAAATGTACTGCATCTTTCTTCACTAATCATTAAAAAAAAAAAAAGTTCATTATAATTTTAAAAAATAGCTTTAAAAGTTATATTATAATACATAAAATTGTTTTATTTAAAATTCGAATATTTACTTCGATCTTTTAATAAGAAACTTGTTTACTGTTAAGTATTTCGGAGTGCATAAATTTTTAAGTATACATATATGTGTACTTATCCTATCATCATTAAAACAATATTGAAGATACAGTAAACATAAATATCAATTGATTCTAAAATAATCAAATCGAATTCTACATATTTTTCAGAAATTTGTTTTAATACATTATTTTAAATGATTATCTGTATCCAGAAAAATCAAGTCTTCATACATTATTTCATTTATAAATTGAAATAGTATACAAATTTTTCGAATATAAAATGTGCAAGAGCTTATGAATTTCCATGACTAACATTACAAAAGGCTTATTTTGTCTTGTTTCACAAAATAAGTTTAATCGTCTTGCTCTCTATCTAACATTTACACGGTGGCCTGGTGGATTAGGGCGTTATCATCGGAAAGTAACGAGTTCGAATCCCTGCCGACTGAAGATCCGTCGTGTCCGCTGAAGTCGACTAGGGCACATAAAACGGCGTGGTCGCAATGTCCTCCATGTGAAACGATACCTCTGGGGATGGCAAGTAAAGTATAGGGAGTCTTCTGCTTGGTTCCTGCTTCAAAATCAAGAAAACTCCACTTGACTGCTTCTATCTAACTGGCAAACATTGCATGCTTGTGAACATATGTCCATCCTCGAAATTCGATATCAAATGAAAAAAATTGATAAACTCAGTTTTGATTCTTTATCAACAGAAATATAGTTGTGGTGACAGTTCATCTTACCGCTTTCTGGTGCATCATTTTCGGTTGACAAATAAAAATTCAATCTTGCTGGATGAGTCACTCGCACAATCAATCAGTTCGTGGGTTCGAATCCCTCTTTGGATTTGGATGTTCGTAATAGTTCATAATTCTCTTTTAGCTGTTGGTCCCGATCTAATTAGCCCTCGCATGCAATGAATGACCGTTGAGCGAAAAACACTGCACAATCAGTCCAGCCTATTTTATATTCCTATCAATTTATCTTCATTTATTTTTATGCTTATTTTCTGGTAATTATATTTCCAGTAATATATATATATATATATATATATATATAGATCATATGCTTTAGATAACATAAATGTATATTTTTTATTCAAATATTTACCATTTAAAGTATTTTACGAAGAATGATTTATTCGATAAAAGGCAAAATTAGTTCGTTAAATTTAATTTATAAATTGATTTTTAATGCAATGGGTACCTAGTAAAATTCTATGTAATGCATTTCATTTCGAGCATCAATAATTATCGTAATAAAAAAAACGACTTCTATGTATATGAACTTAGACGTGCTAAAAGACGAAAATGCTGATAGTGAGTAAAATATTCAGCAGTTAGCTATCCTATCTCGAAAAATAGCAAAGAGTTGAATAGTATAATATCAAATGGCACTTTACGTGAACTCATGCCAATTTATACATAACACGAAAATCATTACGCACGTTTACTATCTACTTCTGGACAGTGATAACCTAGTGGTTAGGGTATCGGCCTTCCGTCTGGAAGGGTGGGGTTCGATTGCCAATACCGCCAAAGACCCACCTAGTACATGCGATATGCGTGCTCGATTAATCGAATCGAAATTTCTGTGGTTGGTAGTTGAGCAGTTACCATGTGTGTAATGGTATGGAGAAAATTTCTTCCCCTTCAAGATCATTGAGGGAGTTGTGCCATCTACCGGAGGAATCTTAAAGCGAAGACGTACTTTCACCTTCGTGGTGCTCTGATTAAACGAAGGACTCTCCTTTCTGACTTAATTTCGCAAATCCAGCGGCATAGCTAGCTTGGTTTGTCCAGGTATCATAAGTAACAATAACAACACTATCTGCTTCTATTAAAGTAGGATCGGGCAAATGCTTTAATAATGCATATTATGTCTTAACTGCTTCAATGAGAGAATTCACTACTTTACAATAATCTTGTAAATCACTACAAGATTATTGTAAAGTAGTGGATTCTCTCATCCAGGGATAACTTTTCATAGATAGTGTATTATATTCACTTGTCGAAAAGAAAGAAACATTGCACAGCACTCTCCTAAATAGAAGTTAATACAAAAGCACAATATCCATCTGCTGTTATGATCGAAGCCAGGAACTTCCACTCCGAAGAACGTGGTGTCTTCGACGTGTTGCGTGACGTTACTTTGTTAGAGCTCGTACAACAAACCAATGGGCTTCATATGCATCCATTCCTTAACATGCGCATTGTTTGGTGTTGAATATTAAAAACACATCTAAGTTTATCATTGATTTCTTTCCAATACCACATTTAGATCTCGAATTAAGACTGCTAATTTCCGAATTTTACTGTTATGGTTGCTTCTTCTTGTCAACTTACCTTGCAGTGGTAGAGTTTATTCCCTCAATATTCTCAAAAATTCCTGGTTTATTTCCGAAATTCCAGAGTGAACTCCGCAGTTCGAAATTCCCGGGAATTTTACATCTCTACCTTGTAACCCATAATCGCTTTCCTAACTGTTGCCAACATTTTGAAATTAAAAAAGAGCTCACTCTTATAATTTTAAAATGCAGAACTTTTATAAAAGATATCCTGAATTAATTTTATCCATTTTCATTTGTTGCAGGTATTGCTCGATTTTTTACATCATTGTATACAAATACTTGACGTCATAGCATATCTACATTTCTCTAAACATAATATAGTTTTCAGTATCCTTTTATGCATTTTACACATTTCTTTTGCTTTATTTACACATGGGGTATAATTATAATTTATTTATATATTCATGCCCTTTTTGAAATATATAATTTTTGCTGGTCATTAGAGAAAATTTAACGAAAACAATTTTAATCAGTATTTCGACACTCAATGAAAAAAGTATATAAAATTAATTAGTACATTTTGACTGGGATTTAAAGCCAGCACAAACGAAACGACAATAGACGAACAAATGTCGTTTGCTTTACAATGTTTTGCTATGTAACAATATCGTAAAATAATGTTTCAAACAAAGAATTTGGTTTCTGTATAATTAATTTATACATACTATAAGTGAAAAAAATTGCTTTCTCAAACTATTAATAATAATCATTTTGTAACGAGGAATATATTAATATTTTACATCATGGTGGTTTTAAAAAACAGTGTTGCATTATAAATATCAATTATTGGTAAATATCGATTAATTTTTGTATAATTTTTGTTTGTTATAAAAATGATATTTATGAACATTGTAATTCATTTAATTTATACAGATGTGGGATTAAATATTGAAGATCCGTATAATTTTAGTCTGTGTGTGAAATTCACAATCATTTTTATTAGAACAATATATCACTACAATTTTAATGAATTACATTTTTTTAAATCATTAAATTATATTTCAATTTATAAAATAAATAAATGAATAGCTTTTTGTAAATTTTTACTCATTGTTGCTTTTATTTATTTCAATTTTCGGCATTAAAATATTCATTCGAGATAAATCACACATTTGATTGTATAAAATTCTTTATGAACAGTTTAATTTTGCAGTAAAAGTTTTAATTTACGATGTTTAATTCTGTTCTACCACTGAAATACATTTCAACTCTATTTTTAGTATCTGACATTTAAAAATATATACGAACAATTACGATAAAATAAAACCGTAAATACATTTCTTAGAACAGGCTGTAAGAATATCAATTATTAGAAGAAAAAAAAACTGAGTCAGTGTTATTAATATCTCAAATATTTAAAAATAGAATATCCGCTTAATACTATGAAGCGACCGCAGTAAAATGATGAAATTTATACGTCATTTCCTGGGAAGAAAAGAATGTGTGAAATTTTAATACCCTTTAAGAATTGCATAGGAAATTGAAAAACATTTCAATCAATAGAGATTTATTCTGTTAAATATTAATGACGACAGCTACCCTTTTTTCTATCTTATATGATTACAATTTTCCTACACTTGAACGTAAAGTTTTAATACATATACACATATCTGAGTACAGTTAAATTTAAACTAAGTTGAAATAATAGAATAGGTTTTTTGTTAAATGCAGATTATTGTTGAGGTCAATTTCTGTTTAAAAATTCAAATGACTGTAAATACTAGAGACCTTTACTGCATTTTGTATAACCCCGTCGCATTTTCTGAATTAGGAGTCTTCAATCTTTCACTTTTAAGGGATACATTTATAAACTCATAAATATCTGCCGAATATCTATCAAAAAATAATGTCGAGAAAAAAATCATAGAAAAATAGAAGTTTGTTTTACGACACTACAGTTGATACATACATATATTGTTTGTGATTGAAGCTTCAATATCCGATAAATAGCTTTCCCACCTTGGGTATGGATGTTTGTAGTGGTTCGGAATCCACTTTAAACCGTAGGTCCCGGTCTAATTAGCCCTCGTGTGCAAAAAATGACCATTGAGTGATAAACAAAACAAAACCAATTAATAGCTTTAAAAAAAACGTAATTTTGTAAAAATAAATAGTAGTCGTTCAAATGTTTGTCTGTAAAATATCAAATGTGAACCATTTTTTTGATTTTGAGTCCTCATTTTAATTAAATAATGGTCGCATATGTAAATACCAATGAAGATAAGATTTATGAATTCCTGGTGGCGTACGTGTCTCACAGGGTACTTGCTTTTGCTACGCATATGTGTATATATATGTCAGGTTCAGGTGATCTTCCGTGTCTACAGAAAATGGCAAGTAGAACATTATCATAAAAATTTCATTCCCATGGAAATCGGAAAAATCTGCTTTTGAATTCTTCTTTTAATTTTGCAATGGACTGTGCGCCATTGCTTTAATTCCATGCTGTAGAGTTTTACAGCACTGCCCATCAATTTTGGGAAAATGAAGAGAATTTTGAGTGAACAACTGACTTTCCCATAAAAATCTTAAGCGCTTTCTGAGAATGATAAAAATTAAGAATAAATAGATCTTTTCTGTATGAGCAGTTTTTCAAATCACATTTAGATAAACTGCAAATATTGACAAGTCTCTCGAGGAATTCCTTTCCAAGAACTCATAAATAGATTTGCCGTTAGATTTCATGTATTGTTGAATCTCACTCCTCAATAAATACAAGCCGATACACTTTTCCTCGTCTTATACCAATAAACTTTCTTGTATTACTATATCATTACTTTGTCAAAAATCTTGTGAAAAGGCTATTGGAAATTTCAGACTGTAAACAGGCCATGATGGTTTGGCACACTATCTGAATAACATAAGCATCCTTTCGTCTAGATTAACCTAACTGTGTAATTCAGGCACTGTGAATGCAGAACAATTTCTTGTATTGCCAAAATTAGATAAAGATTCTCAAAAACAGAATGAGATAAGCAAATTGTTTTGGAGTGCCAAAACTTTCGTGAGCTCTTTCGAAAATCTACACCTCTTGTGCTTTTTACCTTATTAATTTTTTTAAAAAATTATTTCTGTCCTCATGTTATTTTGTTCTATATATTATTTTAAATTTGTTCTTTTTATTATATTCGTTCTTCTTACCACGAGCTGTTGGTGTCTTTGTTTCCGGGTGACAACTGGACATGACTATCTACAAAGGCATCTGCATCGAATGGGTGTAATGGACTCTGCTCGTTGTCCATTGTGCAATCATGATGATATGGATGCTGCTCACCTCAGGAACTGCCCTGAAGTTTTAAAGTTTATGACTTGCAACTCTTCTGAGGCTACTAAAGGACTTTATTCTTGTTTTTATACTTGTTCATCTTTTAATTGAGTTATTCGTCGATTAAGGGCAGAAAAGCCGAGGACGGGCGTAGGATAATAAAAACATTTATTCTTGTGTAATACTTAAGTTGTTTTGTATTTTGGATTAATTTTTATTTAATAACACCATATGTAATAACACATCCCCTCTATGTTAAGTTTCAAACTCACAAAAGAACATGATACGAGGTCTAATGAACAAAGCACGCATCAATTTCACTCTGAATTAGACTTTTTATAAAGTTTTCATCAGAAAGGGGTTTTCCATTCTTAGCAGCTTTTCTGCTCTCATGCACCTGGCGCGAATACTATTTTTAGATTGTTTATTCTGTGTGGTGATAAAAGACAGCTGACAATTCAACTGATTTTAATTCACTTACCGTATTACTTTGAAAATGAGCTGCTAATTCAGAATATTTCTTTTGTACTTACAAATTTTTATTCTTTCATCAAAATTTATGTCGCTGTAAATAAGGAAAATCGATTTCCTATAATACAAATAAAAAATTTTTGAATGACATTTTTTAATCTTTGACTCTAAAAATTTGCAATTTACTTTATGCAAATACATTGAATTTATTCTTATCTGAAAGTATTATTAGTTAATACAATTTTTTTTTATCCATATTGACTTATCTTTTTGTGAACAAAAGACACGATTATTGATTTGCCTTACAAGAAATGTACAACGCGATGCTCAACCATGGGACCTAATTTTCGTTAATAAGCAAAACGGGGTGATTTCTAATAGATTTAATTGAACAATTTTTGAGAGGATTTTATATTCTTTTGGAAGTATTACGAGGGTCACTCTGAAATTTTTTAGATACAACTATGTTTTTAAAGTTATAAATACAAAATTTTAGGTGTGTTCAAAGTAGCTTCCTCCAGCATCAATGCACTTTTGTAGACGAATTTTCCACTGATTAAATGCCTCAAGCCATTCATTTCTTGGAATATATGAAAAAAAATGCATTTATAGCCACATCAATCTCTTCTTCTGAATGAAAACGACGTACACGTAAGTTCTTTTTTAGATTAAAGAATAACCAAAAGTCGCGCATAGGTGAATACGGCGGATGTTCGATCACTTTAATTTGTTTTTGTTTAAGAAACTCAGCTGTTAATCCGGCTGTATGTGAAGATGCATTGTCATTGTGAAGCATTAGTCCCCTAACATTCAGTGCTTGTAGAATTTCTGAAAGACATTTAGTGGTATACCAGTTTGCTGTTACTGTCTTCTGTCCATCAATTTGATGGTTTTGACCAATCCCGTGCTTCTAAAGAAAACGGCATACATCACTTTTATTCAGTGCACGTTGTTTTTGCCACCATTGTCGGCGTGGGATCATCTTCAAAGACCCATACTTTGCTTTCTTGACGTGTTGGAACGTCAAAAAACGGTATGTACGTTTCAACACCTGTTACAATTTTAGAAATGATGCGGTGGACACCGTCATTTAGCATTTTAAGAGTTTCTTTACTGATTCTGACACGCTCCTCTTTTTTGTGCTTAGTAAGATTATGGGGAACCCAACGGTAAATTACTTTTTTCATATGTAACTCTTCATGAATGATTTTATGTATGGCTGCGGATCCAATGTTAAGTTCCTTCTGTATCATTTGATAGGTACTGCGATTATCTTCCATTAACATTTTTCGTATGGCAGACACATTATCCGGGATTACTGCCGACGGAGGCCTTCCTGTGTATTCTTCATCCTGAAGAAAATGGCGACCTCTTCTAAATTCTCTAAACCACCTGATTATAGTAGCACGAGCTGGAGATTTATCACCAAATGCTAATTGCAACCGTTGAGAGCATTTAATTCTGCTTTAAAATCGTAGAAAATCATAGCGCGAAAATGTTCTCGCGTCAACTCCATTTTTCTCTTCTGTTTAAAATTTATTCTACGCTAAACAAATTGAAGTAAGTCAGTAAAAAATCATCTTCTGTGTTAAAATGCTTTGTATTTTAAAATTAAACCGCTATTTTTATTTTGTAAATTCTCGTCTGCGCGTATTTTAAAAATTTCTGAGTAACCCTCGTATATATGGAAATTCTTTTTAATTAGAGTTTCACAAGTAAGTGCTCAGGCTTACTTATATATTAATTCCTTTGAGCTACTTATTCCACATTGAGTTTTTTCTGCTTTCATTTACTTATTTATTTATTTTTTGATCATATTGATTTAACTGCATTTTTGCTTACCCTATATGAGGTTTCTCAAAAGTAAATATTTCTCTTAAATTTTTTTATAAAATAGAAGTTTATTACGAGTTTTCATTCCATCAACAACTCGATGTTCCATCACATACTTTTCGACCTTGAAAAAGGAAGAATTTTTACTACAACCGATATAAACGAAATTTAAAGCCTATAACATAAGAAAAAAAAAAACATTTCTTAGCTGATTCCTGAATTTTCTTAATTTTTCTCCGCATTCAAATTTTATGTCACAAAACCCAATCGAAAGAATAGTTTTAATGCATTGATTGAGTGATAATTTTAATTTTCAGTTTTTCACAGAATCATGGCAGTTGAGTATGGGCTGTAGAGTCTACACTGTCTTGTCCAGAAAATAAAAGCTTCAATATCTAATTCAGACAAAAATCGCCTTGGCAATTGCCTATGCGCATGAAAGGGATAAATGTCTATTCTCCAGAGTAAACAAAACGTTGAGCTCCACGCTGCTAACCTCCATGCTCCACGCTGAACAAATTGAAACATCGCTTGTCACAGGCAACTGTTAGGAAGGGGATCACATTCTTCCACTCAGAGGGTTGTTGGAGTTGTGTGGGTTGGGGAGGATGTGTCTACATTAATCTGGGACGTCCTTCCGCTTGTATGGGGTGGATGTTGACAGGAGAGCTGCTCTGAAGTGATCTTGTCATTTTGATCGTGGTTCAAAATTGTAAGGCGCTGGTCGATAGGCGAATATTCCAAATCCGTTAAACTTAAGGTACAGACCTCGGCTCGCCTGCACCGCTATCTATGTACTTGGAGAAGATATATTATAGTAATTTATACTGTATAATTTAACTGTAGTTTAAAATTGGCTTCATCAAGTAAAAATAAACAGCCAGAAATATACCGCGCGCAATTATCAACAGTACTTAACAGTTTTTCAGTAGGTTCCATATTAGAATCACTAATCTTCCAGCTATGTATTTATTTTTCCTCTTCTTCTTCTTCGTTTTTTTTTTTTACCATAAGATAGTTGTTTCTTTCGTTACCGTTGAGATATTGAGTTATTAGGATTTTCATTGGTTTAAAATATCCATAACGTCGGTCAACTTTTCATCCACGTCACATCGTACTGAGACGGCGTAGTAAATCCGACTTTTCTATCAATTATCTGCCTGTCTTCAAATCACATTCTTAGAGCAGAGGCAAACAGGACGAAGTTCACCATCGAATGTCAGAGAATAGTGTCCATTTTGTTAATAAAACGATTTCTTATATAAGGAGCAAAACATCGGTTTGAGAAGTCGTTTTCCATTGATTCAAGTCACTAGCACATGGACAACAGAACAGCAGAAAAATCAAAATGAAAAAGATATGACAAAACATCCACTTTATGGTTAGTTTAATTCGTCAAGTATGATTTAAATTATTAAAAAATTTTACTAACTAATAGAATTTTAAATTAATAATTGTAATATTTTTTTTTTCTGATATCCAAGTCTATTACACTTTTGCTGATTAAATTTTCAGATTCTTCTACTTGAAAAAGTCTTTTCTTTCAACCCTTTGGGGATCTTGAAATATAAACATTTCCTACTACATTGATTAAATATTTCCCTCCTTTTATTTATTTCTATTCGGCCAGACTCGTTTTAATAAATTGACTTTAAACATTATTCAAATTGAAATATTTATTTTTCTCTCGATATGGTAGTTTAATTTTTCCAAATTCAGGTGACAATTTTTTGTTAATAGAGTTTACTTATATTCTGGATTGCTAAGCTTAGAATTCTGGTTAATTTAGTAATATTTTTTAGAGAATACAATTGTTAATTTTTAAATTAACATATATTATTTTTCTTCACCTTAAACTAGCTTACAAGTTTTTATCATTGTGTAATTAGAAAAATTGGTAAAAGATTATTTCAAATTTAAAATAAAAATATAATAAATAATCATTGCATATTGTACTAATGTGCATTGAAATTAATGTATTTTACTGATCTCAAAGGTTTTATTTTTTCAAAGTATGCGAACGTTTTGTGTTACTAGTTTAGAAGTTTTTTTAGTTTATACTTTTTATCGCATTGATTTTTGTACGTAAAGTAAAATACAAATATAAAATAAATTATGTTAAGTATTTTACTTCGATTTTTATACTTTTAACTTTCTCATGTATTTAAAGTTATGAAATAAATTAAGATATTTAAAATTATAATATGGATGATTGTGCTTACTTTATTTGAATAAAAAAATTTTAAATGTCTTTTTCTCATATCTTTCTATTTTAAATTAATTCCACGATATTTTTTATTCCACACAACTATGGTAAAAGAAGATTGGATTACAAATTTTGATTAGCTTTAATGTATAGACAAACCAAAATTCTAAGCAAAAGATTAAAATTAAATTACATAATCATTTTTAAGAAAGTATTTTTCTGAAATCAATAGATTTTCGACTCAAATTTTTAATTTAAAATGAACTTCAAGTAAACTAAAATTCTAGTAATTGATTTTTAATTAAATTAGAAAATCATTTTTAAAAATATATCTTTCTTAAAATGAATAGAATCACATTGCTGCAAAATATTTCATTGAAAATCTAAATCTAATATAAAAAATATAATTTCTATTTCCGATTTGAAAATAAATTTTAAAAAATGGGATTTCTCTTTCCGATTTCGATTATAAAAAAAATTATTTATTATATCGAAATATTTTACTTCGATATAAATAGAATTTCTCATTCCTTTGGAAGATTTAAAAGTGAACTTTTTTAACTACTTTATTTATCATAAAATGAATATATCTTAAAGTTTTATATTAAATTTCATCACTATCTAGATTTTATATAGAATTTAAAATGCTATATGGAAATTTCTAGGAGGCAACTGGTCTGTAAATATATTTTTTCTCTTTTTCCAATTTTAATTAATTCTCAAATATCATATTTTACTCGTGCTCTCTCTCTCTCTCTCTCTTTTTAATAATGAACAATGGAATACCTGTTCACAATAACTACACACTGAAATGATTTCTCATTTTAGTAATTCTTTACATACTGCTATTAAAATATTACAATTAAAGGAAGAAATAATACAAACACATTAGCTTGAACAATATATTTATTTGTGAAATAATACTATAAAAATATGAAAACAATTGATAGAATAAGCTACAATATTTTGATACAAAATCGTAGCACTAAAGATGTATTTTAAATACTATGATTCCTAAATTAATAGGAAAACTAAAGAAATATGAAAGACTTATTTTATGATAAGGTACTTAACAAGCACCCAGTATTGCATATTGTATACAGATGGAAAGGTATTTTTCTGCTTATCAGAGAAAAGCACCACAGTCAGTACTAAATTTATGAATACTGGTAAGAAATGTGTACAAAATAAATATATGAAGTAAGAAATATATAAATGGCGCCCTTTTTTTTTTAACAGAAAAATGCCAATCACTATAGTTAACGCTTTGATTAATTATGCGCCTTACATGAGAAAAAACTAAATGTTGAAATTTAGTTAATTTTTAAGATTGGTGAAACAATTCATTATAAATAAAAATGGTTTTTCTAAATAGAAAATTTTATATATTTAAATATTTATCAACTATTGTATAAACATTTTTAATTATAGCATAAAAATTTCATTAATAATATTATCATATTGTGGAACACAAAAAATAAGAAACGAAAATATTTTGATTCATATCGAAAATATATATATCATTTTCCTTTCAAACAACTGTTATGTAAAATATTTTAGCATTAAATTTATACTTTTTTGAATCAAACAAAATTAATTTTTCAAGTTTTTACTCTATTTATCAAAACTTTTTTTATATTCAAAATATTCTCAAATGAAATGTTTTATTAATATTCGTTTTAAAATAATCAATTTTACTTAAACTTCATTGTAGGCATTTTGAAAGTCATTAGAGAGATTTCGGTTTCTATACATTTTAATATGGAAATTTTGTTATTATTCTTTCGCAGTATGTCTTATTATTATCAATGATAAATTGTGAATTATTTATTTTTTATTATTTTTAAAATACATTGACTGAATTTTTTAAAAAAGTAATATCTTATTACATAAATAAGATTTTCCTCTTTTTTTAATAATCATAGTCCTTATTTTTTTTATGATTATCATGACATAAATTACTGATTATGGATTTAAATTTTATCAAAGTGGCTTGTATTTTTTTAAACAATGTGTCTATTTTTAAATTTGATTTTAAAATGGTTATCAAATAAACGAATGAGATTAATTATTAAAGTATTGTAATTTAAAAATATGTTAAGGATTACTTTCAGATAACTGGAAAAATTCTAATAATAATTTTCCCTGTTTTGATTTCTGTAATTATATTTCTGTGTGAGGTTCTTTTTATTGGACGGTAAAACTAATTATTTATTTATATAAATTATGAAATCAAAAAAGGAAAGAGAAAGAAAAGATAATTCAATTATTTTATTAAATTAAGACGAAAAGTCAAGCAGATACTTATTAAAACTTATGAATGAAATTCTTTAAAAACGGATGCTATGTTGAAACCACATAGAAAAATAATCTAAATTATTTTATTAAATTGTGGAAGAGTACCAAGTTAAGATATCCATTGAGGCAATCGGAAAGTAAATTCGTATGGTATGAAATATGAATTATATTCCACATTTGATTAAAATTCTTAAAATTCGCTTTCCTATAAGTTTGCTACAATAAAAAACAATTCTATAAATCTTTATAGTACACAGATATATTTGCTTAAAAGTAACAGCGCCCTCTGTTGTCTATATAAATTGTGAATTGTTTGGAAGTATACGTAACTATAGTGGGGAAAAAAGAAAATTATCAAGAGAAACACTAACACTACATTCTGTAATCCAAAAGTATTAAAACCACAACTCATTTGTATTCTAAATATTATTTAATTAATTTTCATTTAAATTTGAATAAGCTCTTTATTAATTTCGAAAATCATAAATATTATTTTGTTTATATTTAACGAATCTACAACTTACATCTAATTAATTTTTTGCAGAGAAAAAAAATGAAAATTAAAATTTTGTTTACAGAAAATGGGCTACACACAGATAGATCTGACTCATAAATACTACTCTTCATTAGAGAAAAGAGAGCTACATACAGATGTAGAAAGATCTAGAGAGATTTTAATCATAAAATTGTTTAAAGTACTTGTCAAAGTTTGCTTTACTAGAACTAAAGCAGAGATTTATGAGCGCAGCGACCTCAAACGGAAAGATCTCAGAAATTGTATTCAGTGTTCTCTGTTTACAGCGCGCCGAGTGGTTATGACGTTCAGAATATTCAAATATGAATCGTTCTGTTCTGAGTCATCATAGAATTGTTCCATTCTTTTGAGAGTCAGTGAAGTAATTTACACTTCACAAACCT
The DNA here is from genome assembly GCA_030067965.1 of Latrodectus elegans. Taxonomy (NCBI): domain Eukaryota; kingdom Metazoa; phylum Arthropoda; class Arachnida; order Araneae; family Theridiidae; genus Latrodectus; species Latrodectus elegans. Next base: position 17,871,486 of record CM057818.1, read on the forward strand.
CTCTTCTAATCATCGTAAAATATTGTTCATTCGTTGTAGACTGGAATGTTCGCTTGGAGATCTTAATTAGTTGATAATATGCTTTTTGTTAGCCATAATCTACTGAAATACACGTACATGTTTAGGATTCTTGGTAGTTATAAAATATCGCTTAGTAGCTTCAAAGTCAGAGAGAATGTTTTAATTCTTATATATTTTTAAAATTATTCCTCTGAAATTGACAAGTTGTTTTTTTTTTTTTTTTATGTAAAATCGAAATCATAAATTAATTTGGTCAAATTTAAGTACTTTCATTATTCGATTAGTTTAAATGATATTCTTACGCTTATCGGAAAAAAAAATAAAGGCTGTAATAAAAAAAATCATGAAAAATAAATAATAAGCCTTCTAAATTCTAATATTTTAGATATTTATCAAATTCGCATCCAAATGAAATTTTTAAAAAAGTTTTTATACAGTGGTAAATATGTGAATATACATAAGGTCTGGAAGTTTGTACTTAAAATTCAGAAAAGAATTATAATAATATTTTTTAATGAGAAACAACTGGAATGGCAAATTTGAATAAATTCTAAAACTTTAACAGAATCTTAAAGCTTTTTACTGATAATTTTCACATCGAAGTATTTCCTTAAAATACCTAGCTTTTATTGCTTTTTTAATTAGCCAAACTTAACTGTAAATGATCAATAACTGTTCCCTAGAAATTTGGATTTATTGAATGAAAGTTCCAAAAAAGATGTTTGTCAACAACAAAAAACATTCCAAAATCAAAATTTCATGTATTAAAACCCCACGGATTTAAAATTTTCCTTTTATCAGTTACAATCATGATGTATTGAAAGCAAAGAAAACATTCTATACTTGAGGTTTTAAGTACGAGATAATCAAGCATTCAACTCCTTGATATATAACTTAAAATTGATGGCCAATTACGCAGACTTATGCCAACAACTGTTGACAATGATATTCGACATAAGTTGAGTTGAAGGTTTCCTTCTTTTTAAGTTTTATATAGAAATATTCTTCATAGTACCAACTTTAGGAACAATTCTTAGCTTATAATATTGTTCTAAGAATTACAAATTTAAAAATATAAAATTTCAAGTATACTTAATTTTGTATTTCAATGTAAAATGCATAATTTTAAACAACTACGTTATGAAATTGAAAAATATTATGAAATAATGAAAAAAGTGTTTTAGAAAAGACAAATCAGAATAAATCTTAATTTCTAATCAGATTCATCACTTTTAGTCATAATTGATTTAACTCAGATTCAAGATGAAAATTGAAAAAAAATGAATGAAGCCATTTTACTTGCTTACTTATATAATTCGAGACAAGGTTATAGATGGCGCCATCATTCTTGTTGTTGAACTTTTCAAAATATCCCATCACTTAAAAAAAAAAAAAAAAAAAAAAAAAAACACTTGTCAGTGTGCAAAATCGAAGGAACATTTCAAAATGGACGATAGCGATTCAAGAAATATTATTTAGAAAATTTGCATGTAATTAGTTAGAGAAACGTTAACTCATATGCGAATTCACTATAATAATATAAAAATTATGGATGTTTTTTATGAGCTTGCTTGAATCGTCAGAGCTAGTTAACTCCATTTGGTCCACATAATCAAAAAGATTGTCCATATCAATAGTTAAGCAATAATTAATTCCTAATAAATGACTCAAATCAAATTTAGTAAATCGAGATGAAAATTAAGTATTCTATTGCATCGCAAACAAATTTCTGTTATATTCTGATAGTTTCAATAATTTCAACATAACCATAATCTTTTTGTTTAGGAAAGTTTTTGGAAATTTCTGAATAATTATAGTTTAATGAGTAAAAGAATGACATACGCTGGGATTACAAACATAATTGCATAAAATTGGTCATATTTCATAATAAAGTTAATTAGAAAATGCTTAAATAAATTCATGCACATAAAATTTCCTAAATGATTATTATAGTTAAAGAATTACATTAAGTTAGTAAATAAAATTTAATTGCATATTTTATATGCTATCAATGTTTTAATAATATTTCCTTAAAAATTATAATTGTATGTTTCTCAATAATTCCACCAAGTATTTTACGTGATATGTTAATCTACTTCACAGATGAAGCTCTATCAAAAACGCAAAAATTTATGTTAAAAATATGTAAAAAAAAAAAAAAAAATTGTACTGAAGCATCAAATGTGAAACAGAATAGAACAATGTTACCAAGTTTTATCATCTCTAAATAACTTCCTTTCGAATGTTTTTCTTTACATCGACATTTCATTCAGAGTCAGAACCAATAATAGATATACAGGGTCATCGAAAAAGAATGCTGGGATTACAAGAACAGAAAAATTAATAGACATATATGAACATAAATTTAGTCTAAACATGTTAAGAAATGTCTAAAGGTTTATACTCATTTCAAAATGTTTCGATATGTGCACCATTAGTTGCTGGACAAACATCGAAACGGTAATCAATCTCGTTCCATGTTTTAAAAAGCATATTTGGAGTTACAGTTTCAATTGCTGCAACAATTCGATGGTTCAGGTGGCTGATTTCAGCAATCCTTTCACTTTGCACAATGTTCTTAATGTACCTCCAGCAGAAGAGGTCTAGAGGCATAAAGTCGTTGCTTCGAACAAGCCACGGAATTGGGCCATCTCTTCCAATCCATGAGTCGGGGAATTTAGCATTCAAGTCTTCATGCACAAGGAGAAAATGAGGGGGAGCTCCATCCTGATTTTATTTCCAGTAACTATTTCCAAGTCAGCCATTTGTGGGAAGCAAAGTTACACTCTTTTCCGACATTTCAACACAAGAATCATTTCCATACATTTATGAATTCATTTGTCCAGACTCAGATCCGGCCATCTTCGCACTCTATGGTTCTCCCTGGGCAAACAGGTCTTTCCCACCTGAACTTTGTGCAATACTAACGAAGCCAATCCCGAATACCTACTGAACTGCATTGGCTTTTCAAAGCGTGAACTTTTATACAGCCCTGGACCTGCCCTCGATTCTTTGAAGGCGAAGGATGTCATGGACCTGGTCTGATTCAGACCAGGGGATAAGAAAGAAGAAGGAGAAGAAGAGAATTCATTTTTCTATAAGGTTTCAAAATCCAGGCATCTTTTTCAATGACCCTGTATATATATGTGTGTGTGTTGTGTGTGTATGTGTGTGCATGTGTGTGTATGTGTGTGCATGTGTGTGTATGTGTGTGCATGTGTGTGTATGTGTGTGCATGTGTGTATGTGTGTGCATGTGTGTGCATGTGTGTGTATGTGTGTGCATGTGTGTGCATGTGTGTATATGTGTGTGTATCTGTGTGTGCATGTGTGTGTGTATCTGTGTGTGCATGTGTGTGTGTATCTGTGTGTGCATGTGTGTGTGTATCTGTGTGTGCATGTGTGTGTGTATCTGTGTGTGCATGTGTGTGTGTATCTGTGTGTGCATGTGTGTGTGTATCTGTGTGTGCATGTGTGTGTGTATGTGTGTTTGTTTGTTAATTTTGCAATATTGTATCCAAATTTTATTTTCATTTTAGCTTCAAAAATAAATTCTAATTTAGGTTGAAAATATTGATAATATTATTTTTAGATCTATAGGTGCAACATATATGTCTCTTAATATTTTTCTCTTATTTAAGTTATTCTTGTGTAATTATGCACTATACATAGTATTCTTTCAATTCATTAACATTTTTGCGATATCCGTACAATTCTAATAATTTTTCAGCGATAATCCAATCCGTTTCAGAATCAATTTCAATTCCTAGCTCTTCTGGTATTTCTACATAACCGCACCTAAAAAAAATCAAGAAAATTAACTTATATAAAAAATAATTTGATACAAATATTTGCCAATTTTATGATTTGTTGACATAAATTAGTTAAATTTTATAAAATACAATTATCACATTTTATCATTAAAATAAAAAAAATGAGTGTTGAAAAATGGAAATTTTTCCTTTAATTAAATTTTATGTAATTTTGGAAGGTATTTTCGAATTTTGTGAAATAATTAATGGTGACAGAAGAATCATCCTTGTTTATTCTTTTTTAAAACAATAATTTTCAATTAAAAATTAGTATTTTAATTTTTGCGATAGATTATTTATGACAGAACATTTTTGTGTTTATCTATGTATATATGCAAATAAAGAAAATATATTACACTTTCAAAATTTAAACTATGCAGTAGAAATTTAAATATTTAATAATACAATGAAAGCAAATAAAATGTTAAGATAGTACATATGAAATTCAAATTTAACTATAAAATAGGAAGTAATATCAATATACAAATGGATATAACATCCAACATGGTGCATTATGGGGTATTGATTACATTGCTACAAAGGGCCGCTGTGGCCTAATTGGCTAGGGCGTCGTTCTTATTATTAGAAGGTAGATATTTCAGGCTTAATCGAAAATCCTTCGTGTTCACTAAAGGTGGCTGGGGCACGTTAAAACTGGGCTTGGTCACATTGAAAATATCCATGTGAAAAGATACCTCTGGGGGTGGCCGGGCAAGTATTGAGGGTATTCTGCTTGGTCCCTGCTTCAAAATCACGAAGACTCCACACGACTGCCTCTATCTAATTGGTAGAACCCAACTCAGGGCTATGTACAGAAAAGCATACTTGCACAACGTTGCAACAAAAATAAAAATTTCTGCCAATGGCGCAATAAAACGTCAAAAATTAAGCCAAAAACACTTTTTGATAATTTATTCTTGTAATTTATGGAATATTTTTACTCAATATTTAAAAAATATAAATTAATTGCTTGAAACCTTTAAAAATATATCCCTTTATTACTATTTCAATATTAAGATGCCTATAATATAATTTTTTGTTTAACACACTCGAATTTTTAGGTAAACAATTTCAAATACCATTTTCTTTTGTTTTCTTGATGAGAAAAGACAAATCTTTGCTTTCCGCGATTTTCCTAATACAGTAGACGTTCGTTTTTACGAACTCGTTGGGATCGTTAAAGCAGTAGGTAAAACAGCGAGTTCGTATAATAAAAAAATTATGAAATTATTATGAATTTTTTTTTTAATTATACTATTAGAAAAAATTATTTAGAATGCTCTCTAAGATGCACATGAAAAATAAGTTTCATACTTAAAAACTATGCTTATTTTCACTTCATTGATGAAAAATGAGGGAATATCATCCTTTATCCTTTTCTGTATTTAAAAACTACATTTTTTAAAAATTTATTTTTCCACTTTTTTCAAAGTATCAAAGAATTTTACGGTTTTTCCTTGAAAAAAAAAATTTAGCTCTGTTAGCCATTCAACTAACAAGCGCTCTTATTTGCAGCCATTCTTTGCATTACATCATTTTCTTCTTGTTCTACAACTTTCGTTCTCGTTGATTATACTCTCAAAAATTTCATCATCCGATATTTCTACCGCACATATTACATGTGAGTCTCCATCCAAAAAAATCCTCAAAAGTGATTCCTTGATCTTTGTTGGAATTAATCATGAATGATTTTATCTTCGCTCAAGTCATCAAGTATTATTTTAGTTTTTTTTTTTAGCAACAATGGATTCTTTAGTAAAGCTTGAATGTTGAAGTGCTCTCGATATTGTCTTTCCCACAGCATCATTTTCAGGCACTGATTGACAAATACGTTACTCCAGGCAGTTCAATTTCATAAGGTTGCTCTAACTGCAAGCCCATAATACTCTTTGCAAAATTGCCCAATGATATCTGCTCTTGAAGCTGTTGATTATGCCCTGACCCATGGGTAATAAGACGGAAGTTGCCTAATGCCCTGACCAATTGGTTGTAAGACGGAAGTTGCTTAATGCCCTGACCTATGGGTTGTAAGACGGAAGTTGCTTAATGCCCTGACCAATGGGTTGTAAGACGGAAGTTGCTTAATGCCCTGACCAATGGGTTGTAAGATGGAAGTTGCTTAATGCCCTGACCAATGGGTTGTAAGACGGAAGTTGCTTAATGCCCTGACCTATGGGTTGTAAGACAGAAGTTGCATAATGCCCTGACCCATGGGTTGTAAGACAGAAGTTGCATAATGCCCTGACCCATGGGTTGTAAGACAGAAGTTGCATAATGCCCTGACCCATGGGTTGTAAGACAGAAGTTGCATAATGCCCTGACCCATGGGTTGTAAGACAGAAGTTGCATAATGCCCTGACCCATGGGTTGTAAGACAGAAGTTGCATAATGCCCTGACCCATGGGTTGTAAGATGGAAGTTGAATTAGACCGAAGGAACTCCACAGAAAATTGATTCAAGATCCGAAACTTCAACGGAAACACAGTACAGTTATTCACAACTGCAAAAACTTAACGATTTTCCGATTAAAAAACGTCGATCGAAGTCTCTCAACCAGTTTTCATAAGCGCTTCCAATCATACAAGTTTTAATGTTAGCATGCCATGTAGTTTGCATTTTTAAGCATTTTTGGAACATGTAGATTTTAAATATTTTCCTATGGAAAGCACAGACAGTTTTTCTGTTTAATTCATATTATCTGTGAGCAATCTTTAATTCTTTGCTTTGCTTTTGCAACCCCAATACATTGACATAGCTGCCAACTCTACTGATTTTATCGGGAAACTCTTACTTTTTTTTTATCATTCCTCCCAATTTCCCGATAATGTGTGAAAATTTACTGATTTTTGACAATTTCAGTGAAAAACTTAAAAACAGCCGAAATTTTTCCGAAAAAAAAAAAGAAAAAAAAGCCTATTGAGTTCAGCAATTCATTTTTAAAAAATCAGCAACGTATGAAAAAATTAAATTGCCATGAGCAATTTGAATTTGAAATGTATTATGTATTCTATGAACAAAATATTTGATAATTTCTATATTCTTAGAAGTATTTGTTACTGAATTAAATTTATTTAGTAATGTATTTTATGTTGTTAAGTAATTTTATAAGTTTAACATTTATAAATTGCATTATATTAGTAAAAGTTGCCCTACATAATAAATATTGCGACGTAAATATTGTCTATTTTTTTGCATGCAGTATATTCTTCTATTTCTCACAGTTTCTTTATGAGATTGATGAATATTTTATTAAAATATTAAAATTAACACAAAATGTGTTTAACATAAATCATTCTCAGAATGTGTAATCTAAAGAGTAAAATTGTCTTTTTGTCTTTATTACCGTTTTAAGCATTCTGTTTCAAGTAAAAATGTCGCAAATAGGGTCTCCAGACTTTTTCCTTTTTTTCCCTCTAAGGTTGGTAGATATGCATTTATAGCTAAGTTTTTCTTCGGGATAAGATTTATAAAACTAACCGGTCTCCTCTGCATAAACACATTCGTTTTTACAACCGCGACAAATCTAAATAATTTGGTTAAATCACCCCCTTGAAAAACGAAATTCATAAATAAGTTTTTCAATGGAAACGAAACCAACTGTAAAACAATAGAGTTCAGATTTTAGACTTTTTTACCCCTTACTATATTCTAGCGTACAGAGAGTTTTCTCCCCTTTCAATACGTCTTTTATAGGAGTCTAATTCGAGAGATCTGTTCTTTTCCATCAAATCTCTGTTTCCACATTGTCTGGAATAACTGCACGGGTCATTTCGTTGTTCAAGAATAAATCATGATCTCATACGTTATACAAGAAAGAATCAAGAATAAAATAAAAAGAAAAAAAAATAGTTCACAAGAAATCAATGTTTTAAACATTAAGAAACGAAAGTTCGTAAAATGGGGTTATATAACACACACAAACACAATGTCTACATTATTGAAGTAGGGATAAACCATTAGATCATAAAAACGTGAGTGTTTATAAAAAGAGATTCTTAAAAACGAATGATTATTATATTTCTAACTTTTAATAATATTTTATTTTTTCATATTGAATGATTTAATTAAGAAATTAAAGAGAGAATTAAATCTTTTTTCCGATTAATTCTCTCTTTATATTAGTTTTATTTTATATCGAATGGTCGTTCACTAATATACATTTTTAGAGGTATTCAGTGACAGGAGTGGAAATGATGCCTTCGTTTCCGTTCCGGAAATACTTTCGACATGAACATTGAAAGCTGTCGAATGGAGTTTAGAAGTATCATATTTCCCAAACAGGTTGAAGAGTAATAAACCCACTGTAATTAAAATACTTGCATAAAGTCTCTTAATAATATGGCAAAGAAAAATATTCGCGGTAAACCTCAAATAAGAAATACGTTTCTGAACTCGGAAACGTTTTATATTCCACTCGAAAGAAATCGTTAGCTCAAAAAATTTTCAGATTCCAAGAGCACAGATTAATTCAAATTATGTTTTATATGGATTATTCATGTTTTGTGGTTAAATATTCTAAAAAAAATTTGAGATTAAAATTCACAAAATTTAGAATTCTTTGAAATATTGTTGTAAATTTTTAGATTTGAAAAAAAAAATTGTAATTTTATTTAAATTGTGGTTTATTTTTGTTTAGTTTTCGAAGAAAACGATTCGAAATATATTGTTTATTTTTATATTTGTGAACTCTTGCACCGAAGAATACTGTAATTGAGTTCTCTATTCTAGAATTGAAGATCATTGTGAACTTACTTTCTCTGTGTACATTAATATAGTCTACTGAATGCATTATGAATTTCGAATTAGAGTGAAAGCTTTTATTTTATGGGCAGGTGGAATAAAATGGATAATATGCTCCGGAAGATTTAAATTCAAATACCTGATTTCATAAGGATCTTCATATTAGAATAGAAACGTCACACATGTATACTTATTTCCTTTTCTCGAGAACAAAATAAGAGATTTATTTGTTTTTGTTTACATTACCCATCATGTCTATAACCTCAAATAAGTAATCATGGGTGTATATATCATATATAATTCGCATGCGCGAAATGTAATTTTAAAATAGATTATTCAATCATTTATGAAATAAGAGCCATCAGCGATGGAGTTGTTTCACTGGGACTTTTTATGACATCCGTCATATAACCAAACTTAGCCCCTATGTCCTTTTTCAGATTTTCTCATTAGAAATATTTCTTAGTTATGATTTTCTAAGCAGTTGATAATGTAAAGGAAAATTTATCTTAACCTGATTGAAGTCTCAGGCAGTTTAATTCTGTGAATATATGAAGAGATTGATTAAGGCCACTAGACTATTTTAATATAAAATGATTAAAAAATATGTCAGATCATTTCATAAAATTGATGAACTTTGTATATTATAGATAAATTTTTTCCATACTGGTATCCATGGATTTTTTGACTATTTTAAAAAATCAATGAGATAAATTTGTTGACTAATAATGCTGATAAATCAAAGATCTGTGCCTATAATGTTGACCGATTTTGCATATATATTATCATATAATGATTTAAATTTATTGAAATATTGTGTACGTTTATTTAAACATACATTTTTGTTATAAATGCAGGTTTTGCCTATTTTAAACTAAAATTATTAAATACATAGTTCCTTATTTCGACTTTATCTCAATGTATTCAAATGCATGACTTGAATGTGGCTACAGAAACAAGAAGAGATCTTACATTATGTGTTCCTTCAATATATATAAAAAGATCAGAAAATAAGATTTCATATGAATACATTTAGTAGGTCTGTTATAAAATTCTGATAGTTAAGTGTAAAATATTTTATTCGTTCACACTTAATCATTAATTTCAAAATTTTTGCTGCCATAACTTTATTTTACGAAATCATATTGCTGTTATGGTATTGTTTTTGTATATTTATTGAAATAACTATAACTATTAGTATAGTTATTAGCATTTAAAAATATAATATGAAATGGTAAATATTACATTTTCTAAGTAAATTAGATTAAAAATACATTTTTTACGGTAGAATGAGAGTTATCGCTTTACTTTTAAAGCTGAGCACTGTATAACACTAATAAGTTAAAATACCACAAATTATTAAAGAATATTAAATGCATATTTAATGAAAAAATTAAAAGGGCTTTCACACAGTTGAATTCTATTGAAGTACTTATTCATTTCTTAAAATATCATCACAATTCAATTTTAAAACGATTAAAAAAATAAATAATACTCCAAAGCAGCTGATTGAGAACAGAATTATATATTCTTGCAAATATTCAAATCAAATTAGTAAAGATTTTCGTAAAAAATTTTGTTTTTAAGTAAGAATGGTAACAATATAAAATCAAATACTTATATAAATTATTAATAAAAATTAAACTCATTACTTAGACTGTAGTTACATAAAGTTATCAAAAATAAACACATTTATCAGATTCTTCGATGTAAGCTCGGAAGTCCAGATAATTTCCGATGTAGGACATTAAAGATATTTGTACAGCGAGATAAATTTAATACGTAATAATTGTTATCTTCTTGTTGTTTCAGAAAATTCGTCTACCTTTATTTCAATGACTTTTATCGAAAATTACTTCTTCTTCTTATCCGGAAGTCGCCATTTTATCATTATACAAAAATACTTCAGTCTGAAAGTTTTACATCCATGCTAACAAAACTTCACAGTGCTATGATTGATGTAAAACATTTATATTGATGTAAGACATTTGTATGTATTATAATCAATATAAAAATATGTTAAGCGGATATGTTATAAAAGTATAAGTGGAAAAGTGATTGAAAAAATGAGAAATTTAATTTAAATAATTAAGTAAAAAATGATTTAAGAATATGCATAAATATTCCTTTTGTTTTAAGCAAATATCTTTAGATATCTTCCAGAACAATATCTATCATTTTATTACTCGGCCAAATTTCAAAGTATAAATCTCATTCAAGTCTTGTTTTCTGTCTTTAAAATATTTTAACTAGTTTTACGAAAAATTTCTATACATTTTTGAGTCTTAAAATATTTATATTTATTTTTGCATCAAGAGAAAATAATACGAATTCAAACAGAAAGAAAATGGAATGCAATAAAAATCATACATTTCATTTTGCAGCTTAAGTTTATTTGCCCAATAAATGGTAACTGAAATGAAACTTAAGCAAAAAGATGCTTATTTATTTTATATATTACGAAATACAAATATTATAACTACAATCACTTTCATTGGGATATCCAGATAATAAACAAATAATATGTTTTAATAAATTTTCTTAGACATACTATGAATTTAGAAATTCATAAATTTTCTTTTATTGTTTCTTATGTATATTTATCCTTATTTATCACCTAGCTACTATTTCTAATTTGATAATATTCATAATAAATAATATTAAACAGATGATAAATAAATAAACAAAACTAGAAATTCAATCAAATCTTTTACTCAAAGAAACACTGGTATATTGTGTCTCATTTCTATTTTTATATAGTTCTTATTAAAAAAAATATTAACTTAAAACTTTTTTTCTTTTATATTATCATTCAAAACCGAAACAAAATTTCGAATCAAATAACAAAAATGCAGGGTTTTCATCTCTAAAAGTATGCTCATATTCTTATTATAGAATAAAATTCCTACAATTATATTTAGTTATTGATATTAAATGAAATTCGCACATTTTTTGTGATTGATTTTTGTAATATGATTTTTACTTTATTTCTTATTAAAAAAAAATCAATTTTGCTAAATGAAAAAAATTAGTGTTTGCTTGTTTTTGCTGTTCCTATTTATAATTAACCAATGTAAAAATTTACGTGTATACATAGATGTACATTTATACAAAATCATTCCTTTCAATATAATGTTATAATGAATTTAAAAAATGTATTTCACCTTGAATTTTAAGTAAATTTTATTACTAAGATTTTTTATTAATTTAAGATACACGCATACGTATTAGTATTCAAGATTTTTTTTTATTTATTTTGAATTAAACATTTAAATAATCTATTTATTATCTGCGAAAAAGATGAAGGAGAAATATTTTTAACAGGAAGTTTATTTGAATTTTAAAAATGCATAATAATTTTAGGATAGACTTAGAATATTGGTATTTTGTGAATTATTTGTTGAAAAGCACTGCTATAGTTTAGTAACTTGCATTGTTGTATATGTGCATTGTTGTATATGGCGTGCATTGTTGTATATGGCGTGCATTGTTGTATATGTGTCATTGTATTTTATACAAATCATACAAATCTTGGTAACTGAAATATATGATCAAAACAAACAAGTAAAAAGAAAATAGTTTGTATACCTCCTGCCTTGCAAGAGGTTTTCTTTGATCAGAGAAACCCTTGCAACATAAAAATGGCCACTTTCCACAAGCTCTCCGTCCCAATCTTGAGCTCTCGGTCTTTGACGGGGGTTGAAATTCAATGGTTCTGTGCTTTCGCCTAAAGTATAAAAGATTGTTAAAATATTTTTGCTTAAAATACTTAATACATTTTTTTAGTGCAAAATCATTTTATTTTTTGGTTAGTAATACAAAATTAATATAACAACAGGATTATGATTCAAGAATGAAGATTCGAAATGGAGTTCTTACATTATATATATACATATATAAGCTAAATTGAAATAAAAGAGTTTGTTTTTTTGTTAAATACAACCTATTTAATACAGTAATAAATTAACGAATACCCTCCCCCCTATTTTTTTTTACACTCAGTTGATATCAAAATTCAAGTATCAGAGCAAATTCCTAACATTTTTTTTCCTATCTTTTGGACAACATCGAGTATTTTCTATATAAGACATACAGTGATCCCTCGTTTTTCGCGGTTAATGGGGTCCAGAACTTACCGCGAAAGCTGAAAAACCGCGAAATAGGATTTGCCCCCTAAGAATATTCTTGAATGCGGGTACACGAATGTTTTAAATATGTAAACAGTATTTATACTTTACACATTTAAGACAAAAATCACAACAGTATACGTATTTATTTAAAAGTGTCAGTGCTAGTTAAAAAGGTTAATTACAAACTTTTTATTTTTTTATTCAGTAATAAACATTAATCAACACTACCTTTTGAGAGGGGCTTGTGTTGGTGGCGGAGGAGAGGCTCTCACTTAACTCGTAGAAGTCTTAGGCTCTCTCGGAAAGACTCTTCTGCTGGAAGCCCTGGTGGTAGATCTGGGGCCTTTACCTTGGAGAGAAACATGGGGATGGGTAGTTGTTGTTTTTATTTGTTCTTTTCCTTCGAAATTCTTCCGTACAAGAACATAACCCTGTCAATGCGATTACTGAACAGCGACAGCTTGAACCACATCGTCGTCAATATATATTGCAAATTGCTGCATCACTCTTGCCCTGTTGCACAATTGTTTCAGATTTTTCAGGATAAAACCACGCATTTCAGTTTCTTCTTCGTTTTCTTCCTCACTTGCAGACTGTCATCTCAAGGAGGTCTTCAGCGGTGAGTGGGACCGAGTAGCAATCGATAAGGGAGCTGATGTCTTTTGTCATGTCTACAAATACTTCATTCTTTTTGATGTGAGCCAGCCTCACCGTACTTTCATGGGTCAATGTCCCGCAGGAAACCAACAACGCACCTTTATGAGATGGTATGTACCATAATTCAATTCCTCTCTTTGTTTGACACGCAGATTTCCTTCTCTCTGGCACATCAACATGAAACAACGCTCCTTTTCGCAATGTGGCTACCGACAAGATTGCATTTTTTCATTTTTATTTTTTCATGAGTATTTTGGAAAAACCCGCGAAGCACTGAAGCCGCAAAACATGAAGCGCGAAGTGGCGAGGGAACACTGTATTTAGTATGAAATAGGGAAGATTTCCAACTGTGGTGAAGCTCATATTTCAATTGAAAGACAATTTCAAGATTTCGTTAAATAAAATATTGTAAATTAACTTTGCCTCCTTTTGACTTCCATTCAATTACAGATTGCTTCCTAATATTAAACTTAATAAAGCTATTCAATCGATTCAAAATAAATATAACAAAAATAAAGTCAAATGGATTATTATTGTGCAGCGAGAAATATGAGTTTTGAAAACAACGTTATTCTCCATATGGAAAATCCACGCCTAATATTTTGAATCTTTGTTCAATGAATTTTTAAAGCAATTTGAATGGCAACCTGTACTGTAATTAAAATATCAAATATATTTCCAATAAAAATGTCTTCTTCCACTGATAAGACACCCCATTAAGGGCCAGAGCCTTCTTTAGAAATTTCTTTCATTACGTTCTCCACTTCGCCACGGCACTCCAGCTGGTAACTACCAGATTTTGAAATCTTTATGGACACAGTCTACCGCCTTAATCATGCCTTTCTCCTAACATTGGTTCCCATTTGTTTGCATATGAAGGTCCCGAATGTTATGGTGGAGGGATTCATACAGCAAGTGTGGCAAATTTTGTGGAATAATTTTAAAAAGTTTAATTATATCAGCCTCCCCATATATCCAGTACAACTTATTGTTGTCTCGATGTCGCCATACGCTATCAACATTTACCACACCTATAATTTTCCTCAACACTTTACTTTCAAAAATAGCAATCCTATTTCCCTACAATCTCGGCAATGTCCAAGTTTTGGAACTATATATGAGTATAGGTCTAATAACGGTTATATATAAAGTTTTATAAATTTTATGTAACTTAGCCTTTCATCCTTTCAGTGGGTCGATAAATTGAGTACCAAGCATGTTTGGGAAGTAAACACTGGGGGTTTCACATTAGGCTGACCACCTAATCGGGACACATGCTTCGCACCCGAGGGTCTCTCGGTCTCGAAACAGAGATGGGCACCGTAGGCCTTGGCCCACATGGGCTGTCGGGTTACAGAGTTTAGATTATATTTTATATAAAACGATTATTTTAGTTTTTCGTTCTATTAATTTTGAGTATAAAAAATAATATTCCTTAATTCAGCAAGACATCGATTAGCAAGAACAAACATTGCTTGTTCTCAATATTCAGATATTCGCATTTGAACAAGGTTTGTTCATTGATTTTGTTCATTTGAATAAGGTATGTAATGTACATTTGAACAAGGTATGTTTAACAACAAACTTAAAATTGTAATATTCAATTTCAAGAAAATTCAGGTTGAACTCATATTTAGCCACTGGAATACATATAGTTTTGTCCTCATTCCTCATTAATATAGAGGTGCATTTTGTTGGATGATTCCTCGACAGCAATAAATGCCTCTAATAATGCCCTTTTAATTTGAACAATCAAAATGATATTATCAGAAGAGACAAAGATCTGAACTGTGTGTGTAGAAACTGTTCCTCTGGAAGTTGAAAAGTGGACAATCAAGTGCATAACTCATGTCCATAAGTATTTCATTCCTTATAATAACAACATTTAAACAAGATCTTCTCTGACACATGCATTATTTGAAGAGAAAAAATACATAACAGTAAATGTGAAATTTGTACCGAAATAAAATTGCAGTCAACTTACCAGGACCAACTTCTTTCCACCTCAGCTTTTTTTGACGGACGACAGAGAAGACAGAGTCGTAATTTTGCTCGAGTACCATTTCACAGGCTTTGTCCAGATACATGGGCAATAGGCAGGGAGAAGTACACTGTACTAGTGCAATGACTGATATATCTGAAGCATATGCATTAAATTTACTCATGAATTTATGGAGTTTATGATGGAACAGATATGCATTGCATTAATAAAATGCATATGCATCATACCAAAATAATTAAAGATTTTACATAAGATTGAGGGATCCATTAAAAGCATTTAATATTTGGTACAGTGCTTAAGAAGTAGGGAAATCAATGATTTTGAATTTTTAAACTGAATTACATTGAAATAATAACTGTATAAGGAATTGTTAGGGTATTTTTACAGAATGAAATTTGTAATAAGTAAAAAATGCAATAGTGTGTGTTATTAAACTTTTAAATTGTTGTTAATTTACAATTTAAATATGAAATCTTAACCTATGACTGATTTCCAAATGTATTTATATTACGCATTAATCCATTTTCCATTAATAGTTCTGAAGATAATAATTGAACTTTGGCAACACATGGAATCCGAAAATTTCGGTTATATGGGGGGGGGGATAACTAATACTTTCAATATATGTTCCCAAGATAAAGATAAATGATGAAAGTGATAATAGCGTTTGATACTTTGTAATGGACAACTTAATGCCCTCGACTGTTGAAAGGTATTTTAATATTAACCGCATAAGCTGTCTTCTTAGAAAACTTGTGATAGAAAATAAGCCATATTCATGTTTCCCAGGAGAAAACTCCCTAACTGCCATCTTAATAAACTTGCATAGAGAAAGTGCGCGAAATATTTATCTTCCATAGTTCATTAGTGGTTGGGATCTAACCCGGAACGGGAAAATGCTGACCAAGCATTTAGAGACTTTATAGTAAAATTTGGAGTCTTTTATAGTAAAATTAAAAATTTTTTTAGTCAATCGTCTATTAGTAGAATAACTTTATTGGGCGCAAATTTTAGTTTCTCTAAATATTTAAGAAAATAACAAAAAATTCATCAGGAAATTTGTCTTTAAGATTAGATTCATCTCAAGTTGCAATCCCATTTATTTCGTCTTTCTTAACTTAATAGAAATGTATCTGAGTAAAAATTTAATTTTCCATGCGTTATTTATTTTGTAAACTTCTTGACTTCTTTCCATTCTTCGATTAAGAGCTTCTCCATTCTAACATAATATTTGTGAACGCGAAAATTTCCGGTAGTAGTACTCAAACTTTGCCTTGGATTAAACCGTACTCAAAACTTCATCAAAGAATCATGGGAAAGGAATATAGAATAATTGGATAACTGAAAAAAAATTGGAGAGTTAAAAAATTTGATGTAGTAATTAAATCAATGGCAATTTTCTAATTGATTTCTGTTATTACTATCTTCTTTTAAAGAGAGACAATAATGTACAATTAGGCAAAATGATTCCTGTTTTTAAAAGTGATTTTAAAATAAAAACATTAATCAGATATAAGCATTAAAAAATACATTTAATTTTTAACATTTTATACGTTTCTGCTCTTTTATTTATTAATCTAAATAATTAAGCACATTTAAACACAGGCGATTGTGAATTCTATAGTATTTAAAGATACTCTTTGAAAAATGACGCGAAATATTCCTCGATTGTCACGTTTTAAAAACCCTAAATATCAGTAAAAAAAAATTACAGGATATTAAAATTCAATATATATATATATATATATATATATATATATATATATATATATATATATATATATATATATATATATATATATATATATATATATATATATATATATATATATATATATATATATATATATATATATATATATATATATATATATATATATATATATATATATATATATATATATATATATATATATATATATATATATATATATATATATATATATATATTTAAAACAAAAAAAGTTAGCCATTTTAAAGAAAAGAATATCATAAAGCAATTGTAGCAAATTAAAATTTAAAATTCATGTATTAATATAATATAATATAAGTACTTTTTTTTGGTATCAGGATGTGGGAAATTCTATAATGCCTGCTGTATAAAAGTTAAACAATTTACTTAAAATTTGTCTGATACAGTTTTTTCAAATAATTAAGCATCTAACCTGTTAAATTATTTCTATAATAATGAATTTTTTTGTAATGCAAAGAATAAAGAATTTTTAAGTATGTAAATTTTCCAAAATTAAAAAAAGTAATATTCTAAATGATCATCGCATTTTTTTATATTTTTGTTCCCCAGTGTTTATGTTATGAAATAAATTTTTATACAGATTTTTCCTACAGTTGATAAATTATAAATTAGATATTTTGTACTAAGCAAAAGTAAATAAATAAATGATGACCAGATTTAAAGGAGAATATTTTTTTATTCTTATCATTAATTATTAATTGTAAAAATATGTATTGAAGTAGACATATATTAATATTGTTTTTACATTCGCTGAAAATTAAGAAAGTAATTCGCATACTTTTGTAAAATAATCATTTTTAAAAATACAGCAAATAAAAACACATGCATCAAAAAATTACTTTTAAATGTAGGATAAAAGAAATAGAAGGCATTTAGAATATTAAAAATTATGGTGCGAAAATAAAAAGTTGAAAGAGGAAAAGATTAATTGAATTGGACAGTAAAAAAATTAAGTAAAAATAACTTTAAGCATAATAAATGGAAAAAATAGCTAGCTCTTAAGAGGATTTTTAAGCGGTGCTAATAGTCCACATTCCAACATAAATTTATTTAATTTTTAAGTGTTAAATAAACATATTTTGTTGCCTAACTTAAATTATTTGTTAAAGGATCAAAATTTCTGTTCAAATTTAATATAATATTACACAACGTTAAATATATTTTAATTTAATTTTGAAACTGTATGTGTATTGAAACTAATCTCTCTGTTTGTTGATGATCTGAATCGTTTGATGGAGTAAACATTAAGTTACATTCACATTTTTTATTTAATTTTGTGTTGTGAATAGTTTAAAAATAGTTAAATTTATATAAAATTTTAGTCCAAACTCGAAAGGCAAATTTAAATCAGTATAAATAATCTGTTTTCTTAAAATACATAAGGAATAGAGATTCTTGAGAGCTTAGTAAAGAATTAACATTTGGGGAATCTTTTGATTATCTTACCTATAATATTCTATTTTATTGAAATCATGTATTTTTGATGGCAGAAGGCGAAACATTTTTCTGGTGAAAACTAAATAATTGCTTTGGGGTATTTAAGAACAATTGGAAATAAAATTTTGAAATATATACTTCTATACTTTCTTCTTTAAATGTGAAAAACCAAGGAAGAATTTTTTTTTCCAAACAATCAACAAAAAATATCCATAAAGCTTTTAAATAGTTGTCACTGAAATATTGGAAGAAATATTGTTAATACATTAAGATGATTTAAATCCAAAAAATTCTTCAATTTAACGAAGATAAGGCTTTTCATAGTTCAATAAATAAGTTTAAAGTTTTGTGTATTAAAGGCCAAATACTTACCAGGATTTTTAGCTATGAAATCTTGAACTCCCATAAGAGATGAACTGGAATCTTTAGCAGTATTTTTGTCACGGTAATGGACTTGAGCACCATATTTAAGAGCAACCTCGGCAATCTCTGTATCATCAGTGGACACCCAGACAGATGTTAGTTCTATAGAGATATTAACTTTTTAAAAAATGATTTCATAAATCTTTTTTAATAATCCTTAAGATATTTTTAAAACAAGCTTTCTCACAGCTAAAGTGAGTAATAAAATACATTCTTGTTTTCTTCTAGAAGATATTGTAGTTTTAAATTTAGAATTTTATGGCAAAAGAAAATATTTTTTACCAATTCTAATAATTGGATTAAGAATTTTAAATTTTAATTACTAAAAGCGCAGGTTTTGCATTATTATTCTAATTTTTAATCTGTCTCACAATTAGTAATTTAATTTATCTCAAATATTTGCGACATCTTTTTTTCTGTATTTAAAAGTTACCATAATATAACCTTTCAAACCCCTTTCATATATCATACAAATATATTATAAGAGGAACATAACCTTTATAGGTTCCTCTTATAATATATTTATTTTGAAATTTATTTTAAATATTAGTGATTTCAGTAAAAACATAATCTACCTATAGTTGAATAGATTCAGTTTAGAAAAAAAAGCAAGGGGAAAAAATATTAAGTACAAATGTCATAAATATATATACACACATGATAAATGTGGCAAGTTAACTTATATGAAGATTCTATTCAATTTATTTATTAAGTTATTAAATTAAATTCTTGATAATGAAAATTATTTTGATTTCCTAATGTGAATTGATATAATATTTTAATATAAACCTATAAATTTTGTTGGGATATGAGAAAATTTTTAAATGGTTTATGCAATGTATCGCAACAGAATTATTAAGAGAAAATAGGTATATTTTTCTGTTGATATATATCTATATATATATATATATATATTTATATATATATATATATATATATATATATATATATATATATATATATATATATATATATACTTTAATTATTTTAGTGGTATCAAATTAAGGAAATTTATAATATCTTGTATTCATTTTATTTAGTTTATTAAATTAACTATGTAATTATATTTGAGGTATTTAGTTTCTTCATTTAATATTCGAAAAAATGCTTAAGGGAGAATAAAATATTTCGACAAAATTTACTTTTGCAGTCGAGCATTGGGTGCAAAACCCAAGCTAATAAGGGAAGACCCGCAATAGAACGCACATTTTTCCTTGGAACTCGTACACTTCCTCCTCGAGCCAATACGAGACCACAAATATGACATCCCAAACCGGACGTTGGATTTCCTCTTCCTTCCATTTCGCTGTTCGAAGGACAAGGACGATAAATGAAAGGGTGTGTTCGATTGTTTACTATCTCATCTTTTCACCTTTTTTAACATTGCTGCTGTTCCCAACTTCGATGCTTTTTCTTGTGAGCAGTACTGCGTGCATCTTTAACTGCTGGAAGAAGCAATCCGATTCCGAGGAAGATGCGGAGGAACTAGCTGGATTGTCAGAAGCAGGGACAAAATCGAACGTGCTGCCATCTGTCGGACAGAAATTGAGGAAGTTCAAAAATGGCTTCCGCCTGATGAGAGGGGATGGCAAACCCCACATGACTCATGTATCTCGACGGCGTAAAAGCAAAAACTCTAATATTATTTTGAATAATATGGCTGAGGCAAGACGTAAAAAGCTACAGGAGTTATTGAAAAGACCTGGAAACGGTACTTGTGCAGAATGCGGTAAGAAAAGTAAGTTTCTGTCAATGTTCATTGTTAACATAATAACAATCGTTCCATTGTAAACTCCCAATGTAAAGTGCTTTTTAGTTTATCGGTTCCTTTTAGCTTACTTTTAAAGATGCTTAAAGTTTTCAAAATTTATATAAAAGAATGCTTTATAGATGAAATTTAAATAATAAATACATATTAATTTATAATGGAATCAAATTTACAATTGATAATGTGATATATTGGATATGAGTTGATGTAAACAAATCAAATGGATTTACATTTTTGCCGTGAAACTGATTGAACTGCTCAACTTTCTTTGATATTGGTTTGCAGAAATTAGAAATTAACAATTTAATTTAATAAATACTTTTTTAATTTTTTTTATTGAAATTCTCATACTTTTTTGCCGTTTCGGCGAACAATATAAATATTAACTTTTGATAGGTGCGGTCGATTTTTGGCATGAGTCATACCAACTGTCGCCGTTGTTCTTTATTTAAATATATATGTAAATTTTTTCAAATGGTTTCTGTTGATTTCTCTTAATATTATCATGTGTTATTTATAAAAGGAAGATATAATCTTCATGCTAATGAAAAAAATATTAAATCGTTTTAATTTCTTTAATATATTTTTAATATATTTTAAATGAATTTCTTAACGCAAATTTATTCTTAATAAATCAGTTTGAGATTTATAATTTTAATTCTTCTAATTATCAATTTGAGTTAAAAATGGAATGATATATTTCTTAAAAAATTCTTATTTCATTAAAAAATTTCGCCAAAATAATTTTCTTAAATATATTTCATTTTTCAATCTTATTTTATTTTATTAATTTTTTTCTTCTAGATAATGTTTACATATTTTTTAAAGTAAATATTTCATAATTTTGGACTTTTATCAGGAGATATAATTATTATTATGCATATTAAAATAGAAATTAAATATGCTTAGAGAAATACATTAATATTTCCATGTTAATTACTTAAATATAAATTAATTTAAAAATATATGTATTATACATCAACAAAAATGCATTATCTTTTGTAATCAATACAAATCAGTTTATTCCCTCATATATTTATTTTTAAAATTTATCTGATAATCTGTCTGAAAGCACATTAATTGCTATATAATTTTATTAATAGTCAGAAATGTATTTATTTTATATTAATTCTACAACAGCAATAGATTTTTGTTTTCTTATAGAAATAAATTGCACTACATACACATAAACATTAAAGAATAAAAATATTAGTCAAATGTATTTTTAATATGCTTTGATAAATAATTTGTTGCACAGACTTTTGTAAAAATTTACAAACCTTTTAAATGTAGGAATTATAAGATTATTCTGTTAACTTGTAGAGTTTATTCTTTTTAAAGTTAAATGCTGTTCTATATTTATCAGTAATATAAATGCACTTTCATTTGACCAAACTTTCACATAATACAAATATGTTCTGAAAATCATAAAATTCATATTTTTGTAAAAGTGTAAAAAGCAAATATATCAATATAAAAACAATTTATATTTTGTACAATATTATTTTATAATTGGCTAATAAAAAGAGCTTGGACTTATATTTGCATTTTTAAAATTCTTTTTTTTATAAAATGAATTAATTTTGTTTAGCAAATCAAAGTTTTTAAATATTTTTATTAAAATTATTTTTATGTTAAAAAACTATAGTTTATTTTTAATAGCACATATTAATTTGCTATTTACTTTAAAAAAAAAAAAAAAACTCATTAAAAAATTACATTTTTTTTTCCATAGAAATAAAACATTTTAAATCTGAAATTGCTTGGAAAGAGGGCTTTCAAGCCCTAAAAATAGCTGCAACAAATATGGAACTTATGATAAATGATGATAAAACAAAGTTTATGCTGATCTCATCTTTGACTGTGAGCTACAACACTCTTTTTTACATAAATGGTCATACCTTTGAAAAGTATGCGAGTTCAAATGTCTCAGAACAATTATTAATGATAAAAACAAGCTGAAATCACCAACAGAATCAAATCAACTAAATGTTTTTTTTTGGGGGGGGGGATGAAAAAGCAACTAAGATCTAAACTTATTCGCAGAAAAACAAAACTGAGAATTTACTATTCACTGATACTACCCGTGCTATTATATGCAAGTGATACGTGGACGTTAAATGTTGATATACAGCGAACCCTGGAAAACTTTGAAAGGGATGTATTAAGAATTATGATAGGCCTGTACAGGAACAAGATTAATGGCGAAGCAGATATAATTTTGAATTGTATAGGGTGTATAATCAGCCCCAAGTTATCAGAAGCAACAGGTTAAGATGACTGGGCCATGTCTGGAGAAGCTGAGAAAACAACCCTACCAGAATATCAACATTTAAGAACCACGAAGGATCCCGTACTCGAGAAAGACCACCAACAAGATGGCTCGTTTTCACTGAAAATGACCAAGATACTGAAAGTGTGGCTGAGGACAGACTGGGCTAGAAAAGGCGTTCTGTAGAGGCAACTAAGACCTGTAATAGGTTATTACGCTATTAAAGAAGAAGAAAACATTTTAAATATAAAGTTATAATATAATGAAAATTTTCATGTTTCGATATTCCTTTTTTGTCTTTATCATAATAAAACCCTAAACATGTTTTATTTCTAAATAAAAACTATAATGTTTTAGTTATAAATTATTTTGTCTGATATCATTATAGAAAATGAAAATAAATGCTTTTTCTATGGTTTACAGATCCAGAATGGGGTTCTTACAACATCGGGGTGTTCATATGCACTTCCTGTGCAGGATTTCATAGGAATTTAGGCTCACATATCAGCAAAGTGAAATCCATCCTTTTAGATAACTGGGACGCTGACCAAGTCAGCGCAATGGAAGAAGTGGGAAATTTAAAGGCAAAAGCCAAGTATGAAATGTTCCTTCCAGTGTGTTATAGAAGACCGTGCGATATTGATCCGGAGTAAGCTGTTATGTTTATATTATCTTAAAAGCAAATTTATTACATTAAACTGAAACTGTCTTTTAGGATTAAACTGTAAAATTTTTCATGTTTAATGTGGCTAAATTTATTCACCTAAAATTCCTGTGCTGTATGTAGATGGGGGTGGGATTTTCTAAAAAATATTTTTGTTCAAAATCTAAATATGTAGAGTTTTGAATATAAAAGTTTAACTGCACTTATCAGTTAATTATTGTTCATTATAAAATTATAATTTCCATTTATTGGTATATATAACCAAATATTTTACTACTCTAGGTATTTTATGCCTTTCTTAACTCTAGTATTAGAAAGTGATTTTTTTCTTGTCACTAATCATTATATTTGAAGCTGCATTTTAAAAACTTAGCCCTAGAAAAAAATTTAAATATTACCATTTTACAAAATTATTTTCACATAATATATTGAGAAATCGTAGAAGCTCTTACTAAATAAGCAAACAATGTGACTCACTGGGGCTTAATGGTAAGGCAACATTCTTCAAAATGTAAGGTCCCATGTTTGATCCCAGATACTGTTGAGTAGAGATGTATTCTACGTAACGACGCCAGATGGTTGAAATGTTCTTGGGTTTCTTGAAAACTGCTACCTATCTATAAAAAGGAGGAATGTTGGTAATTCAAATAAAATAAAAATTTTATAACTGAATCTGTAAATATTTTACATTTGTAAACTACATGATTTTACATTTGTGAAATTGGAAACACTATTTTACATTTGTACTAACTATCTATCTTGAATTTTAGCAATGTAGATTTTCTGATAAATTTATAAACCCTTTTTTACTTTTGACTAATAAAATATTTTTGGAATTTTATTGATACTTGATGCTAAAGTAAACCAGTTAAAATTTTTATTTTTATTGATATTTTGATATGATTTGCTGTTTAATTTTCTCAAAAGATCAAAGTACGCTGAAATTCTGCTTGATAAGAAAAAGTGGCATTTTAATGCAATAAATACTACATTTTTAAAAACTGGACAATTCTCATTTCAAGCTTCACTTTGAACAACAAATTTATTAATATTTTCTATGTTCTCTTTATATAAACACTACATTCTAAAAATAAATAATTATATTATATTGACAGAATTATTATATTATAACATCCTTCTACAGTTCATGAATTATTCATTTGAATTTTTTATCAATTAAATTGCAAAATTAATCTTACTTTTTTAAATGCAGTTTTTTTAAAATTTTCTTTTAAAAGTCAGTTGAATTGCATCTTATTAACTTTTGATGTTAGTGTTATTTATTATTCTCCATTTCTGAATATGTGTACTCTAAAACAAGTTGTAAACAGGTACAGAATGTTTATCCCATATTCTGTACTCCCTGCTTTATAATTATTTGTTTAAGTATTACAATACTTAAAAACGATGAAATTAAATTATTTATCATTGAGTACAATTGTTATGTTTACATGTATGAATAAATTGGGGGAATATTCTTAACAATTTAAAGACAATTGGTTGAATATTTTTATAAACCTTCATACACACCAAGATATGTGTCTGTATGTATAGATCACCTGTGTGGTGACTGGGTGTGAAAGAATAGTCCCAATGTAGCTCATGCATGTCATAAGAGGCGACTAAAATGGGTACCCAGTGTTGGGGGGTATAGCCCGGCACCAGGGTCCACCAGGTTGGGGGTTGGGCGTGGGGCTAACGACCCCACCCTGTGAAATGTTAATTGTTGTGAAGTTTCATGGGAAAAATTCCGGATGAACCTTTGGAAAATGACTTGGAACTTGGCACAAGGACTTGAAATTTGGACAGTGGAACGTGCTGTCATTATATCAAACCTAATCAGATGGATTGATTGTCTTGATAGGGACTTTAATACTATTGGAACATCTAATTGGAAAAGTGCTGCTGAGTACAGGCCAAGATGGAATAAGCTCATTGAGAAGGCCAGGACCCACACAGGGTTGCAGTGCCATTGTTGATTGATTGATTGATGCATAGATATTTGTTAGTGTAACAATTGTTTCTGATTTTTATTCTCACAAAAAGCAGTGTATTAATTGTAAAGTAATATATATTAAAATTTAAAACATAATTAATGGCATGTAAACTTTTCGTTATTATTCTTCAATATAAATTGAAAATGTAAATGCAGTAAAGGAAAATGAGAATTTATTGTACCCAAAATTATAATAAAATATTGCTGCCTTGCATTCTTAGTAACTACTTTTTTGTCATGCAAATTATCAAACGCAATAAAGTCAAATGTTTTTGACAAACAAATCTTATTTTGTAAAAATAGAATCATGCTTAAAAAAATTGTTCTTAGTAAATTTTTAATATCGTTTAATTTCTATTCATATTATCTATAATATGATATATGTGAACACTGTATTTAATATTAAATGTGGGAAAGAAGTAAGTGTCCACACTAATGTAGAATTCTTGAAAGGGATGCTATATTACGGCAATTAATTGTATGTATCTGTTTATATATATACATATAAGCTCACATTTAAGTTAATGATATTTTAGACTGATGTTTATATTATACTATTTAAGCTACTGTTTATGCATGATGTGTTCATATTGATAATTTGTATATTCTAATGTATAATTTCTTTCTTTAACCAAATATTTGATTAAAAACAAAAAGTATTTACTTTCAAGATTTGTGATGCATTCAAACATAGAATGTGTATTATGGCATGATAATTTTTTCTTAAGTAAATAAATTAAGAATCAAATTTTAAAATATAACTGTAGCATTTATATTTTGAAAAATATTGTTTTTTGTCATATAGGAGAAGTAAAAAAAAGAAAAACTGTAGTTTAATCATGATTCATACTACTCCTGGAATTTGAAATTTTTTTTAAGGGACTTTGAAACTCCTAGAATTTTGACTTGACTCCTTAAAAATCATAAATTACTCTTGGAATTTTTACTTAGATTGATGCATTTATTTTTTGTTAGAAAATATTATAATTATTATTATTATTTTTTTTTTAATATTTGGAAATTTTTAATGAAATTGTCTGAAAACCTAATTGAGTATTACCTCTTAATGTTATCATTAGATGGCAGCACAGTGGGTATTAGATAGCTGTATTCATAACTGTTTACTAAAATAAAGACCCAGTTCAGCAACAATAATTTTATAATAATCCAGTTTAGTCAGGATTGGATGTAGTATTTAGGTTTATGGGTGTGAAGTAATCATCCAGAAGATTGTCTTGTTGTAAAATCAGACCAGGAATTTTAATTTATTATTTTTCTATTTATTTCAATTTCCTTTATAGTGTATAAAATTCCTTGATTATTAATATTTAAATATAAAATTTTTGAGTTATAATATACTTTCCAGGTCTTATTATTAGAAAATTGCTTATTCAGTGAATCTGGATGAATTTGTTTATAAACAAAAAGGCTGAAAGAAATTATTTAATATGCCTGGTGGAAAGTGTCTTTTCAATGACCAATGAACTCTGGAAAAGTCATACAAATATATATTTGTCTATATAAATAACCAAAAAATGGTAAAAACTATTGAATGATTAGAAAAACAGAAAATCCTAGAATATGGATGTGAAATTGTATAGTTTTAAAAGAGTTTAAAATTAAACAGAAGAAAAATTTAGAATTGCCTTTATTTAATAATAATTAGAGAAAAAATCATCCTTGAAACTGTATCTAATAGTTGCATTTGTTTTGAGTAAGTATATATATATATATATATATATATATATATATATATATATATATATATATATATATATATATATACAAAAAAATCTTAAAGAGTGGGTATATTTTTAAAATTTTCACCAAGTAGAAAAATAAAACTAGTGTCAAACTGCCTTTTCTTTATAACCAGTTTTAATATTTCAAATAAAAATTTATGTTGAAATTTTTCAAATTTATTTGAAATTAAAGTGTATTTTTTTAGTTTATTAAGTGTTTTTAATTTTCTGAACTTAAATTTTTTAGTGTTTTAAAAGAGCAATTCATTAGAGCAAAATATGAACGTGAAGAATTTATTCACGTTGATCGTCAGACTTACACAACTGGTACTATGGAAGGCTATCTTTGGAAAAGAGGAAAAGAAGATGGAAGATTTCAACAAAGGAAATTTGTCCTTAATGAGACTGATGGTACCCTTAAATACTATATAAAGGAGGTAACATAAGTTTTTTTGTTTCTTTATGTACTTTTTACTTAGTATATACGCACATATATTTGAAAGTGTGCCTTAGTTTTGAAATTATTTAGTTTGGTTATTTCTGTCATTTGTTTCTAATTTCTTCCTGGCTGTTTATTTCATGATTAAGATATTTGAAGCTTTTAATTGTAGTAATTGTTGAAATATTGAAATAAAAAATTTAAAAGAAAATTTTAAAAAATATTCAATATTTTTATTGCATTATTAAAGTTGCAATTAGTTTTATTGTATTACTTAGCAGCAGAAAACGAATTCATATTTTAAAACAAATTATTTGTCAACTTGAATAAAAAGATTATAAATTTTAAAATTGTTGTCTGTCATTTATAATTTGAAAAGATTTTGCTGTACTTATTGGTTAGACTTTCTTTTTATTGCAATATTTTATGATTTCATATATTTTCATTATATTGTAATTAGCTATAATTATTGTTAAACTTATGTAATTTAACAATAATTATAGATTAATCTGTATTTCCCTCTATTTTTATTAATAATGTATTGCTCTGATTTTAAAAGTTAATCATAATATTAAAAACTAATAAATACTTTAAAATATCATACTATTTGTTTTTAAAATTTTTAATAATCAGAGTTGAATTTTGCTATTAACAATATCAATATTGTGTTAAATTTTTTTATTTTCTTTATATTGTTACTATTTTATTAATAATCAGACTCAAAATTTCTTTTGTTTTATGACAATAGATTATTTAAGATATTGAATCAAATATTTATTTTATATACAAATTATTATTTTATGAATTTACTTCTAGTTTATTTGTAATAAAGAATGTGTTTCCTGCATGCTTATGTTAGTATACATGAATTCATAATAGATATAAACTTGCATGAAACACACATTCTTTATTACAAATAAACAAGAGAAAAAAATTCTTAAAATAATAATTTGTATATAAAATAAAATATTTGATACTATATATTAAATAATTTATTGTCATAAAACAAAAAAAATTTTGGTCTGATTATTGAAATATCTATAAATTTGTAATAGAAATTAACATGATATGCATTTGTTTAATCATTATTTGCATATTTTCTTTTTTAGACTCATAAAGAACCTAAAGCAACTATTGAGATTTCAAAACTAAACATGACATTTTGCCCAAAGAAAGTTGGTAACCCCAATGGTGCTCAATTTACGTATGTGAAAGATGGTTCTACACGAAATATCTTTGTATATAGTACTACTGGATCGGTGAGTTTATTTGAGTATTTAATTCATATTTTGTTTCTTTTCATTACGCAAAAGAAAACTTTTTGGCATAATTCATCAATAAAAAAGAGAGATTCCTTTCAGTTTAAATTAAAGTACTGCTAACCATCCTACAAAACATTAAAACTTATCAGTTTTATAAAAAAAATTTATTGTTATAGTAGATTGTTGAATTGCCATTATTCTAGATGATGTGCTTCATTTATACTTTTGCCTTATGCTGCAGTTCATTTCTGTTTCTTGGTATACATTTATAAACTTGTTCTGTGTTTCAGGCCATCGTAGATTGGTTCATGGCTATTCGATCTGCCAAGCTCAATAAATTACGCATTGCATATCCGGGAACTAGTGAAATAGAGTTATCTCAATATCTCACTAGAGACTTTTTAAAAGAGGGTTGGATGTTCAAAACAGGGCCTAGAGCAACTGATGCATATAAATGGAGGTGGTTCACTCTTGATGATCGTAAATTAATGTATCTTGAAGATCCTTTGGTATGTAAGCCAATAGTATTTTTATATTGAAGATTTTAAATTTTATAAATTCATTTTAAATTAAATGAGTACATTTTCTAAAATTCTAGAATATTCTATTTATGGTTTCTAGAAATAAATATGAAAAATTTAATTGAATTTATAAATATTTTTTTATAAATTTGCCTTATAATAGTTAATTATAAAATACTTTTACTGAATGAAAAATTAATAAAAGATCAATTTTTTTTAATGAAAAGGAACTATTAATGTATGTATTACATCAATACCATGCATCATTTGTTTAAATTTTAATGCTATTGACATCTGATACATTTTATATTATTTTAATTTGAAGTTTTTCACTTTATTTGATAAATATTTAAAAATGGAAAAAATATTTAAAGAATAAATTAGGAAAAATCAATAGAGAATTATTTTGGTTTTAAATTACTGAGTAAGAAATGTAATTTTTTTTCAATAAAATGTGCTTCCATCATTGTTAAAAATCTTTAAATATCTTACACTTGTTCATGACCTTCAGATTTTCTCCTCTGACTTCTTCGATTGAGAAATTATGCGAAATGGAAAGCTTTCTTCTTTAACACCAGACCACTTTAGTGAATTGCAGTCTCTTAGTTCTGTAATACTTCAACTGCTTCACATAAAAGTGTTATTTCAACTTCAGGGAACATAACTCTTTCACACTTTGGACTAGCATTTCATTTATGAAATAAAAAGAAATGTTTATTTTCATTTTATGTTAAGGAGAGAGAGAGAAAGAGATACTATATTAATTAATAAAAGTTGTTATAAAGTATTTGGAGTTACTAGGATTGAGTTTAACATATAGAGAGAATTTAACTTTGAATTAGTATCAAAGTGATTATAAAAAATTTAGGAAAATTCAAGATAAAATTTATGTTATTGAAATTTTCAAGTCATCAAGAATAGTTTGTTCTACAATAAAAAAATAAAAAGTCTGCTATTTGCTAACTTATCTTCATTTTAAAATTCTCAGCCTAGCTTTCTGTGTCTAAAAAATGTAACAGAAACTTTTTATTTTAGTACATTTATAACTTTTGATTTATATATATAACATTGAATTTTTTTTAAAGTTGAATTACATTTTTAGAGCTGGAAACATTTTGTGTGCAACTACTTATAGTTTAAATTTTAATATTTATTTTCAGAATATTATGGGTTTGGATTTATTTTATTTTATTAAATGTATATTTATATATTATCACAATATTACTTCTTATGTTTCATTCATAAATTCGTTTCTCTTATTAATGAGCAATTTTCTAATTTTCCAAAGGACCTTAAATGTAAAATATTAATCTCAAAATTAACTATACAAATTATCATACTATTTAAAAATATATATTGTAAAATATACATTTTTAAAGTTTTTAACAAAGAATAATTTTACTCAGAAATGTAATGGTTAATTGTACATAAAGACAGAATTAATGTGGAATATTTTTAGAAATTATTGTGTTATTTTTAGAAGTATTATTTATGTCTATATAATTTAATATTTCCATTTTGTTAATTTTATATTTAAATCCAAATTTCATATTTCAAAAGTAAAATGAGATTTTTCTGAATTTATATAAAATCTGTATCAAAAAAGTGTATATTAATTAGCATGCACTATGTACAGTGACATAATAAGTACATATGTAAACACACACATATATATAGGAGTGTATTTTTGTTGATTTGAGTTATAGTTTTAATGTTATATTGCTTACATATAAATGTTTGTACAATTTTTTATTAGTATTTAGTCTTTATTTAAATGTATTTATATAATATTAGATATTTTCTGAAGTCATTCTTTTATTAGGATCCATATCCAAAAGGGGAAGTGTTTCTTGGATATCATGGTGATGGGTTTTCTGTAAAAAAAGGTGTGCCTCCTGGAATGAAAGAACAAGGTTATGGCTTCACCTTGCGAACTCGTGATCGCACTTATCTTTTTGGGGTTCAAAAGGAAGATGATAGAGCTGAATGGATGAAAGTCTTACAAAGTGTAATTGATCGGCCTCTAACACCACAAGATAATACTAGTGAGTTCCTTCATCGTTAAAATATTGTTAAATGCATCTATTTGTATTTCTTTTTATTACATAATATGAGATTATTCATGTATATTTTACATTTAATGGTCTTCTGAGATTAAAAAGTTTTTTATTTAGTACATTTGTGTTATTTCTTGTTTATATTATTAAAGTGTTCTTTAGGCTCTCTTTTTTGATAATAGATGGCAGCACTACATAAGACGATCAATAATTTTCAATTATAGCAAATTATTTAAATCCCTTTATTTTGAAGGAGTATTTCCGAATTTTTTTTCTTATACAAAAATAATTGTTTGAAAAGAAATTTCTATGTTATTTTGTTGCCTGTACCTTGAACTATTGATTCTATATTACTTTAAATTTTTTACACATAAAGTATACAAAGAATTATCTGATAAATTTAGGTGTTCCATTATCTGGAACACTGTGCAACAACATCAGTTTTCCTTCCCGCGATTTAGAGTGCAATTAGCCTTGAACTCAATGCTGAGGGGAACAACTGTGTTTCTTTTTTACTGTTTTTCTCTCTTTTGGGGTGTAATAAACTAATATTGAGAAATGTACAAGGAAGGATTGCTTATATGGATAATATTTCTACACCCTTATTGGCCTCTTGAATTGGGAAATTTCAGAGTGGCATATGATTATATCACTTAGTTCGAATCCTCTCTAGTTAGAGAAGCATTCTTTTTAAGCTCTTAATTTTCCTTTTCACTGCTATTCTTTTTATAATATTGTGTATATATTTTTTTGAATTTATATGTTTTTTTTTGCAAGTATAATTTTAATTTCTAGTTAATTTTTTTATATTTGTTAATTGCAAATAAACAGCATGTAGAGGTCTTAGTTCTTCTGAAGCAGTAAAAATGCTTCAAAAATTGCCCTCTGTTAGTGAATCAGAACACATGGATAGTGATACAGAGAAATATGTTCTTAAACAACTTGATCAGTCTCAGTGTGATAATGTTGTGTCGGATGCCAGTGAAAATGATGGTGTGATTTATCTCAACCAGGCTACTCTATGCAGCCCCAAAATCTTACTTGGATAACTAAAAAAATTGTACAGAAATCTTTATTTTATGGTGTACAGTATCAAGGCTTCTTTTGATTCACCCTGGACCACACTAAATCTGCTATACAAGTGTAATGCATCATATTTTCATTCATTGGCACAATCATTTATGTGTATATGGGCTTCACTGCAATGCTTGCTTTTTACGACCTTTGGTGTAAATGGTTGCCTACCCTATAAACGGGTCCCTATGGCATGTGTGTGTACAGAAGTCGGACTCCACACCTAAATATAATTCAGTTGGAAAAGTAGAGCAATGCACCCCATAATGCCAGCCTAGCGGGTGCACAACAACAACATTAGAATTTATATTGTTTTTTTCTGTGGTTTTACTTGTTTTTTT
Source organism: Latrodectus elegans (assembly GCA_030067965.1). Lineage (NCBI taxonomy): Eukaryota > Metazoa > Arthropoda > Arachnida > Araneae > Theridiidae > Latrodectus > Latrodectus elegans. Next base: position 17,904,596 of record CM057818.1, read on the forward strand.
TATTACTTTAATTGCTTAAAAAACTTCCCTTTTGTTTGCTAAAACTATTCTAAAATTGCATTGTTTCTTGGAAACAGTGATCTGACTTAATAACTTTTAGTTAAGAAAGCTGTATTTAAACAAAATTGGCCTTTATCATTAACGAGGTTTTCTCTTGAAATATATATATATATAACTTTAGTGAAGTAAAGTTTAGATTTAATGAATTTTCAGCATATCAATACATGTCATAAATGATAAGCTTTATAGCTTTGCGCTTTTCTTCCTTTCATACTTACCTTTTGCAATAATACCTTTAATTTATGAATATTAATTCCATAATTTCTGTAACTTAGAAATTTTTAGTCTGTATATGATTATAAAAAATTTAAAAATAACCAAATTAAATTAATTTCATCATTTTAAAAAATTAACTCTGGATTTCAAAATTTTAATTATTTTTTATTTTTCAGATGGTATAAGGAAAAGTGTTTTACATTTCTTATATTTTATTTTTTTATAATATAAATAACTCTATTTAAAGTTATAATTATTTATGCAATAAAATTAATATTTTTATGCTGCTTTACTCTTTAGCTTAAAATGTAAAAAATCATATTATTGCAATTTTCTCTGCATCATCACTCAAGCTTCTTTCTTTTTGCAGTGGCTGCTAATTTGGTCAGGAAAAGAGGTACTTTCAATTCTCCTCTCCATCTTTTGAAAGTGAGATAGTTAAATTTTCAGTTCTGTAATATTTCACGAAAGGTATTCTCTGTAAATGTATCATTGGATTTTAAAAATGTAAATCTGATTTTTAAGTATTAAAAAATTCTGATATGAACATAAATTTGCTTGTAATGCTACTGAAAAATGGTATAATTATAATCTGCAGTAAGATCTTGAATAACTTCCTATTGATTGTGAATCTTATGTATAAATCAAATCAAATTTTGCTATCATGCATACATTTCCATTCATTTTCATTTCAAAATTATTTAATTTGTATATATATATGTGATTAGTTATTGCAATTTCTAAAATTTATTGAAATTTATGTTTATTTAGTCATATAAATGTACTTTTAAAATAATATATTCAGTACTTAATAATCTAGCTCATATTGAGCTTATGTATACCCTAATTTTCATCTCGTAATGTGTAGATGTGTCTCTGCTATTTTAAGCAGTGTTTCTTCAATGGCAATAAAAGAAAATAGTTTTGTTGCATAATTAAGTTAATGTTTTTGATTTGAGTTTATTCAATGTGTTTCTTATTGACTTTTTTTTTTAAATTCAAAATCACATAATAAATTCTTTTTTTTCAATGACTAACAAGTGATTAGATATTTCTAGATATTAAAGTCATTTAAAAAAAAGCCTAATATTTTTTAAAAATTATATTTGAATGATGAAACTGAATTCTGCTTTAATACTGCTTTCTTCAAATTTTTTTATCACTTGGAAATGAATACTTTTTATTCTCTTTCAACAAATGAGTCTAATTATAGCTCATGAGATGTCGTAAGTCTACATAATAGACAGAAATATAGTAATTTAGCCTATGGATTACAGTTGGTCAGTTTTGATTTTGGAAACCATTTTCAAATCACCTTCAATAAATTTCTGATTTAAAGTATTTATACCACACTTCTAGACAATCATCTGGTCGTTTCTCAAATTTTGTAAATTAATTCAATTTAAATATTCCAAATTTAAAACATTTTATTCTGTATATGAATTAATCTTAATTACAATGAATACAAGTATTGATTCTTTGAAAATACATTTTTATTTGCTTTTTATTGAGAAAATAAATTCAAATAATATTATTGTCTTTATTACATCTAATGATCTGTCAATAAAATCATTCAGCCCTCACCCTCAGTTTTGCGCTTTCACTATTTAATTTTGTCCACTTCTCTTTATATTTTATTAAATATAGATTTTTTTAAATGTGAAAATTCAAACTTAAAATTTAATGTAGTGTGTGTGTAAAGAAATAATTTGGTTGAATTTTAAAAGTAAAAACAAAGGAGTGATTGGGATTTAACTTTCTTTTATTTAATTGGTATTTACTAAATTGTTTTCAGATTGCACTTTTCATTTTAGATTTTTAAAAATTCCTGACAACATATCATTTGGAATATAACCCTTACAAATAGTAAATGTTCGGACAAAAAAAATATAAAACAACTTAATAATAGAATTTTTCGAAAATTTTAGAGTTGAAAAAAATAATATGAAATTTTATAACATTAAAAGAGAAATATGAAAAATTCTATTTGAAGTATTTTCAGATTCCATTTATTGTTTTAACTTTTAAAAAAAATATTAAAATTGTTATAACATTTACTGAATATTGAAAGTTATTTTTATGAATAAAGTCTGAATTCTCTTTATCATTCTTTAGTAATGTTCACTTTCTTTGTTTGCATATCATATATCAAATTCTCATACATCTGTAATTTTTCATGCTCATTTTAATAACGATTGTACAATGAAATATGTACACAATACATTAATAAATGCACAATATACTATTAATATATATATATATTTAAAGAATAAACATTTTTATAAAAAATTTTTATAAAAGAGTTGGAGGAACATGAAATATATTTAATGTAGATGATGCTTTTTGAATGAGCCATGCTTGTAATATTTTTATTTTTTATATTCCTGAGACATGTACTTTAAGAATTTATTTCATTATATTGCTCCTTTCAATTTATTTAACATTTCATTTTATTACTGTATTTCCTCATATTTTCTGTAGCCATTAAGTTTGCACCAGTTTAATTAGTGCTTTAAGTGAACTCAATTAATTCTGAATTGCTAATTCTAATTTATTTGGACTTTTTGTGTGAAAAGTCTCTCATATTTAGAAATGTAGATAAATGTCTAAAAAAGATGTTATGTGTTTGAAAGTAATATTGTATGTATAGTGTGAATGTATATTTTTGTAGACACTAGATTGTACTATTTATGTTGTAAAGTGCGTCTGAGTATTAATTTGTATATCAATATTTATATTATAAATAATTGGTAATATATTATTCTCAATTAAATTAAACTTTGAGAATTATAGTGGTTAGATTCAACTGTGGCACATTAGATTCCTAATTGCTATTAAATCAAACCTAAACAGAGTGGGAAAATGCATTTCACAAAGGGAAAAACTGTATTATTTCTTTTATTTTTTTGCATCTGATTATCAGATATTTACTCAAAATATTTTTATATAAACTTTAAAAAAAAAAAATTTAAGTTTTACATTATTAAAGTATTACTTAAAATTTTTAAAAATATTATTTTTGCAACATAAAATTTTTTTATGATTTAATTGGGTTCTATTTCAAACATTTTATCAATGAAATGGTATAATAATTCCATTTTGTGCGTAAATGGGGAAAAAATGTGCCTGCAAAAATAAGTGAGATATTATAAGATAGGGAGCAAAGAATGTAATTGTGATAAAAGAAGTGAAAATTATGTATATAGAATCTATTATCCATATCTTTGGTTTTGTGTTGTCTTATGTCTGCTTGTGTATCGATACAATCTATCTATTCATTTTATCTAATTTATTGTGAGCTATTGCTATTGGAACAGTGTAATTAATTTTTTGTTGCTAAATTAGATTGACTATTTCAAACTGGAAAAAAAGTACCATTTCTATTTTTATAAGAGAGAATATTGTAATAAACATTTTGACACAAACTGAAAATGATGATAAATAAGCGCTTTCTTATTTAAATCTGCATGATAAATTAGCGTAATTAACATATCTCATTAGTATACAGCATATTTCTGTATTAAATTCTATGCTAATTTAAAATCACTTAATTAATTTGTTTTAAGTTAATGTTTTTAAATGTATCTACTAATATTAATATTAAAATACTGTGAACGTGTAGAAGGAGATTTCATCTTTAATAGTTAAACTGTGAAAGTAGAGGAATAAATTCTGTGTAGAATTAAAGTAAAGTAGAATCTACAGCAGTTATTAATATTAGTGGGTGTAGAAAAAATAAAATTATCAATAGGTATTTGGTTATAATAAAAATTCTCACCATTTTCATAATCTTGCTATTTGATTATTGTAATGAATTAATATTGCCAAATTTTAATACTAAAATTATTGCATCAGAAACGGTGTGTCTTAATAGATTAGTTAATAAAGTTATATCAATTAATCATTCATGTAAGCTTTAAGACTGCAATAATAATAATTTTTTTTTAGGAAATATATATATATATATATATATATATATATATATATATATATATATATATATATATATATATATATATAAACACAATTTTTCCTCAGAATCACTTTTATTATTTTCTTTTTATTGATGTAGTTATATATTCTTGCAAATGTATTTCATAACATTATCAGATTATGTTTACAAAAATTAAAAACTTCCATTAAAGTAATTATAACCATTGGCTTATAAATAACCATCTATATGTTATCACTTACAACATATCAAGCAATGAAGCATTTGATAGCATTGAAAAGCTTCTGTACAAACAAATAAGTTACTTGTTAGAGATAAAAAATGACTAATTTTAAATGAATTGTTACAAAAATCTCTTCAGATATTTATTCCATGTATTAAAAATATCTAAAATATTTACATTGGAATTTTCAAAAGAAAAAAAGAATCATGCTTATTATTTATTTTTTTTAATTTATGACAGTCAAGGGTTTTTACTTTATAATTGATGATTAAATTCTAGATATAAAATTAAATAATTTATTTAAATGGACACTATTTTATGTGATACTAAAACAATCTAAACTGATCGTTAATCAATCAATTTATATTTATTCATTCATCTATTTAGATCTGTTTTTAAATCCTCTTTCATCTTTGTGGTTTCCTTGTCAGTCATATGGGTTACATGGAACCCTATTAGTAAACTGTAATTAATATTTTTATAGAATTAAAAGTTAAGACTTAGCTCAATATCAGAAGGTCACTTTGATCTTTGTGTGATTTTGTGGACCATTTTTAGATATGTATCTGTATTTAACATATCAAAAGTTATATCTAGTTTACGTGCTGAATATTTTTAGTGATGATGTAAAAATTGCTCATTTATTTACATAAAAATATTCTTAATTTATTAACTTATATTTCTGAATTCTAGCTTTTCTATTGTATTAAAATCCTTTTCTTGTACTTAGATTTTATGTATTGTAACTTTGTTAATGTGTTTTTAATAAAAAATATAAAATTGTATTTTTTTTTGTGATTTTCTTATTTTTTTTAAAAAAGAGTTAATTAAGATGAGCAGAAAAATATGTTGTGGAAACTTTTTAAAACATTTTTAATGGTATCTTGAGAATATTACTTGCTGTTAAATGTCTTGCAAAAATGCAAGTATCCATCGATTTCCAAAAATATTTTCTTAATTTTATTAAACTTTGAATGGGAAATACTTATTTTTTTTATTTATAATATTTTTTTAAATTATGTCCTTATGTTGGCTCTTTCGAGCATAATAAGTCTTGTAGTCCAATAAAGAAATGAAATATCTCCAGGAGTGGAGAGCGTCTTGAAATGTGAAGTGCAGGCTTCCTGGAGGGCAGAACATTTCCAAAGATGCTTGCCATTAATGTAAACATGTTCCCTACATAAAATGCAGTCGGGTGAATCCACAAGTCCTATGTGATATAGATGTTTCTGGAGAAAATCATGCCCAGTAAGTAACCTGAATTAGGAGACCCCTATAGATCTAAGTAGATCTCTGGGGATACATGAGGTCAGCAGGGTCCTCCAAGAGGCATCAACTGCATTCTCTTTGTAATAAATTTTTCGCTGGTGATGCATAACCCGTTTTAGAAGGAGTTTGACATTTCTCAGGCCAGTAGGAGTATTTGGAGGGTTTAAAAAAGAAGCCTCTTTCGCGAGATTGTCTGCTTTTTCATTACCAGGCAAGCCGCAATGGCTAGGGATCCATTGTAAAGTAATTTCCTTTCCCAAGAACAGTAAAGTGTTAATGATGGTCTTACATTTAAATTCTATAGATGTAGGTAGGAGAGTATAATTTGCCACTGTATGAATGGCAGCCTGACAGTCAACAAAAAGGACAAATTTCATTTCCGAGAAATCTAAAAATTTTTGGAGAGCCATGTAAATTGCATACATTTCTCCATCAAAATTGTCAGAGTTTTTTCCCAAAGGCTCTTTGAGTTGGAAAAATTTGGAGAAGACACCAGCTCCCGCTCTCCCAGTACTTCTCTCAGCTGATCCGTCAGTATAAATATGCATCCAATTGTCGAGTGGGTATCTTTCATTAATAGTAGCAAGAGCAGAAGCCCTGAGTTCTGCCTGAGGGGAGACTCCCTTCTGGACAGGAAGGACAAGGTCCAAGACAAGGGTGGCATATTTCAGCATACCTGGGAAGACGGGGTCTGGCTGTAAGGGCTTTATTACTTGGAGTGCCAAGTGAGCTGGAAATTCTCTGAAATTCTGATAAAAATGTTCGTTGTGTTTTTAGTCTCAGATTGCGTGGTCTGTAGTTAGTCCAAAAACCATCCCCACGTAGTAACCTTTCACCAAGAACCAAAGTAGCAACAACTCTCCTATCGTGCAAACAGTCAAGGTCAGTCTGAAGTTCCAAATCTGATATTGGAGTTGAGAAGGCTCTCCCAGTGATAAGCCTAAGAGCACTGTTTTGATGTTTTGAGCAACATTGAGTTTCGATAAAACAGTATCTAAGGCAGTGATTAAAATTTCGGCTCCTTAATCGAAGACCGGTCGGATGAAAGAGTTGAAAGTCATGACTAAAACATCCTGAGTGGCACCCCACTTAACACCAGCTAGTCTTTTTAATAAATTAAGTCGGCCTGAGACATTTCCAGCGATTCTTGAGGCCTGTTTGCTCCAGGTGAGTCTTGGGTCTAAAAGAATACCGAGGTATTTAGCACAATCAGTTCACTGTAGTGATTTCTCATCAAAGTTTAAAATAATCTAATGCTGTTTAGTACTCAAAGTAAAAAGCTCAAAATTGGTCTTGTTAATGTTGACAGAGAACTCATTGTCATTATTCCATTTCAATAAATAGTCGAGGGCAGAATTCATAATCCTCTCTAGTGTTTGAAAGTTGTTGCCAGTTGTCCAAAGGACCAGATCATCTGCATATAACAAAACCTGAGCATCAGTGCAGGTCTTCGAGATGTTGCATACGAGATCATTTGTCATGAAGTTGAACAAAACAGGGCTTAAAACAGAACCCTGAGCAGTTTGCCCGAAACCCGATCTAACATTTCCATAATTTACGTTAATAAAACGTTGTGAAAGGAAATAAAAGATCCATTTAAAGAGGTCGCCAGAGATGCCCCATCTGACGAAGCTTCTTTAGTAAAAGTTTTCGCCAAACACGGTCAAACGCTGATTTAAAGTCGATAAAGACTGCAAGAGTACTTTCTTTTCTATGAAAACCATCTTTGATTTGTTGACTGAGTTTGACTATTTGTTCCGTAGTATTAAAGTCCTTTCTGAACCCAGCTTGTCTCTCAGAGATAAAACCTTTACCGTCAAGAAAATACTGTAATCTAACAACCATCATTCTCTCAGTCAGCTTGCTCAAAATACAGGTCAGAGAAATGGGTCGAAACGAATTCAGGTCAGATGGATCTTTATTTGGTTTCAGGATTGGAATAATGTTAGCTTTTCGCCATAAAGCCGGGAGTGTTCCACCCCAAGTTCTGTTAATAAATTCTAAAAGTTTCGACTTTTAGAATTCGTCTTTCTCTTATTTTTAATATGTATTTAATACATTTTTGAAAACAAACACATGTAATACTAATATTATATTACTATATATATATATATATATATATATATATATATATATATATATATATATATATGCTGTGTGAGGGAGCCTGTTAATCATAAAAACTACTTTATATATTTCACTCTTAAATTATTTTCCTTACATGAATATTTTTAATAAACTTTTTAAATTAGTTAAAATAATATTTAAAACACTCTACATTAGGCATTACTAAAGTACCTTAATTAAAATGTAAAATATTGTGGATTATGATTTTAAATTAAAATATTATAAAATGTAATAGGATTATGTTTCTGCATTCGGAAATGGAATGTTAAAAAATGGCAAGCTTATATCGGCAAGAAACTTTTATTGTTTAAGAAGTTAGGAATTTATGTCAAGGCAACCATAAATAGGAAGTTAAAAAGATGAATTTATACTACAAGCAACCAAAACCATTAATGATAACCGTTATGTATTTAAGAAAAAAAAGGTAAAGCATTATTTGCTTCAAAATAAAAAAAATACTGGTGAGTACCCAATTATTAAGGTCTGAGAATTCCGGCTCAGTCAATGTTAATGAAAAGTTCTATTCTACTTTCTTTATAATTTTTCACTAAAAAAAAAAAAAAAAAAAAAAAAAAAAAAGAAGAAGCAGAAGAAGAAAAAAATGAAAACATTTCTTAAAATACATACATACATACATATATATATATATCAGGAAAGTACTTTATTGTATAGCACATACATTGATTATTATCAAATAATAATCATAAATTTTCGGAACACAATCAAACTGAGTTTCATGGAGTAAATAATGTCTACTTGATAATAAATATTTATTATGAAAAAAATTAAACATTTCTTAAGATAATTAATAAATCATTAAAAATATATTATTGATTATATTAATGGTATCAAATATCATAAATAATTAATAGCAATTATTTTTTTAGTTCTAGCCTATCCTCTTAGTGTTTTGATTTTAAAAATATTTCACAGATTTTCCAAAATGTAGTTTTGTTTGAACAGAATATAGGATTTAATTGAGTAATTTTTCTTAAGATGACAATAATATGTTGAATTATGAATATCACACTCTTCTTTCATTAATTTTATAGTTTTCTAGGATTATAGTAATTTCTTAAAACACTCACTGGTCAAAGTATCTGGGAAAAAAAAAAGGGATTTTTCTCATTTTATATCAAAATAATATATTCAGGTGTATTGTTAGCATTCTTCTGTTTTATATTTTATTTAGATTGCCTAACTCATTTTAAAACTTGTATCAATATTGTACCGAGCTTCGGGGTTCGTGTGGATTGAGAGTTGAAGAAAGCAACCACTCAATGAACACAAGACTTTTATTCGTAAAAAAATTCCACTAGATAAACCAGCTGCAACAATCAGAATTATACAGCTCCAATTCGTCGTCGGATACAATAAGTAACAGCTTCCGATCACAGGTCTCAAATACCTCAGACAGAGAACAACTTCTCTAGATTAGCAGTCATGATAAATCGTCTTCACTCACTCACTGACTGTCGTCACAAAACTATGTCGGTTCCGGTATTTATACCTGACTTGGCGGAGAAATCTACTAATTTCGCCAAGGTTCTGGAAGCTTCTAGGCTATCTCGCTAAATATTGGTCGTAGCTTAGGTGATGGATGATTCCAAAAGTATCTATTTCTCGCCAAAACATCGCCAAGTCACCAAATCATTAAAAAACCCGCTTTTAACGTATAACACGTCTAAATACCGCAATTTTTGCCCAGTTTGTGAGTATTTCCGATCTGTCTGAGATATTTTAAGACATATACAATAATTATTTATAAATTTGTAACAAAATTATACTAAAAATATCACATCTTTACCAGAATTGTCAAGATGATCCAGTTTCACATATAAATAGATTAAATTCCATTGGGTTGAATGAAGTTTGATCTGGATTCACCATTGGATGCTTTATATCAAATTTTTTTGATACGGCAGACGAATAGTTAGTGCTCTTACATTCAGTTAAACAGTGCATAAACAAGAATCCTACCTTGAGTGGGGTTATTTTTAGGGGTTCGGGACCCACTTAAAGTCGGAGATTCCTGTCTAATTAGCCCTCGTGTGCACAAAAAAAAGGGCAGTTGAGCGACAAACAAATCGAACCAATATCAAATTATGCCACCTTGATTTACAAAAAATTTCTGCGCTGGTTATTTTATATTAAATACTGGACACAGCACATATATAATCTCTCTTCTTGTTGTTCTCGTGTGCCAACTAGGCTGGCAAATTGGGGGTGCGCTGCTCCACTTTTCCAACTGAACCGTATTTGGTGTAGAGTCCGACTTCCGCAGTACACACACATGCCATAGGGACCCGTTTATAGGGTAGGCAACCATTCACACCTCATTTACACAAGGAAAGGACAAAGACGGGATAGATAGAGAGAGAAAGTACATCCATTCCTGAACCGGGATTCGAACTCGACCTCTCTATCCGTAGTCAGGCACGCTGACCACTAAATAAGTTGGCCGACATCTCTTTTCTTGTGAAAACATATAATAAGTTATTAATATTGTTCATAATAAATCTAAATAAATAAAAGTCAGATTTAATTGAATATTCACTTTATTTATTCTTAAAAATAATTGTTAATAATCAAATGTTTCCAACTTCTTCGCTAATCACTTGCTGTTAAGGAATTCTGCTAAATACTTTCTCAATAGTGTCTCCATCGGCTAAATTAAAAGAACTTTCGCCATTTATTTCCGAGACCTGAAAAAGAGAGTCACTTCCATCGTCTGAATCTTGTTGCGTTTCTGAATTTCGAATGTCTTGAATTGTGTCCTCCAGATCAGCTAACGACATCATGTGGAACGGGAGTCCCACCATGATAGATGCACCTACCAGTCCCGTTACCAAATTATATTTCATAACCTAAAAAAGGGTTTCGAAATTGAAACTTATAACTATTGTTTTCAATATGCAGTTTGGCTTTAGTATACGAGGGTCACTCTGAAATTTTTGAGATAGAACTAGGTCTTTAAAGTTATACATACAAAATTTTAGGTGTGTTCAAAGTAGTCTCTCCTACAGCATCAATGCACTTTTGTAGACGAATTTTCCACAAATTAAATGCCTCAAGCCATTCATTTCTTGGAATAGATGAAAAAACTGCATTTATAGCCACGTCAATCTCTTCTTCTGCATGAAAACGACGTCCACGTAAGTTCTTTTTTAGATTAAAGAATAACCAAAAGTCCCACATAGCTAGATTAGTTGAATACGGCGGATGTTCAATCACTTTAATTTGTTTTTGTTTAGGAAATTCAACTGTTAATCCGGCTGTATGTGAAGATGCATTGTTATTGTGAAGCATTAGTCCCCTAACATTCAGTTTTTGTAGAATTTCTGGTAGACATTTAGTGGTATACCAGTTTGCTGTTACTATCTTCTGTCCTTTCCACTTGATGGCTTTGACCAATCTCGTACTTCTCTAGAAAACGGCATACATCACTTTTTTCAGTGCGCGTTGTTTTTTCACTATTGTCGGCGTGGGATCATCTTCAAAGACCCATACTTTGCTTTCTTGACGTGTTGGAACTTCAAAAAAAGGTATTTACTTTTCATCATCTGTTACAATTTTAGAAATGATGCGGTGGCCACCATCATTTAGCAATTTAAGATTTTCTTTACTAATTCTGAAACGCTCCTCTTTTTCGTGCTCAGTTAGATTACGGGGAACCCAACGACAAACTACTTCTTTCATATGTAATTTTACATGAATGATTTTGTGTATGGCTGCGGATCCAATGTTAAGTTCCTTCTGTATCATTTGATAGGTACAGCGATTATCATCCATTTACATATTTCGTATGGCAGATACATTATCAGGGATTACTGCCGACGGCGGCCTTCCTGTGTGTTCTTCATCCTGAAGAAAATTGCGACCTCTTTTAAATTCTTTAAACCATCTGAATACAGTAGCAAGAGCTGGAGATTTATCATCAAATGTTAATTGCAACCGTTGAACGCATTCTTCTTGATTTAATCCTGCTTTAAATTCGTAGAAAATCATAGCGCGAAAATGTTCTCGCGTCAACTCCATTTTCTCTTCTGTTTAAAATTCATTCTACGCTAAACAAGTTGAAGTAAGTCAGTAAAAAATCGTCTTCTAAGTTAAAATACTTTGTATTTTAAAATTAAACCGTTATTTTCATTTTGTAAATTCTCATCTGCGCGTATCTCAAAAATTTCAGAGTAACCCTCGTATTAAGTTAAACAACAGATATTAATTAAAAGCAAGTTTTTTGAAAATAGATTGACAATTTTTTTTTTTTTTTTTTTTTTTTGAAAAGCTAGCGAACTTCTTGCGTTATCTTGAAGTTCAAGTAGGTTCACATTATATAAATTGTATTTTACTATGGCTTTTGTCATACTTGAAAAAGTGACAGTGTTGGTTATTCTCTTGTTTTAAAAATCTTGGAAGGTTTCGTTAAAATGAATGAACTCGTACCATGGTAGTCAATGCGGTATCATTAATAAAGGATTAAAATTAAATGATAAAATATTTGGATATACTATTTGTGTATGAGGACTGAAGTTGTTTCATGCATGAAAAAAATAATGACCAGTGTTTTTATTGCGGGAAATCAATATATAAACTTATTGCCGTTAAAGATTACTAAAATAAAAAATAAATATGCATACCGATATGTTTTGTACTAAAAATCTTCGAAATACTTTTTTAATAATAGGGCCTAATTTCACCTAATAGAGGCCCATTGCAAAAGCTTTGGGCCACCCTCTGCCTTCACAACAACGAAATTTCTATTCGATTTGGAATCCATTGTATTAGATTGACAACGTAAGATAAGCTTTCTATTCCATTTGAGGACTCTTCTGATGTTGTTGCACCAGCATGTTTCCCTGTACTTTGCCCTGATTTGCACTCTACCTGTTAGATAGAATCAGCCGGGTGGAGTCTTCGGGATGTTGAAGCAGAGGACTCCCAATACTTAGCCTACCACCCCCAGAGGTATCATTTCACTTGGAGGTCATTGCGACATTTTCAAATATCTTTATGATTAATTATAAAATGTATAAGTAGTCATCTCTACAGATTTTATTATTGAATAAATGAATAGAGATTTTAAGAACATAATTCACCACAGATAGTACATGAAAAGGATTACATAATAGTCTTTGGCTCTGAAAAGATTTCATTTATTTCATGATAGAGAACAGCTAGAGAAATGTTGTTGCGCCAGCTTGTGCTTCCCTGTACCTAGCCTTGAGTTGGATCCTGCCAGTTAAATAGAAATAGTTGGTTGGAGTCTTCCTCATTTTGAAGCAGGGACTAAGCAGAAGACCCCTAATACTTGACCTACCACCGCCAGATGTATCATTTCACTTGGACGACATTGCGACTACGCCCAGGTTTAACATGCCCCAGCCGCGATTGTAGAACACTAGGGATTACCGGTTAAGTTGGGATTCGAACTCGCTACCTTCCGATAGTAAAAACGATGCTCTAACCAACTAGACCAACGCGGCCCGGCCCTTGTGATATAGAAGCCGGGGGCAAATGCCCATTATTCTCCTGCTTTAGTCATTCTCAGACTAGTACTATGAAAAAAAGAACATATATTTTAATCCGTAAGTGTCACATAGGATGATAAGAAAGCAATAAATACAGTCAGGAATTCGTACTCTGAGTACTCTCCAAGAATAACTGAAAATGTCAAATTGTTATTATGGTCATTACCACATTCACAAGACTTAAATAATTGGAACAGTTAATTACTCAATCTAGCGTTCAGAGAGTTAGAGTTAATTTCTGTGTTCTCGCATTTTGAATTTCACCTTTCAAATAAATATATGTAGATGGACTTTTTCATCACACTCGACTTTGCATGGCTCTGGAATGGAAAGTTCATAAGAACATATTGACGATTCGAAATGCCAAGTTTGATTGAGAATTGTCCTTTTAAAATAAACTCGGATACATTAGGATTTATATAGGTGTTCAGTAGGCCTAATCCGTCCATAACGCGTGTGAGAAATGGGTTCTTGTAATTAGATATTCACTATTTGACTTTCTCTTCGAATACATACATAATAAAAATATAAAAACCAAAGCATAGAGTAAATTCAATAAAATAAATTTCGTTCCTATATATATATATATATATATATATATATATATATATATATGTGTGTGTGTGTGTGTGTGTGTGTGTGTGTGTGTGTGTGTGTGTATATATATATAACGTGATTAGAAATATGATAAGCAAAAATTGAAAAAACAAAAATATCATATGAGCAATTCATTCCGCGCGAAAGCAGCTTAAATAGAATTACTAAAATATTATTTCGTAATTTTTTTTATAAAATTAATCAAATGCTAAATGAAGAATAATAAAGTAAAAATGCAAGATATAGTAAACAGATGGAATATATATTCAATAGATTGTTCAAAATTTAAAAGTAACGTAGAAAAATGTAAAGTGAAACGATGTACCAACACGGCCAGCTTCTTCAGGGGAAGGGAGGATTTTGGCCATATTGATATTGGTTCCAGACTGAAGGCCAATACACCCCAAAGCAAATTGTGCTAATATGGTCAACAACCCCTGAAGAAGTTGGCCATGTTGGTACATCGTTTCACTTTCTATTTATTCTACGTTACTTTTAAATTTTGAAGAATCTATTTAATATGTTTTTTATCTGTTTACTATTTTTTACATTTTCACTTTATTATTTTCATTTAGAATTTGATTCATTATATAAAATATTACAATTAATATATATAATATATATATATATATATATATATATATATATATATATATATATATATATATATATATATATATATATATATATATAATATATATATATATATATATATATATATATATATACATATATATATATATCCTACATATATATAATATATATATATACACACACACATGTATATATATATATATATATATATATATATATATATATATATATTATCCTACAGTTTTTCCTTAGTAATAAAATCACAATTTTACCAGCATTTCAAATGGACTCAACAACATTGCTTTTCATATATATATATATATATATATATATATATATATATATTAGTGAAAAGCAATGTTGTTGAGTCCATTTGAAATGCTGGTAGAATTGTGGTTTTATTACTAAGGAAAAGCTGTAGGATAAAAAATATGTAAATATAATTGGAGAATTGATTGGTTATTCTGGGTTGATTACTTTGTGGATTGAATTCTACCTACGAGCTGTTGCATTGTCCGACTTTTGATCAAAAATATTAAGATTTCTTACACAGATATCAATTTTGAATAAATAAAAGTAAGGAATTTTGCAAATTCATTATAAATGTATTAAATCAAACATTTTAACACGAATTTTGAGAAAAAAATGCAATATAGTCATTAAATGGAAAAGGAAATTGAAAACATTGTAATAAAATTAAATACTGCCTCTAATATGATGATCTTGTTTAATAATATTTATTATATTTTACATCATTAAAAATACTTGCTATCTTGTTTAATAACTTTATTATTATTACTGTGTATTTATTTTAAAATGTCCTTTATGCTGTAATTTTAAATTTGTTTATTAAAAATTATCTAAAAATTCGTAATCTTTTAATTACGCTACTCATAAATATTTTATTGTATTTCTTTTGGTATCAATATATATATATATATATATATATATATATATATATATATATACTTCTCTCTAATCCAATGAAAAATTAAATAGTCAGATCAAAAATCAAAAAATATTTTAGATAATATATATATATATTATCTAAAACATGTCTTTTGATTTTTGATCTGACTATCTAAATTTTCATTGGATAAGAAGTTTTTAATTTGATCTATTTTAATTTGCATTCCATTTTCTTTATGGAATTAGCTATATAATTCCATTGCAGCTTCACTATCCTTAAAGGAGGGGGGGGGCATTTTCTACTAATAACGTTTATTTTACCATATTCTAAAGTACATAATAGAGGCATAGAAGTTTTTATTTTATAAAAAAATTTTTTTCTTACAGTTTTAGTAATATTATGTTGTAAACAAGTAATACAATTAACAGGAAAAAAAATGCGAAATAATATTGTTAAGGAAATATGAACCTAAAAACTTATATATTCTTAAAAATGAGTGTTTACTATAAATAAAATATAAACATTGATATTTTAAAAAAAAGTTTGGTGAAATTTTATGTTTATGTAACTGAAAATCTTCGTCTATACCAGTATAAAAATAAAACACTTTTAAATAACTATATTCTCTTGCAAGGATTATTGCTAAACTTTGAGGAAAAATGATAGATATAAAGACAATGGAATCTTTAAATTTCCCAACAAATTAAAAAAATCCGAAATGGATAAAAAAAAAAAAAAGATACTGCTATGAAAAATGCATTTGTCAAGACTTTAGCGAAAAAATACAAAGACTTACCAAAGATATAATTTTAAAAATTACGAAAATACAAATTGAATTTAATATTTCAAAATTATAAAAAATACTGTAAACCGCAAAATAAATTTTTATTGTATGATTTGAGATTTTATTGTTCTCAAGGTTCTACTGTTGTTTACGCGAAAACAAAATATAAAAAGATTTTTTACAGTCCAAAAATTATTGTGTGCCATCTTTATGAACATGCTGAAAGATGAAAAAATGAATATAATGTCATGATTTTAAATTCTAAAATATAATTCTTTTTTTTTTTTTTTTTTTTTTTTTTTTTTTGTTAATATAGATAAAAAAAATAAATTACACTTTAAACAGTAAATTAATTAAGAACAACAAACTAAGTTATAAAAATTATTATTTAATTTATGTTAAATAGTAAACTTTAAAAAAAAAAAAAAAAAAAAAAAAAAAAAAAAAATATCGTTTTCTGAAATGCTTCCTGAGGATAAAATAAATTTTGGAAAGTATTAAAAACACATAAGTAATAAAAAAATTCAATTTCGCTACAAAAATGTTGATATGTTCTTATTTATATATATATATATATATATATATATATATATATATGTATGTATGTATGTATGTATGTATGTATGTATGTATGTATGTATGTATGTATGTATGTATGTATGTATGTATGTATGTATATATATTCTCTGACTGTAAATCTGCTCTGGAGGACATTAAAGGAGATAAAAAGAGACTTGCCCAAGACATCTACGCGCTTCTATCCACCATAGTTGCAAGGGAGAAAACCTGCACCATCCAATTGGTCCCTGCACATGCTGAACAGGCGGACTCCCTCGCCAAGGAGGCTACGAATATCAATCTCCCTCCCACGACTACCACTTGCTTCGATGCAAACGCCATCGCAAAGCATCAGCTATACGAGGGATTACAGGAAAAATTGTGCTTACAGGAGCTTAATCCTGACCGTGGTGTCACCTCTACTATCAGCAGAATGCGCACTGGGCACATGAGGGGTATGAAAATCATGCCCGACGGATCTAGAACCTACGCAGAATGCAGACACTGCACAGGAGTTCCACTGGATCCAAGGCATCTCTTCAACTGCATCTCTTCTGCCTCGACCCTTCTTCAACTTCCACCCCAACTGTTGCCATAACACCCTTTATACGGAAAAAACTTAAGATGTGATCCAGGTCAGTGTTCCATGCCTTTAGTCCCATATGACTTGTCTTTACATTTTTTTTCTTTTTGCACTTGTCACATGGCAACACACTAACACACACACATATATATGTGTGTGTGTGTATAATTTTTAATAATTCATAATTTAGTAGCAGTCTGCAGCAGAGTGTTAAGGCAGTGAATTAAGATACCAATACATTCCAAATAGCATTTATTTAAAGAAAAGATGAAATAACTTTAATTTGTCCATTCGCAATTCAGGTGTGACCCTTACCGTGGCTAGCAGATATCTGTGTTTTAGGATTTCAGAGAGTATATGGATAAAATTAGAGAACATTCATAAATTTACAATTGTATTAAATAGGTTACATTATCAAAGAACTCTTATTATGTTAGCTTAACTTATCTTAGATTTAATATTACACACACGCGCACATACACTCATGTATATCATTGCTTGTCGAAGAAAAGTTACACATTTTAATTAATTTATAGGGAAGAAAATTTCATAGAAATTGTTAAAAATTGCTAATGTTATTACCTTGTAAGTTACATCCTCATCGCTGTCGTCATAGGAGAGTAGAAGTCCGATGATTAAGCCGATGAGTGAGGGCACCAGAAAGAGATGGAATGTTAAGAATGCTGTCCAGACCTTATAAGCGAATTCCACTTCAAGGTGAGTCTTCTCAGGTGAAAAAAAAAATGAAACATTTTTACTATCATGTCATTTTCATAATTTGAAAGTACTTTGCATAATAGAATAAATACTATAAGGAAAAGCACTGCATTGTTCCGTACAGTTGAGAATAATAAGCAGTAATTAATGTGTGGGTGTGATGCAAATTAACAAATATTATTCATGGAATCAAACCGGCATGAATAATTTAAAGTTTGCATTACTTAAGAAAATTTTGTTCTTTGAATTTCAATTTTAAATTTAAAGTATAAAACACACACAAAATATTAGTAATTTAGTAAATAATTCATCAAAAATTATTTCTGAATACTAAAAATAAATTTCTACTTCTACTAAAAAATGATTTTTTTTCTTCAAATAATGTCATTTACCTGTACTTTATTGGATTTCTAGATATTATGCATCAAATTTTCTCGTAGGCCAATTCTTTCAAATGTTGATTCAGCAGAATTTTTTAAATCTAGATAAATTTATTTTGCTTATTCATAATAGGGTTTATTCAAAGAAAATAATATTTACATGATTCTTTTCAAACAATGGCACAAATTAACTTCACAAAATTATGCACTGTAATGCATTTGAACATCGATTTTAACTTTAGTTGCCATCAAATATTGATTTTTTAAAAAAAAAATTCTGTGAAATCTATCTAAAGCTAGAATAAAATAATTATATACTTTTATTTTTGTACTCAAATTATGCAATAAACTACTGCCAATTAATTTCAATATGGGTGTGTAACGTATAACCCAATTGTTTCATTTATAAACTCAGCAACATGTTGAGGTCTTATACACAGTGCTACCTTCAAAAATATTAATTCATTAAACAATATTTACATTAAAATATTCATAAAAGTTAAACAGTGAACCATATTTTGTTCACTCAGTTTGGTTCAGTTACAGTGATTCTCAAAACGGAGATATTTTTGCATCCACACAAATAATCCGCAATATGAAATATATTTTAACACACGTAAGAAAGATTATAAATTTTAATTGAGAAAAATAGTTATTGGCATAACTTTTCACAATGTTTTTTATTTTCATAACAATATTTTTATCAAATTTAATAGAACGAATTTTTTTTTTATCAGAAATACAAATATCTGTATTCATTGATAGCCAGATTTATTAAAATCGATTGGTAAATATTTTTATTACGGTTAAAATTTTAGCTACTTCTTAACTGTTAAATTTTTAAAAGTAAGTAGAGTGGAGATAATTCTCTTAAATACTCAGATATTTAAAAAATAATTTGAAAATTTCAAATTAATATTGTGAGTTGTATTAATCCATGAGGGTCGTTATAAGTTGAGCGATTATGTCAAAATACAGCGGGTATTAACACATTTTTAGAACGATTTCGCGGCCGTTTATTTAATGTTTAAAATGTAAAGATTATTTTTTAATGTTCAATCTGATAGCCTTTTTTTCTGAACTATACGTCTGCATCGTGATTTTCATAATAGAAGAGTTTTTCGCGATATTTTCAGGGGTATTGCTTTCCATTCCTCTTCCACTACTTCAAGAGTTCATCTATCGTGGTGGGTTTGCGTTTAGAAAGAGCCTTTTTTTAAAGGACCAAAGTCACAATAGTCCATAGGTGAAACGTCAAAAACTTCGCAGGGATATGTTGAAAATGTATACATGCAATACCTGTATTAGTCATCATTTTTTCAAATAATGTAGTAGTAATTTTCGAAGTATGACTTATAGCTTTGTCTTGATGAAGTTTCCCTTTGAAAGTCATTGGGATAAAGAAGTAGAATTTCTTTTGTAAATATTGGGCGTAAAACCTTCTCCTGATAGTACGATGAGTTGATTTTAACATTTCTTTCCACTCTTATTTTGAATTTCCCAATTTAGGAGAAACCTGCGACAATCATAAACCCCTTACTGAAACTTTCTTTACATTGACGGAAACGGGTTTGTACACTTTTTCTTCTCAATTTCTATAATAAAAAGACCTTTTTTTGTAACAGTTATTTAGGTAAGCCCATGCTTCATCAAGGGTCACAATGTTATCTCCTGCAAAGTGGTTTTCGTACAGGATTCTACAAAATGTTTTGCGTTGAGCCATATATCTCGGCAAAAGCTGGTGAACATTATGTTTTTTTTAGCAATTTTAAGTTGTAAATACTGGTTTATTAATTTATTTATTGTTGCTACAGATGTATCTAAAGACTTTGCAATTGATTTCTGTGTTGACGGATTTTTTCTTGCTACCAGCGATTTTATTTTAGAAACATTTGGAACAGTACGTACAATTTACGGATATTCGTTTGGAGTCTTCTTTCTATGTTGAAATAATGATTGACAATATTAACTGTCCAATCAATAATATTGCTTATTTTGGACTTAGAAATTTTAATACCATGCATTTCACAACGTTTTTGAATTCTGGAATAAGAACGTTTATCTTCGGAAAGCGCACAAACATATCCTTCCGTTCACAACATGTTTATATGTGTCATTTTGAAAGAAGAATAAATTTAAAAGTAGCAAACGATATTTCTCATTTCGAATAATAAGCTGTTGCCAAAAAGTTTTATTCTAAAACATTTACTTTTTTAATTTGTTATCGAAATCGTTCTAAAAATGTGTTAATACCCTCTGTTAGCCTTTACCGTCATAAGTGGCAGTGTAACTGATGTTAAAAGTCATGGCTTTGAAGGAAAGATGTTCTGGCTATTTATTATTATTATTATTTTTTTTTTTGAGAAATGCACAATTCTATGCTGTATATACATACAATCAAATTTGGTTTGGTGTAGTCAATTTCTGGCAAACAACCATGATGAAAGAATACACAATAAATTCTATAAATTTGTTAGTTGTTTCAAGAATCATAGATAGAATTAAATTTCAAAACGTATATTAATTTAAATCGAGATACATTAGTCCTTATGTTCCTAAAAGACCATTTATAGAGTATTAAAAAGATTTGTTACTTTTAAAAAAAATCACAATTTACTTCTTTATTTTTATGTGACATGTTGAAAGGAGAATAAATTTAAAAGTAGCAAACGATATTTTTCATTTTTCAAATAATAAGCTGTTGCCAAAAATTTTTTATTTTAAAACATTTACTTTTTTTAAAAATTTGTTATCGAAATCGTTCTAAAAATGTGCTAATACTATCTGTACTAAAGTCAACTCTCATTGCAAACAATCAGTACTTGAAAGATTATTTGCTTGAGACTTTAAAAATGCCCATCTCATTTGAAAATTGTATTAAAAAAGAGTTTATATACGTTAAATATTTTTAGAGGGGCCTGATGTTTCTTTGCTTGCGTGTGTGCAGAGAAAAGAAGAAGCTATGGTGTAGTCCTCACAACCTGAGGCTGGTTTAAATTGAGCATTTTAATTTAGTGGATCTTAACCCGTTAAAACTCATTAAATCTTTTTGAAATTTACTAAGTAAAAGAAAAAAAGTTGCTCACTCTTTTGATGATTATTCTTGTTATTATTTTGGGCGGTGATTCTACTTCCGTTTCTGTGTCTAAGGGCGGTATTTCTGTATCTTCTTCTTCCAGGAGGCAAAATTCTTCACCTAAAAATTTATAAAATGCATATACGTATAAATTTTTGGGGAAAACTCGAGAAGCATTTACTTTTGCTTTAAAAAAAAAGCACTCGTAAAAAATGGCACATAGCATCTAGATTACGCTTTAGAGTTAAAGAGATTACTATTTTGACACGTTTATGCTTGTGATTATATTTTTAAATAAACCTTAAAAAAGAAAACATAGCATGTAGAAAAGATTGTCAAAAATATCTAGATTTCGGCATGAAGAAACTCATTATTTTAACATATATGCTAATGGTCCAGTCTTTAAATCAATTTTATTTAATTACCATTAAACTAAGAAGAACATTAATATGGAAACGTAGTCAGAAATACATATTAATATTATGCTGCCTTCCTGTCTAGTGATCAGCATGCCTGAACGCGGATAGGGAGGTCCTGGGTTCAAATCGCGCAATTCGGGAATGGGTGTACTTGCTTTCTGTCCTGTCTTTGTCCTTTCCTTGTATGAATATGTTGTGAATGGTTGTCTACCCTATAAACAGTGTACTGAGGAAGTCGGACTCCACGCCAAATTAGGGTTTTGGTGGAAAAGAAGAGCAACGCATCCCCATATTGCCAGCTTAACTGACATAAGACAATACCGTATTAATATCACAAAAATTTTAAACATAGTATAAAATTATTTTGATTGAGTAGAATTAATAAATAGTTCTCAACTTACTAACTGACTTTATTTTTCAATTTAAAACTATATATATATATATATATATATATATATATATATATATATATATATATATATATATATATATATATATATATATATATATATATATATATATATATATATATATATATATTCTAATGGTCCAGTTGCACTTAGAATATCTACCTATTTAACGATACGATGGGCGAATGTGATGGCATCTTATAAAATGAGTGTTTTCCATCTTCGTCATGAAAGTGTGATAGAATAAAGAAACACATACGCAGAGAGAGGATGGAACATCCATGCTCGACCGGGATCTGTACCTGGAACTTACTGTTTCGAAGTTAGGGGCACTAACCACTCCGCCATCGGTCGGCACATTTTTTGAAAGTTGAATGTAATAAATGCAATTGGCAACAACTGTAATAATATAATTTTTTAATTTACAAAATCTTGCTTATGTATATTCGGAAAAAAAAATTTGAATTCTTAGACAAAATGCTTAACGAATTATGCTCTAGAATTAAAGTAACTAACAGAAATGTGATATGAAAACCTTTGGAAACATTTTGAAATCATTTTATTGCAAACGCTTGCAAAATTTGCGCATGTAAGATTGATATGTAGTGGCGGGAAATGACTTAAACTTCAAAAGCGCGAGGGATTTGATTATGCATTTATGTATAGCTCTACGAATAATGCATACATATCTCATACATATCAAGTTTCATTTCAACTTCTGAAATAATCTTTGCTGTATATTTTTTAATCTTTTTAGCTGATAAAAGTTTTAGTTTCTTAAAATTGAAACTCCTCATCTCATGTTTGGAGAAATGTCATTAAATAGTGGCAATTATAAACTATTTAAATATTTTTTGCTCAAATGTGGAATGCAATTTATTTATATTATCATTTTTTGAAAACAATTCCAGATCGAGGAATATTTGTCAAAATTTTTCCTTACATTCTATTTTTATACCACCTGCTATGATAATTTAAAAGTATTTTTGAATGATTCATCAAAGGAAAATAAACTATATACACTGTCGACCCTAAGTAAATCGATAATAGCTCCTCCAAAGAATATGATAATTCTTTACATCACAAATTTTTAATGCGAAGTCAAAATCATATGGAGAAAGTTCAAGTGATTTCAAGCATTAAGTCAAAATAATTTCTTCAATTTTGTTGTATTAGGTATTTAATAAAATACCTATACTTTTAGGTACTTTTTTATTGTATTAGGTACTTAGGTATTTTTCGACTGATATTTAACAAATCAAGTTGAGTACCTGGACACTTTAAAGTTAATCAAAAATAATTTAAGCAATCTCGAAAGTAATTTTGTCAAAGCACTGTTTATTAAAATACCAGAAGGGAGAACGGCCCTGTAAAAGATTGAGAGGTATTTTCACACACATTTCTTAAAATTAGAAACATTTTATCTTGCGGCAATGCACGTAACAGAAATTAAGACTTGCCCCCTCATAACCTTAGATACTGTCAATGCTAGTACATTCATCTTTTTTAAATACTTTTTTACAACAATAAAGATATATTGATAACGTTAAAATTATAAAAGCAGTTGATTACGTGCAATTCGTTGACAACATGTCACCATCGGAATCGAAATCTATTTATTAGTAAACTCGACTGCTTAGATTAGACGGAAGTTTGCAAAGGAATCGAAACCGAATTCTTTATATGTCCTAGGCATGTCTAAGAAATTGATTTCAATGCTTGATGAGGAATTGTCTAAGTTGGTATCATGAACAAAAGTAGGAATTTTTTGCTCATTGTTTGGCAGCAGCGATAACATTTTAACATTGTATCAATTATTCTAAGCTATATTTATAACGTTCAGATTTTTCATCCATAGAGAAGAATGCTAAAGTAGGAAGAAATGTATATAAAATGCAAGGTATCCTTAGAACAAGTGTGAATGGATATATATACGAAATTTTGTCAGGTGATATAGGAAATATTTTTAAAACAAAAAAAAACCCAGTTAAAAATCACATTAAAAAGTGAATGAAGAAGCGTATAATTTCTCATTCTTATTTTATTGAATAGGTTATATATTTGATATCAAATCAGCAATAATATCCAGAGAATTTAAACAAAATAATGAACAGCTCTTTGCCTTAAATGTAAGTATTTTTTTAAAAAATCCTTCTTTATTTTTGCTTTTCTTTATCCATGTACTTGGCTTTACAATATTTTAAGGTGCTTCTGGAATTTTGTTCGTATTAGGTTATTTGGTATGAATTATGTATATAATTATATATAAATTTCCCAAAATATTTTGCCTTACATTATTTAAGTTTTGTTTCTTTATGTTTTCTATAACATTTCCAATGGTTTTATACATGCTTATTACTGTCAAGAAAATTGTGGTATGCTCTAAGTGCAGGTTTACCTAATATTTATGTATTATCTATCAAAATAAAAAGTAAAATGCATGTAAAGCGCGCCTTGTTTTAATACTGATTTAAATTTCCAAAGCTCGTTAATATTGGCAATATTGTTTCTATATTTTGAACTAATATTCACATTTAGCTCCAATTGGGTTTCGTTTTAATAATTCTGTAATATTTAATATTTGGGTAAATAATCTAATTGGTTTTCCTTGTTTATTTTTCTTAGTACACTTAAGAAAAATAAACAAGTAAGTAAGAGTGTGTGTGCTAAGTTTTAAGTATTACAACACAAACTCATATATTTTTATTACTAAATTGTAATTTTTTTAAGTATAGTCAATATAATGTTGCTGATGTATCTTTTAACAATTTTAAGTCAACATACGTTAAAAAATTTTTCCATTATTTTAGATGAGCCGAATGCGAAATTATGCCTCCACTTCTGTTTAAGCTACCTTTGGAATTTAGTCCTTTCTCTGCCTTTTGGATAAATACAATTGTAAAAAAAAATTTATTGTGTATTCTTTTACCATTTTCATAATTTTAGCTAATGCCTTTTAGTACATTTGCATCGATTTATGGGTATTTAATTACTAAAGTGCAGTTTTACCCAAAAATAATGTTTGTTATAGGATACTGCTATTGATAAGAATATATCAAGTCTTTAACCAAATAAATTTTGTGAGAGCAGCATTTTTTTAAAAATAATTCTTTATTTATTTTTAAGAAAAGGGTAAATATATAAAATTACCCATTCTTATTTAATTTAACATTATTTGTAAGTGAGTAACTAAAAGAAATAAAATTTCCTTATATAAATATTAAAGTTGGATCCTAGCAAAGCCAACACCCTTGGCGCGAATGATTTTGGTTGGCGATAAATGCGGCTTGAACCATTCTTGATTACCCTACTTCGATACACTTAGATATAGTAAACCAAACAATTCTTGGAATTTATTTCTGGCTTGGCGCTTTTCTCAGTTTCTCGTCAAGGATGGGGGCTTTCCTAGTATTTTACAAATATTAATGTAGTTAGTTTCATTTAAATTTCGTAGCACTATATTTTGTCGGCACAGGTACCTTATAATCCATGACTCCGAATTTTGAATTTTACTGGCGATGAAGAAATGTTGCCAAAATGACGTATCGTGAAGGGGGCGTGATGACGTGAATACTAGGGTTATCATAATAAAAGTTTCTGCATAATTCTTACAGATCTCCATATGTATGACGTAATAAAAACGAGGTTGCCAGATACATAAGAAAATCCGCCAAAAAATCGCCTATCTCAAATTTGGCATCCTGGATTATACGGCACCTGTGACATTTTGTTGCATAAATGATGAAAATAAACAATTTACTTTGATTTCGATGTGCTTCTGAAATGACTTCTTTTTCATTTGGATCCTTTTCTGCCTTGTCATTTTTTATTATATTTAAAAGTGATATCGCCATGTTAAAATTTTGAATGGAAATTTTGTCTGTTAAATAAGCTATTAATTTTGTAAATTCAATTTATCATTGACATTATATAAAGTGGAATAAATTTGAACTAAACAAATCTAACTAGTGCGTGCCAAAAAGTTGGGTTATTGACGCATATTTCTGGCTACCTGTTTCTGCCAACCGAAATTTTAAAATTCATTCAATTGCTTCTTAATTTTGAACCTGGGTCAATGAAGTAAGACACCCAGATGGCAGCGGCAGCCCTTTGCAATGCCATGTAACAAAGCATAAGAAAATTTTTAATGAGAGTAGATATTTTTATGATGATAGTCTGCTTTTGGACGAGATATCAAACTATCTGCCTCTAGCTCAAATGAGAGAACTTTTTCTGCATCATACTACGACTGCAACACTTGTGAATCAGTAAAATTAAGCACTAAAAGTTTCATTAAATAATTGTTTATTTTGGGAAATGTGGCAAATATGTTTTCAGAAACATAATTATGTTGAAAAGTTGAATTCACGAAATGCGAAAAGAGTTTCTATTGAAATTTAATTTTAAATATTAATTTTTTATGGTTCATAAATAGAGGAATTTTTTATGGTATTAACTTTAATTTTTGATAGTTATTATTAAAAATAAAATGCGAACATTAATCCAAAATAAGTAAAGAAGCAACGACTCATTATAGACACATCATAGATTTGAGGCTATTTGACGTTTAACTTATCAACTATTGTTGTAATCATTTAATAGTAATAATAACGATATGGCACAAATGTTGTATAATCCTTTTGCTCATTTTTTAGTTTGGTGAATGTTTTGGCAGAATTTACCATTTTTCTGGCAACTTGAAATTTTTATTGCGTCTTAAGAAATAAATTTTTTTTAATAATCATTATATTTTTATTATTAATTGAATTAAACTTCTTTAATAAAGAATGATGTAATAATGGCATAATATTTAAGTCAGTTTGTGTAAAAATGTTGGTATACTTCGCTTGATTACAGTAGACAGAATTTACCTAAATTCCAATAGACAAAATACTATAAAAATAATTATGTTAATAAAGTATATACGTGCAAATAAGTCACAATTCAATGTCCTTCCGAATAAATGCTGTGTTATAAAAATTTTGGGGAAAAAAAGGACAACGTAAATGAACCCCACTTCCTTTGACTTTCGTAAAATATTAACAGTATTGATTTATTGAAATTTTCATTGGAAATAAAATATAGACTAGTTCTAAGCAAAAACTTCGACACTTAACAGTGATTAAAAGAAGAGAGCAGTAATAAGAAAGTTTGGCATAGTTTTGTTGGCGAATAATAAAGGCAAGCATACGTAATGAATTCATTTTTCCAAAGAAAAAATTCTATTACTGATAAAATTATGATCCCATTATAAATCATAGAAAAATATAAATGAAACTGTATATATGGGTAATATGGCTTTTGAAGGAAATATGTGAGCACAGGTGCTGCATAATCCATGATTCCAAATTCTGAGATTGGCGATTCTTTGGCGGATTTTCTTATGTATCTGTCAACCTCATTTTTACTACGTCATACATATGGAGACCTATAAAAATTATGCAGAAAATTCTATTTTGGTAACCCTTGTACACAGGGATGGCGAACCTTTTTTGATATCCGTGCCACAAAGTCATAAAAAAAATTTCTTTAAATAGGTAACTTGCCACAGTAAAATTGCATTCGAAATGTTAGCGTGGTGTAACTATAGGTAAGTATAATTAAATAAACAAATAAAAGCAATTCTTCTTTAAGCAATTTTTTTATTAATCAATGTTTTACAAAAAGCAATATGCTAGAGACAGAATACACATTAAAAACAATTGTTTTTACTGGAATTTCTGTTGTTGTACACAAGATGATAAAGATTTAATATCTGGTTCATATTTAGTTAATTTCAACAGTACGCATGCAGAGCTCGACTCATCCTTCATTCTATTCCTATATTTATTTTTTATAAAATTTAATTCCAAAAATAGAGATTCACATGCCCATCTCAATGAAAATATTGATAAAATTGCATTATCTAATATTTTTAAACAATTAAACGTGTCACGAGTTAGATTCCATGTAGTTAGAATTTCATCTTATGCAATTTTGTTTATTTTATCCAATAATTGATTGCTTTCAATAATTTCAAAATTATTTCTTAAATCAATAATTTTTTGATTCCATATGGTACTTGACTAAAATCCAAATAATTCCATTTCTAATTCCTTAAAATGTAGTCACTCAAGGACTTTTAAATTTAATTTTTCAAATTTATATTACTACGCGAATTTATATCATAAATTATAAATTAAGTGTAAATAAATAATTTTTAATTCATTTCTGTCAAAAAAGATAACTTATAAAAAATATGTGCGTGCCATCAAAATTTTTTAACGTGCCACTTATGGCATGCGTGCCATTGGTTCGCCATCTTTGGCCTAGTATTTAGGCCATCGCGCATGTCACAATGCATCATCTTGGTAACATTTCTTCATCGCCAAAATAATTTAGAATTTGTAATCATGGATTATACGGCACCTGTGCCAATATGTTGGATAAATCTAATTTGAATTGATACGAAAAAATGCATTAACTACGTACATCAGTTTATGCTATAGTAAAAAATAAAAAGTAGGAGCCAGTACGGTGATAAAATGCACCAAATTGACTTACTGTCTGGTAATGTTTTCTTATGTTTGCATGACGTAATTTGCGTTTTATGACGTAACCTGAATTAAGCGAGCATGCGCGAAATTTGTTTGGAATTTCAATAATCCTTGAAGCATTTTTGATTTATGGTTGAAATTTAAGTGTTTCACAATTAATTGTGCAACGCTTGGCTCAAAAATTGAAATTTCTCACCAAAACTATCAAGCCAACACAAAACCAGAAATATCAATACCTAAATAAGTAAATTAATTATTAATAATATAAATGCCAGTAAAGGAGTTAAATATTTGAATTGATAAACAAAAATGCTCAAGAAAAATTAATTTGAATGGATGCATGAAAATAAACAAATGTAAACTCAATTTTCAAAGCACAAACTAACTCTTCAGTAATTAATAAAATAAGAAGATAGATTTTAATTTTAAAACATTAATAAATTGCTGTAGAGCATTCTTAATATTATAGATCATTTTGGGACAGCGAGAAATACAGGTTGCAAAATAGTGATAGGCGCCAAAAATTGATCAATTCAAAATCACTCCAGAAATGTGGCGACTAACTAAATTAAGTGGCAATTGAAATCATTTGTGAATAGTGAATTTCGTTTAGAAATGTATAAGTGGGGATTCACCTTGCTTTCTATATATTCTGCCGGTGCACTATTTCGTAGGTAATGTATTTGTAATAAGTAAAGAAATAAGGGGAAGTATATTTTAAGGTGTCCCTTGGCTAAAATTGGCAATTTTTTTGCCACCAAAAAATTTTTGGGCGTGTTTGAAAAACAAAATGGCGCAAAAAACAATACACAAAGGTACGCAGTTAAAAAAATGGCACAACTCTTATATATTAATATTTATTATTATATTCACCATTACCCAACCTGATACCAAACTGGTGAAAAACCAAAGGGCACACTTAAGAATGGACCACCTAGAAATAATAATATGCATAAATAAATTCGTTATGAATATGTTGATAACTCAAAATGTCGATTATTATCGCACTTTTTATTTTGCATATTCACCACGGATAAACGATATCATGAAAGAAAGTGACAAACATATAACTTTTCAAAAGTCACCAATAGTACTGGAGATTTGACAAAAGTTCTATAAATTACATTAAATCGTATGATAGTTAATTGCATATTATCGTCATCGTAGTTAATTTTTCTATTAACCATGGTACTATTAACGATTATTTTTCAAATATAACACGAGAAAGAAACTTCTCTTATCTTTGTTTTCATGTGTTGTTATGATATCTTGGAAGGATTATACAGCGGCGCGCTAATTCGGCTTTGTGGAAAATTGACTGTGGTGGCGCTAATATATAAGTACTTATTTTATAGTATATGTAAAATTTTCTTGTAATTAATTAAAACAAAATGCATAAATTAAGAAAAATTATGCTTGTTAGTACATCGAGATCCGATAATAGATAGTATTTGGAAGTATGAAGATAAGAATGCCCATTTATTTACTTATTTCTTAATTCGCTGATAAATCAACAGTATATTAGCCAAAGGATACCAAAATTATGAATGATAATTAAATAAAATTTCAAACTTTCAAGCATATTTATTTTATTGCCATTGTATAATCGAAAAACAATTTATAAAAAAAATCCCCTTTTTGTGAATATGTAAAGTAGATTTTTTAATTTCTTTTAACAGTAGATCAGATAAATCAATTTTGAATTCAGAAATAATATCACTGGAATTTCACTTGAGTTACAACATGTAGAAATTCATCATTATAAAAAAGATATATATATATATATATATATATATATATATATATATATATATATATATATATATTAATATCTAAAATAGCTTTTTTAAAGTATAAATAATCACTTGTTCAAAATAAATGAAATGTTTCATATATATTTTTTGTAAAATCAGTGATTATGTCAAAAAATATGCTGGACAAAAACAAAATAGTATTTTCATATTCCAATTGTTAATAATGAAGTCTGTAATAAATCATCACTGTTATTTTAGAAATAAAGTTATAGGAAAAATTATTTTGAAACAGTTATTTCCTGTTTTCTTAACGAACTAGAAGATTAGATTTTGTTTTTGTTTTTATGAATTTTTTTGAATCTTAAGAACTAGAAGATTAGATTTTGTTTTTGTTATTATGAATTTTTTGGAATCCTGCAATATAAAATAATTATTTTCATTGACTTAAGTTTATTTCTTCGTAAATATTTTCATATTATCGTGAACAATTTCATTTTTATCTTTTAATATGAAAGACGCAAGTCAAAGAAATAACTTTTTTATGTAGTTTTATAAGCTTGGTAATTATTTCTTTTATTTTAATTTATGTTTGCTTAGTATATTTACAATCATTAAAAAATTAAGTTTACTTTATATTCAGCAACTTTAGAGGAAGATTTTGTAAACAAAAGTACTTATAAATATATACAACAAAATAAAGTATATATAGTTATAACTATTTATCTATATCCATATATATATATATATATATATATATATATATATATATATATATATATATATATATATATATATATATATATATATATATATATATATATATAAGGTGTTTGAAAGTGTGATGGTTGACACAAATTATAAAACTTAACATCAGCTCCTCAAAAAGCTAGAAAATAATACTTAAAGCTTTATTAATTTGCATTCATAAACGAATAAATGATATCAGAGTAAAAGAAAATTAGGCATAAAAATAGAGTACGTCTTTTGCTTTTGTTTCGTTTAAACTACTGATAAAATAGACCAAAAGTGTATTATTTCCTTTTTTAATCTTTGCATAATCAAAGCAATTTTGCTTACATTATTTAAAAGTAACAAATCTTTTTAATCCTCTATAAATGGTCTTTTAGGAACATAAGGACTAATTTAACTCGATTTAAATTAATATACGTTTTGAAATTTAATTCTATCTGATTCTTGAAACAACTGACAAATTTATAGAATTTATTGTGTATTCTTTCATCATGGTTGTTTGCAGAAATTGACTGCACCAAACCAAATTCGATTGTATATATATACAGCATAGAATTGTGCATTTCTCAAAAATTAATAATAATAAATAGCCAGAACATCTTTCCTTCAAAGCCATGACTTTTAGAATCAGTTACACTGCCACTTATGATAATAAAGGTTACAGAGGGTATTATTACATTTTTAGAACAATTTCGATAACGAATTAAAAAAAGTAAATGTTTTAGAATAAAAATTTTGGGCAACAGATTATTATTTGAAATGAGAAATATCGTCTGCTACTTTTAAATTTATTCTGCTTTCAAAATGTCACATATAAACATGCTGTGAACTGAAGGACATGTTTTTGCGCTTTCCGAAGATAAACGTTCTTATTCCAGAATTCAAAAGCGTTGTGAAATGCATGGTATTAGAATTTCTAAGTCCAAAATAAGCAATATTATTGATTGGACAGGTAAATATTGTCAATCATTATTTCAACATAGAAAGAAGACTCCAAACGAATATCCGTAAATTGTACGTACTGTTCCAAATGTTTCTAAAATAAAATCGCTGGTAGCAAGAAAAAATCCGCCAACACAGAAATCAATTGCAAAGTCTTTAGATACATCTGTAGCAACAATAAATAAATTAATAAACCAGTATTTACAACTTAAAATTGCTAAAAAACATAATGTTCACCAGCTTTTGCCGAGACATATGGCTCAACGCAAAACATTTTGTAGAATCCTGTACGAAAACCACTTTGCAGGAGATAACATTGTGACCCTTGATGAAGCATGGGCTTACCTAAATAACTGTTACAAAAAAAGGTCTTTTTATTATAGAAATTGAGAAGAAAAAGTGTACAAACCCGTTTCCGTCAATGTAAAGAAAGTTTCAGTAAGGGGTTTATGATTGTCGCAGGTTTCTCCTAAATTGGGAAATTCAAAATAAGAAGAATGGAAAGAAATGTTAAAATCAACTCATCGTACTATCAGGAGAAGGTTTTACGCCCAATATTTACAAAAGAAATTCCATTTCTTTATCCCAATGACTTTCAAAGAGAAACTTCATCAAGACAAAGCTATAAGTCATACTTCGAAAACTACTACTGCATTATTTGAAAAAATGATGACTAATACAGGTATTGCATGTATACATTTTCAACATATCCCTGCGAAGTTTTTGACGTTTCACCTATAGACTATTGTGACTTTGGTTCCTTAAAAAAAGGCTCTTTCTAAACGCAAACCCACCACGATAGATGAACTCTTGAAGTAGTGGAACAGGAATGGAAAGCAATACCCCTGAAAATATCGCGAAAAGCTCTTCTATTATGAAAATCACGATGCAGACTTATAGTCCAGAAAAAACGCTATCAGATCGAACCTTTAAAAAAATAATCTTTACATTCTAAACATTAATTAAACGGCCGCGAAATCGTTCTAAAAATGTGTTAATACCTTCTGTATTTCATTAATTGCATTTTCTTTTTTTTTTTTATTTCACATAAGGTTACGTTTGCGATCAGCAAATTTTTAATATCACATATACATAATCTTTATTATAAAATTAACTTTTTGAAATTTCTTGTTCTTTCAATGAAAATAGACAAACTGGAAGTTAAATAGAACTTAAGTTTTTGTTCAGATAGTATTTTCGCGAAACGAATTGATATAAATGAAAACAAATTGAACTGAATATACAATATTTACCGTACCACTTTTTTTAGTCTGTGAACTGTCTGATTAATCGACTTAATGTATGCATATGTTTTAAGTATTTGTTTTAATGAAAAATTAAAATTCTGAGTGTTTTGATCTTTGATTAAATACTTTAATCTGAATTATGACCTAATTAAATATTCTTATTGAAATTCTGATCTGATTAAGTACTTTAATATTTTTTTCAGATGATTTACTCAATAATTAAATCGAAGGAATCAACCGAAGTGGATGTTGAGAAACAAGCAGCTGATGGCTTAAAGAATAAACAGGCCATTAATTACCAAAAGCTAAAATATCAGTGAGAATTGTTGTTGGTGAAAAGTTTATATTACATAACAAAGATTTTGATTGGCATTGTGTTTATTATTGTAGTTGCCTACATTGTTATTCCTGGATTTAAACATCTTTTGAATGCAAGAAAAGGAAATAATTGAAAACTTTGTTCAACAAACTTCCACTTAATGTCTAAATATGTTATTTTCATTTCATCACTAATTTTATTCAAAATACTTCTATTTGTGTCATAATAATTAATTTAATGTGAAATTCAAAACGCGTTGTAAAACAAATGTGTATACTATAACTTAAAAAAACATCTTTTTATTTTATTATATATTATATGTTAATTGCAAACTCTGTAAAACTTATCAAATAATTTATGTAACACTTTAATCAATAAAACTTATAAACTCCTTACAAAATTACAAATATTGTATTCTCTGGTAAAAATTTGAAATATTTATATTTAAAATTTTTAAGAGTAATTTTAATAAAAAATGATTAGCGAGCTAAGATGATGAGTTCAATAGAAAATTTAACTTATTTTTCATTTTGAGATAATTTGAGATTTAAACAATGTTCCTGGAAATTAAAGTTTATTAATTAAATTTATAAGTTGGTTTTGAAATATTGACATGAAATATGTACACGTGTCTATGTGTGTTTTTTTAATGTTAATTGATATTACTGCACACGATTTGAATAGAAATTTAAGGAAAGAAACATTATAAGTTGCTTAATTTATTGCAAAAATAAAATTTAATTCCAAAGAATTTCATGAAATCTTCCTTTGAATTTTATATGGTAATGAAACACAATCGTTGCATAATAAGAAATGGATTGTTTGGTAGGTCGAAATGTAAACGCAAAAATACAATCGAAGAATTTATTTGAACGCCCTTGAAAACAAAAATACAAAATCGATAAAAAGTAATACATTTTTTCAGATTCATCATCATTCCAATCGGATAGATGAGTAAAATCTTAATCATAATTTCTGTGCTCAAATAGTGATCGGATTTTTTCTGTTTATGTCGCAAATTTCACAAGGTTATTAAAATAAAAAAAAATCGCTAATCATATTATAAATTACAAAAGAATAATTATAATTGATAATAATGACTTAACCTGCATCGTTATTAAGCTATAAAATAAGACATCAGTAATGTTACGAAAAAAAAAGTCTTTAAACGCGATTGCAAAAAGTACTATACCATTCAGCATTCTTTTGTTTTTTCAATCTACCCCAAAAAAATTCATTAAAATTAAAAAAATTAATTTAGTATCGTAAAAAAGAGAGACACGAATATTTCAATTATGAATATCAAACTGATATTCGTTATATTTTTAGCATAGATTTTATGTACTGATCAGAGAATAATATTATAACCTCAGAAAATAAACGAATAAAATGGCTTTGTTGTAAAAGTGTTCGCGTATTAAATGTTAATAATTCTGAAATGTAAAATAATAAATGATTTATTTAGCAAATATGTGAATTTCATACTTAAATATTATTAGTTTAAATTTATATTTGATGAGATTATTCCTTTATTAAGTGAAAATGTTCATGAATAATTAAAATATATCATGAAAATTG
Organism: Latrodectus elegans; assembly: GCA_030067965.1. Lineage (NCBI taxonomy): Eukaryota > Metazoa > Arthropoda > Arachnida > Araneae > Theridiidae > Latrodectus > Latrodectus elegans. Next base: position 17,940,128 of record CM057818.1, read on the forward strand.
AATTTATTAATTTCTTAAGTTTTTGAATTTGGTTTTTTCCTTGTTAAATATCTTACTGAGTTACAAGAGATTAATTAGTTAAATAAAGGCAATTATTTAATACAACATACATATAATTACTTATATGAACAAGATTTAAAAAAATAAAAGATGCATTTATTACATACACCTTATCATATAATTTTAAAGCATTTAAACTTTTCTATTGAGTGTTCAATTTCATCTGTAGGAAAATTTTCCCTTTCTTGGTAAAAGAAAAATAAAATTCCCCTTCAAGAAAAAATGAGATTCAAAAATGGAATAGTTAAAATTAATAAAAAAATATAGACTTGAAAAGGTAAAGTAATTCTAAAATAAATGTTGGCTTCTGCAAAATTAGGTTTCCATAAACAATAAATATAGATTTATCAGCGAATAAAAGTACATGTGATATCACACATTTATAAAAAATATCGTTCTGATTAGATAGAAATAAGTTGTTAAATTTAGAAAAACACAAAGTTTAAAATGTATAATTCTTTTCCCCCTTTTTTGACATTGAAGTTGACAATAAATCTATTAATATCAATATGGTTTAAAATTTTGTGAAATAAAAAAAATTAATTTATAAAAGAAATACGTAAACTAAATTACATGAAGAAACACGCGAATGAAAGACATACGAAAAATTCCTGTAACAATGTATCATTATAAAAAAGGCGATTAAATTTCCAAATAAGGAAATGGTTGATGAATTTACAAATGAAATGATGATTTTAAAATTTGTTACGTGTACTCTATTACAAAATCAATATATGCTGGTACAATGATACGTATTATGGATTGAAATTTTGATATTTTTCTCACTAAAAACATCACAATTTAGTCTCAAAAAGTGGATTAAATAGCTTACCGATGCTACATGTGAGGACCATATTATTATGAAAAAATTTCAATCAAGAATTCAGAAGGTTCATAATTGTAATTAATAACTATATATATAGTTATTACACATTATATAATAATTTATTATGGTAAAATTTGTTAAATTAAAATACTTCCACTGAATACGCTATTAAGACTCGCCTCCATGTGTAAAAAATTTCTTTTAAAATTATGAAATAAACATTTTATATAGTTAACTTAGTAATTTAAAATACATTTATCTACACGCTGTTTCATAAATGAAACATTGGTGAATTAATTTTGATAAAATCCGAACCACGAATCGATATTATACATTTTACAGTTAGTTAGAATAAGAATCAAAACATTTTTATTAAAATATGAATAGAATAAATTTTTATTTACATCATTTGATTTGTGTAATTGATTTTATATTTTTACAGTGAAATTAAACAAATAGTTAATACTATATATTTTTTTCTTATATTCACTCATAATTCTTTTACAACATGTGTTTTAAAAATTCTGCACTTTCTATAATTTTCAAAATATTAACTGATTTGAAAAACAAATCAATTTCTAGACAGACTTTTTTACCCATAAAATCTAAGAAACCATAGTTAATTTTTCTTAATGACGCATCTTGCTGTGCTTGAGATAAAAATATTTACATGAGATGAAGTTTGTAATATTTTTATAACGGTATCAGTAGTATCCTGTGTTAAACAGAGGGTGTTTGGTTGAAATAAATAAAATATGGATATTTTACTTTATTGCACCAAAGTCACAGAAATTGAAAGTTTTACTAAACACATGCTTTATAATTAGATTCTGACTTTTGCATCAAGAAGTAATTTGTAAATCACAAATTCATTGGTTTAAAAGCCCCATTATTAAAAAGATAAACAAGCTTGTTTGTCATATCAGAGAGACAGAATTTTTCTTTTATTCCAATCTGTAACTCCAGCAAAACTTTTGTATAACACTTATATCATTTCTTATTAACTGCATTCTTTACAACACAAGAAGTTAAAAAATAGATAATATTAAGTTTTTTAATGATGTTCATTTAAAATTAGACATTCAAAAAGTATACTTTATTAGATATATTTTTTGAATGCCAAAAATTTTTAAAAAAATGAAAGTAATTTTAGAATTTTTTTTTAATTAAGTGAAAATTTTAAGGAATGAAGAAAAAATGTTTTTTATCTTCACATAGAATTACTTGCATTTCAAGTAATTTTATATATCAAGTACAAGCTAGTTTTTAGTGTATTTTTATAGAAATAGAAAATAAAAAGAAATCTTATTTAATTAAAAAGCTTACATACACAGATGTAATTGAAAATTTTAAAACACTGATATTTTATTATATACTATTTTATTTTTTTCAGAAGTCAAAACTAGCCTTGAATGAAATGTTTATTTACATATATAGTTTAATATGTTTAAAGACATTAAACTTAATATAGTTACAAAATCAAAAATTTAACTATAAGCAGAAATTTTAATTGCTGAATGCAATAAATAAGCAAGAAAAATAACTCACAGTACTGTGGAATTATAGAAATTTGCAACACTTAAATTTGCTTATGTCTCATATTTAATCTTTAGAACATATCAGAAAATAAAATTTATACAAATAAATATTATCTAGTTAAATATTTAGAACAAATTGAATTGTTTAAAATATTTTATGAAAAATATTAAATTTTTAGCACTTGAAGTCAATTATCTTCAATGTCACACTATAAATTGAAGATGCTCTGCCCTGTAAATATTCAAAATATAGATATTTTCATGTCTTTAGATATGAATATTTGGTTGTAATTTAAAAATTAATATGGCCACATAAAAAATAAAAATAGATACAAATTTAAACTTAATTTTACAATTTTCCATTTTAATTAAAAAAAACTCATTTCTCTCTATTAAGCTGAACAACAATTTTTCCATATTGATGGTAATGTCCCATTATACAATCAAATTTCTGAAATAATTTAATTGCAATATTTTTAATAAACTCATTGCGTTATGATGCATCTTGAATTAAATGGCTAAACATTTTAATGTTTTTTAAAGATATTTCAAATATTTTTCAGAGTTAGATTTCGAATTCAAATAAATATTTTTACTAAAATTTATGATACAAGAGGCAAACTTTTACTTCCCTTTGCAGAATTCTTAGTAAACTAATTAAATATTTTAATAGTTTCTGTAGCATGATCTTTATAATCATTCATAATCGTATCCCCACTTTAAGTGAAAAAAAAAAAAGAAGAAAGCCAATACTTAAACTTCAACATAAAATGAAGCATACAAGGAAAAATTGGTAGAACAATAAGTTACCCACCATTTAAAGAAATTATTCATTTATTTAATTTGATACATTGTTTAACAAATAGTAAATCAAACATTGAACTAAAAATATATATTACTCATAAAGGTATTCAATAAGTCTTTCACACAAAATAATTGAAAATGTTAACTTAAAATTTTCAACTAAAATAGAATAACGTGGTAAAATTAAAAAGAAATATTTGAAGAAACAAATATGAAAAATGATTAAGTCTTTCTATAATCATATTTAAAATATTATTAATTTGGCGTAAAATATACTATTAGAAGCTATTCATAAGCAAAGTAAAATCCATCTATATATTATTCACAGCCAGTATGAAATCGTTTTGCGTATATTTATTTCAATAATATATCAATTAAAGCTAGATTAATAATATAATAAACTATATTATAATTAGTACATTACATGGGCAACGAATAGATTAAACTAATCATTATAGTTGAAATTAAAGGTATTTAAAAACGAATTCTAGTAAATTAGACTAACAAAAAAAGAATTGGAATTCAATAAAAAAAGTATTGCTATTTCTTCAATATTAAAAATTAATTCCATGAACTGAAGAGTTACAAAAATAGCAATCAAATTATTATTATTTTTTTCATAACACACTTTTATCAAACTAATTGTGTTCAAACGATTAGCATAATCAGGTTAGGTTAGGTTAGGTTACGACAAAAAACTGTTTTGGAGCTTTATGCTCATAGGCTTATAGCTCTCATTGAGTAAGATAGAGCTTACATAAGCAGCTTATTCTGTGATCGAGAAGAAATACTCTCTTATCTTCACTTCGTTTCACCTAGAAATCATTGCTTGTTACGAAGATATTAAATAACATTCACTGAGTAATATTGCCCCTGGAATATTATACAATATTAATCAATATTCAGAAAATTTCAAAAAAAGATTTCTACACCATAAATTTACATGAATAAACTTTAAAAAACACGTTTAAATCATAAAATTCTGAAATAATTCACTTCACTATAATTCCTAAATTATTTAGAAAAAACTAGTTTTCGGAATATTATGTAATATTATTTAATGTTAGACTATCAACCTTCGGCATTCATCGGTATTCGCAATATTAGCCAACATTGATAGAATATTGGCCAATATTTTTGTGCTACTTGGGAATAGTATACAAAATCTAAAAAAGTATTAATAAAAAATGAATAAAAACTTTTTTTTGTTGGGTTTGCCTTCTCTTCAAAACAACCGGTAAAAGAGATAAGTAAATAATAATAATGGACTTACTTGATATGACGTCAAGCTCGCATGTCGAATATACTCGGTGTGATACTACAGAATAATAAATAAGAAAAATATAATAGTAAATTAACAAAAATATATAAGAGAAAGATAATAATAAATAAACAAAAAGATTTGGGAAATAAGAACAGTTTACGATGTTTGGAAGATGGCGACGAAGAAACACATCAACAAACGTAGAACAAAAAGTTCGAATTGAAAGTAAAACGAAAACTTCAGATGCTGTTGCCACTGAAAAGAGTCATATATATGACGTAAAAATGATGTAAAACAAGAGAAAAACTAAATCTGACAATAAAAAATCTGAAAAATAAAAAAAACTTAAATTGATAGAAGGATAATTAAAACAAAGGACGCTAGGTTTGTCTAGAAATCACTTTTGGGGGAGGAGATATCATACTTACATCCTAAGATTTTCACCTTTCAGCACTTCAAGGGTGGATTTGAAGGCATCCTATATAGTGGGAGAACTAGAGTGCGTATCATCGTATCTCTGAAAGGAGGCCCAAGCAGAAGACATCCGACTTGGCCTGCATCTCCAGAGGTGTCATTCCACATGGAGGACATTACGACCACAACATATTTAACGTGCTCCAGCCACCACAAGCTACCATTACGGATCTTTAATTGGGTAGGAATGCTACCTTCCGATAATAAGAACGAGCGTCTTTCGTCAACCTGTTCATTGTGTCCTCAATTTCTACAAATATGATTTTTCCAAACTATTTGTTAAAAATTTGTTTTAAAAAAATTATATGTTATGTTTTTCATATTTTTTGCATTAAGAATTTTAAATTCAATACTGTTTTTTAAATTGTTTCTTTCTTATTGAGACATAAAGTATAAATAAAATTCATTTTTTGTCGAACTTTTCCATGCCCATTTTGCACAAAGTAAGCTGAAAGTCATTGATGTGTAGTGTTCAATTTTCTTTCTCAATAAGCGTGGGCTTGTGATTTTAGATCTTTGACGTCAAATTACCCCAGGAATTCAAATGGTGTCAAATCTTACTATCAAGGAAGATACTTTCTATTATTCAGAATTCTTCCTTGACATTCAACATTTTTGAAACATTATTCAAAAATAAAAACAATTTGTGTGTTCTATCATGGAAAGCTATTTTTAATTCATTATTCTATTAATTTATTTTTAACTCTATTAATGTCTATTAATTTATTTTTAACTCTGAACTATTTCTCAATTAAAATTTAGCCGATGTTTCATTTTTTATGCGTATTACTAACATTAATTACAATTTAAAATTAGCATATTGTTGTGTATTTACATATTTTGGTCAGTATAGTATGGAAATATGGAGATGAGGACTTAGTTCAGATTCTATCTCCTCAGTTGACTTCAAAATTATGAGGTTATGATCTGATATATAAGATCATAACCACATAATTCTTAGATTATTATCATAAAGATGTTACAATTTTGTATCACTCGTGAGAAGTAAATAGAAAAATACAAATACATTTTGTTTATAGTTTTTATTTTCCAAAATATTTTCCAGCAAAGTAATGAAATTATCACAAAACGAATCTCTGTATATAGGCTTAGCTAAATAAGAATGGATTTTTATAAGAACTTAGCTTGTTTTTTTATAAAGACCATTCTTATTATTTATTAAATCAACCAAATTGTTACTAATTGTTGAAGAAATAGTTCTTTATATTATTCTCTCAGAAAGATATTATTTAGATCGATTTTTGTCAATAAATAAATAAAATAAAATAATAAATAAATAAACTAAGCACAATGTTGTTCCATTGGTGTAAGATAATAGAAAGAATGTTATCTTTATTATATCTAAAAATCTCAAGCTTAAAATTTATTTTAAAACTTCGGAAAACAATTAAATAACGAGCGGCGTAAAGAAAAACAACATATTTGTTGTGCAACTTAAAGTTTTGATAGATTCTCCAATTGCATAATTAATAATAACGCAACAAGGCATTCATTTCTAAGAAATAATATTTTTTTTTAAAGTTTAAAGTGTTCAAATATTAAGTTTACTCAGAAAATTGGGTAAACTAATTCGTTTTAGTTTATTTTAAAATTATTTTTTTCTGAATATTGTATTATGCTATGAGTTATAAACGAATACAATCTGGATTATGAATAATTATATTTCATCTTATTGAAATAATACCATTTCCGGGTAATTCTAAGAAAGACAGTTTCACCTGCGCAACAAATAACCCATTTATAAGGCATGGTCGTAAATATCTACGTTTTGATCTCTGGTATTGTCTTAACAAACACCTGTTGATTCTTAATATTTAGAAGTAAACTTTGGCAACAACATGAGTGACGTAAGTCTAGAAATTTTATTTGATAAAATTAAGAATTTTTAATTAATTTAACTATAAGTTACTGGCAGACAGCTTATAATTAATTTTAATTAATACGTCTAAATTATTTATAATAAATAATCTTTATATATTAATATTTATTTCTCTCTCTATTTATATATTAATATTTATTTCGATTATTTATAATAAGTAAATGTGATGAAATAAATACATCAAATTAGACATCACAGTAATTTTTGTATGATCCATACATTGAATCATATAAGAATTTAACAACTTTGATTATTCACGTAAATACTTTATATAATTTAATAAAATTAGAAAGTTTATGAAAATATTATATGCATTTAGGATTGTTTTTTTGAAGAATCTGAAACTAAAGGACCGTTTCTCAGAAATGTTATTTTGTTTTATGTAAAGAGAAAAAGTTTTAAAACTGGTACTACCGTTTTCAGTTTTATTTAGTGAATATTCTTGGCTTAATGTTTGTTTTATGTTACATAATCTTACATTTAGCCACTTGTGAATGTATGCATCTAAAATATTTCTTTCCATTAAATGTTTTGAGTTTTTATTGTACTGCAAATGTCCTTTTCAATATCCAATCTTTTATAAATATCGGATTAATATACGTTGAATAATTCTTCATAATAAATAAATAAGTTACAGTAAAGATGAAATTTATAAAAAGTGTTCCTTATAATATTTTTTTGCAAAAATCTGCTATAAAATAAATAATTCATTACATTATTAAAAATATTTTATACTATTCTTTTCTTGAATTATTTACATTTCTTACGTGAACCGGCTACTATGGTTTTAAAAATTAAAAAAAGTCATAATTTTCATTCTCAACAATAAATTTACTTTTTCATGGTACTACGTAAATGTTCTAATTGATAAATGGTTATCCATTAAGGTTTCAAAATATTTAGAAATGTACCGAATAAAATGATTTTTTCATAATTATATTCAAGACATCATTTTACATCATTTTCCCCATTGACAGTATAATACACGATAAAATATATAGAATAACATTATTCATTAATTTGTTCCTAATTAAAAATTAATTAATAATTCCACAAATTTATGAATAGAGATACGATTTCATTCGCTACAATTTTTATAGACGGTTCCTCACAAATCTAATATTTTTACCAATTTTTTATTTAATATTTAATATTAAAATTAACATTTAAAGCACTTTAAAATTAACATCTAAAGCACAAATTAAATAAATTTAATATTTATTATACTGGTTATTTATTTCATTGGATAATTCTTTTAGATAAATAAAACAGAAATAATTTGCTATTATTTTATATATCACGCCAAAACAATCTGAACAGTTGGAGAATTTATTTTCGCAATGAATGTGAACACTGAATATCTTTCTGTTTTAATAATTTACATAAAAAATTACAACATTTACAGTATATATTCCTTAGAAAACAACTGACTACTAGTGTCTCTCTACTGTAATTGCGACAACTATTTCACCAAGACTCACCATTTCCATTGGATTTTGAAAACTTGTAACAATGTGGGTACTTCATATAATTGATTAGAATGCTGAACAAAATCACAGTTCTAACTAAAAATAACCATTAAAAATTCTTTAATCGAAAAGTAAAATAAATGTTTTACTCCAAAAAAAGTAAGCTAAATAATATTAGAATGTTACTCAAAACTCATAGGAACTGATAGTTCTAACAATTGTTTTTGCTTAAATTAGTCCTTAAGTTTAAAAAAATCCTAACAAATTAGAAAAAAATGTTCATTTTTCAAGAGAAATTTAAAAAAAATTTAAATAAAATATTATTACTTTTAATCATTTTGATTTTTAATCGAAATTAAAGCAATAAAACAATTTCAGCATTTTGTAGAAAAAAAAAATGGTGGCTTTCTTTTAGAGAAATTCTATATTGTGCAAATAATTTTTTTTTATAATTTATATATAAAAGTACTTTTCATATGTAAAACATCAAAATAATTTTTGCAAGAGGACTTAAATTGCTGGAACTAATTCAAATTTCTGTTTTAACATCTTTAGATAAATATTCATAAATTACTGAATGTTAAGTAAAAATAACTTGATTTTTAAGAAACAAATAAAATTTCATTTTAGCCATTCTATACCAAAAATTTAAAATGCGGGTATTTACAATGGTTAAAAAAATCTTAATTCCACCAAGACTTTTCAATTGATTTAAAATATTGTTATATATTCATTGCGATACCTTTATTCTTAAAGCCCCAAATTTTCGCCAAAGTTTTCTGGGGAAATTTATGACTTCAAAACATATAGAATAAATAGGGTTATAATAATCCGCATCTTTCATCCACGATAAATATACAATATTCTTCGAATACATAACCAAATTTTAATTTCTGATTTGGAATTATTTACAGTTGGTGGCCTGAAACAATACCATCTGAAGAAATTAAAATCTCCTGGCCATTTTTGGCGATAAATGTTTTAAGTTTATATATCACGCCAAAACAATCTGAATAGTTGAAGAATTTATTTTTGCAATGAATGTGAACACTGAATATCTTTCTGTTTTACTAATTTACATAAAAAATTACAACATTTACAGTATATATTCCTTAGAAAACAACTGACTACTAGTGTCTCTCTACTGTAATTGCGACAACTATTTCACCAAGACTCACCATTTCCATTGGATTTTGAAAACTTGTAACAATGTGGGTACTTCATATAATTGATTAGAATGCTGAACAAAATCACAGTTCTAACTAAAAATAACCATTAAAAATTCTTTAATCGAAAAGTAAAATAAATGTTTTACTCCAAAAAAAGTAAGCTAAATAATATTAGAATGTTACTCAAAACTCATAGGAACTGATAGTTCTAACAATTGTTTTTGCTTAAATTAGTCCTTAAGTTTAAAAAAATCCTAACAAATTAGAAAAAATGTTCATTTTTCAAGAGAAATTTAAAAAAAATTTAAATATATTAAATATTATTACTTTTAATCATTTTGATTTTTAATCGAAATTAAAGCAATAAAACAATTTCAGCATTTTGTAAAAAAAAAAAAAAAAAAAATGGTGGCTTTCTTTTAGAGAAATTCTATATTGTGCAAATAATTTTTTTTTATAATTTATATATAAAAGTACTTTTCATATGTAAAACATCAAAATAATTTTTGCAAGAGGACTTAAATTGCTGGAACTAATTCAAATTTCTGTTTTAACATCTTTAGATAAATATTCATAAATTACTGAATGTTAAGTAAAAATAACTTGATTTTTAAGAAACAAATAAAATTTCATTTTAGCCATTCTATACCAAAAATTTAAAATGCGGGTATTTACAATGGTTAAAAAAATCTTAATTCCACCAAGACTTTTCAATTGATTTAAAATATTGTTATATATTCATTGCGATACCTTTATTCTTAAAGCCCCAAATTTTCGCCAAAGTTTTCTGGGGAAATTTATGACTTCAAAACATATAGAATAAATAGGGTTATAATAATCCGCATCTTTCATCCACGATAAATATACAATATTCTTCGAATACATAACCAAATTTTAATTTCTGATTTGGAATTATTTACAGTTGGTGGCATGAAACAATACCATCTGGAGAAATTAAAATCTCCTGGCCATTTTTGGCGATAAATGTTTTAAGTTTATTTTGAATTTCTATTTAAATCATTAAGGATGATATTTTTAATATAATGAAGGTAAAGTTTCATGTATCGAATGTAAGGATTTGTATATTAATATATATATATATATATATATATATATATATATATATATATATATATATATATATATATATATATATATATATATATATATACTTATATATGTAGTTAATTTTTTAAATTTGTATGCGTGCGTGCGCGCATGATGAATTTTGATTTAGTTTTTCTTACTTAAGTTATTGTTAGATTTTCAGTACATGTGTGCTTTCGTAAATTTATCTGGAAATTTGTAAATACAATTAATTATAACGCAGGTGGTTTTCGTTTTAGATTCCTGATGCAACAATCAAAGAGAAAATTATTACTTCAACAGAAGCAGACAACAATTCAAAATCAGAAAAAGCTGGCAAGGTATTGATTCTGAAATGCCAATCGGAAAATGGAAGAAGTCTGTCTCAGCTGATTTCAGTGCATTTTCTCGTTATCTCCGCTTTTATTTTATGCGTAATTGTTTTCTATCTTTTGATCAAAATTTCAAGGCATTATCTTGAATGAATTACTATTTGAGCAAGACAGAATGTGCTTATAAAAAGTGCTCTTCACACATAATATGTATTTTATGACAAATTAAAATTTCTTGCTTATTGAATCAATGACTTAGTTTTATTCAAAGTGGTAAAACATAACCAAGAGTTTTTGTTTATCTATACAACTTTATTCAGAATACAAGGAAATAACTGCACTTAATGGTAGCACCGAATATTCAATAAGTCAAACGTCATTCGCTTTCCTCCCCCCCCCTCCCCATCAAGTAATCAAAAATTTGTTTTTTTATATCTTGTTTTTGATTAATTATTGATATCCAACATTCCATAGTGATAATTCATTTTCTTATCAGTTACAAAACGATATTTTCAAGGAATGGTTATTTAGAATACAAATAATTATAATATATATATTAATTTACGTTTATTAAAGAAACAACAAATTTTCATATTTAAACTATATTGTCTTTGAACGTTATAATGAAAAAAATATTATTTGTAAATTTTATTTATTTTATAATTTTCGACAATTGAAAATACTACATAAATTTTCATATAATTTTGATTTTCGTGGTTTTTAATTAAAGGTGAATTTGAAATATTTTCTAGATATTATTTTTCAAATGGATGGCCTGTATGAAAATAATATTACATTTTTTAAAATCTGAAATCATCAATTTTTAAACAATATATACTGAAATTTTTTAATTGATAGACTGATACGAATTTTTATTCTCAGACAAATTACGGGTATAGTTTTTATGACGTTTTCAATATATTATGGTAAAGATGGTGACACTATATTACAAATTTTGAATATTAATGTTGTACACTATTTGTGTTTTTAGAATAATTCTTATTAAATACTATATAATATAGTATTTTTTGTGTTATTAGAATAATGCTTAATACTTATATATTAAAATAGTTTTAAAATATACTGGTTTCCGCAATTATCGTATACTTTAAAACATTATATAATATAGTAATTTGTGCTTTAAAATTTGTACTTATTATCAAAATATTTTTTAACATCAAATACTTCCTTTCAAATGCAGTCTGCAAGGAAAAAAAATTTGTTATTTATTTGAATAAAACTATTTCAGTCTAATAAAAATATGTGTATAAATATATATCCGCATATTAATAAATATATATAATATAGTATTTACAGAACCATCTATATGTAAATACTATATTCCATATAATTATTAATATGCGAACTTCTATTGTTTTATTTACTATAATTTAAATTTTATTTGTAAAACTAAATTTCATTATTCTATAAGATTTATTTACAGCATGTAATTTTAATACAATGACTAAATATTATTTAATTTATAATAATTAATAATAAATTAAATATTAATTTATAATAAATAATAATAAAAAGTAAAATAAATAATAATTAATAATAAATAAATAATTAATAATAAACAATAAAAATTATTTTAAAAAAATTAGTAAGGAATGTTGTTCTTTCTTATCCCAGATCGTACTTCACATGACAATCTATACAGTAAACAAACAAAATACAAATTCAGTTAGCACACAGACACAATTTTCGATGAATAGAAACACGTATGCTTTCAATCAACCTTTACTCATCGATTAAAGTACCTAATTCGATGATTTTTCTATCGATGATAGACTAAAAAGACCTCTGTATTCTCGATTGATGAAAGATCACGTGATACTGCGGGCCAAGGAAACAATTGGATACTTTATAATATAGCGGTTTCCGAACTTAGAAAACTTTTCTGCAACCGTATCAATTTGAAATCTTATTTTGAGCTGCCGCCATTCAAAAATAGAACCAACTTTAAAAAAAAAAGTTATTAAATTTGTTTATTGCACATATATTTAGATTTTTAGTAGATATGACATCAATTTTAATTAAACTCTATGTATATAATAAAAAGAAAAGTAAATTGAATAATACACGCGAAAAAATTGAAGTGTAATTAATTATAAATAACAACTCGTTGGCAATGGCTCCCAACTTTACGATGGGTCGTGGAATTTTCTTTTTCTGTTGGATCCATGTACATGAGAACAACAATACAATAAATGTAATAAAAAATTTTCTTTCGATTTACAAGTTTTAATGAGAAAATGGAAACACTTTTTTTTTAAAAAAAAACAAGAGGTCCTCATGTTTTTAGACCTGGATTTTATAGATAAATAATTTTGAATATTAATCTGCTCTAAAACTCCATTGCAGCCTTATCTAATTAAAAATCAAAATTCTTCATTATGGTAGAAAATTCAAAAATATCAATTTTTATAAAAAGTTAACTAAGAAACTGTGCGCTTATATTTCTTTTTTTTTTAAAGTTGACATGTTTAAAATTGAATTTTGCTTTTTTTATTTATATGATATTAATTATTTTCTTGTGGGCGATTTCTTAATTAAAAAAAAATTCCTCCTAATGATTTCTTGGAAAATATCTCCTTACTGAGAAATGTTGCCCAGGAGTAACTGATAAATACGATTTTCTAAGCGATACTTTTGCCTGTAGTATTTGCTTTCATTCGGTTAAATAAGTATAGTTATATCAAATGAATTGTGCTATAAATTTAAGCTCGAATATTTAAAAAATAAAATTAAAAATAATTTATTATTACTGTTTGGTGAACAATTTTCTGTAAGCCATAAGTGTATTCTAAATAATTAATTTTACAATTATTATTTCATCTTCATAAATAAAATATTATTGTAATAACACGATATTTTTGATTTTATATTATTTGAAACATGAAGCTATCCACGATAATTTAAAATAAGGAAATAGTATTGTGTAAAACAAATTAAAGCGCATATCAAATTAACAAATTCATATAAATACGAGATTTTATTTGGAAACACGATTTTTATTATTAAATAGAGGGAAAAAAAAAAGATCAAAGAGGTTTTTTATTCTTTCTTATTTGTAGAAAAAATATTGTCTGTAATTTTTATCTCTTTTCTGTATCTGTAGATTTAAAAGTATTACAAAAAAGTGAAATAGTTTTAGGCAAAAATTCAGAAATATGATTTTAAATATTTATCTTGAAATATTTTTATTAATACCTGTATGAAATTAATACGGTTGTATACGACATAAAAAATTAATTCAATGTAATTGGATGTAGGAATTTATTAATCTAGGACAAATGAAAGAAATCGTTGAATCGTTGCTTTAAATTACGAGCAATTGTGGTTAATTTTTAATATTACTCCCTCGGATAATAAAAAAATTTCTCTTTTATCTAAAAGGGTTTATAATATTTTGAGATATATATATATATATATATATATATATATATATATATATATATATATATATATTATGGAGCAGCAATAACAAATAAGTTGAGTGATCGGTGTTAATGAACAGTTCGAAACTGCGTACACTTTCATAAAAGATTTTTGTGTTCGGATAACGAACTAAAACATATTCTTAATAACTCTATTCTTCTCGACTCGCGGAACATAATGTGCAGGGTTGCCAGATCCAACGAACCAAAAATCAAAATTTATTTCTCTTGAATTATGTTGCTTACATATTAAACTTCAAAGTTCTATACAGGGAAAAAACTTTTTTCAATAGAATATTTATAACCAAAATAGATCAGGCTGTTTCCAATCAAAACCGAAACTGATTGATTTTTAGCACCCTCCTCCCTATTTCACTAAGTGGGGAAGTGGGAGGATGTCAGAGCCATGGTCTTAGAATGGCACCCTAACTAAGCTGATAATAGTAAGGTTAGGGATCTTTGGAACAACAATGTCATTAATCACTTCCAAAAACTCTTGGAAAAAGAGAAAAAAGCAATCGATATTGGACATAATTAATGCTTTGTAAAAAAAAAAATGAAAAGGATTGATTAATATGCAAGACTATACGTTTATATTATTATTTTTAATTAACTTATTCAGAAATTATACATCCTTTTTTGAATTAAATTTTTAGGACTTCCAGAACGAATTTATTGATTTGACAAAAAAAATCTACGGTAAATCCATGATTTGTAAACGAACAATTCTGATAGCGAACATAGTCTTTTAATGGATTATGTTCATTAACCGATCACTTTACAGTATCTACTTTACAGTAGCATCTACCTTACAGTATCTACTTTACAGTAGCATCTACCTTACAGTGTCTACTTTACAGTAGCATCTACCTTACAGTATCTACTTTACAGTAGCATCTACCTTACAGTAGCATCTACCTTACAGTGTCTACTTTACAGTAGCATCTACCTTACAGTGTCTACTTTACAGTAGCATCTACCTTACAGTGTCTACTTTACAGTAGCATCTACCTTACAGTATCTACTTTACAGTAGCATCTACCTTACAGTATCTACTTTACAGTAGCATCTACCTTACAGTATCTACTTTACAGTAGCATCTACCTTACAGTATCTACTTTACAGTAGCATCTACCTTACAGTATCTACTTTACAGTAGCATCTACCTTACAGTGTCTACTTTACAGTAGCATCTACCTTACAGTATCTACTTTACAGTAGCATCTACCTTACAGTGTCTACTTTACAGTAGCATCTACCTTACAGTATCTACTTTACAGTAGCATCTACCTTACAGTGTCTACTTTACAGTAGCATCTACCTTACAGTATCTACTTTACAGTAGCATCTACCTTACAGTGTCTACTTTACAGTAGCATCTACCTTACAGTATCTACTTTACAGTAGCATCTACCTTACAGTGTCTACTTTACAGTAGCATCTACCTTACAGTAGCATCTACCTTACAGTATCTACTTTACAGTAGCATCTACCTTACAGTGTCTACTTTACAGTAGCATCTACCTTACAGTATCTACTTTACAGTAGCATCTACCTTACAGTAGCATCTACCTTACAGTGTCTACTTTACAGTAGCATCTACCTTACAGTATCTACTTTACAGTAGCATCTACCTTACAGTGTCTACTTTACAGTAGCATCTACCTTACAGTATCTACTTTACAGTAGCATCTATCTTACAGTGTCTACTTTACAGTAGCATCTACCTTACAGTATCTACTTTACAGTAGCATCTACCTTACAGTGTCTACTTTACAGTAGCATCTACCTTACAGTATCTACTTTACAGTAGCATCTACCTTACAGTATCTACTTTGCAGTAGCATCTACCTTACAGTATCTACTTTACAGTAGCATCTACCTTACAGTATCTACTTTACAGTAGCATCTACCTTACAGTATCTACTTTACAGTAGCATCTACCTTACAGTGTCTACTTTACAGTAGCATCTACCTTACAGTGTCTACTTTACAGTAGCATCTACCTTACAGTATCTACTTTACAGTAGCATCTACCTTACAGTGTCTACTTTACAGTAGCATCTACCTTACAGTGTCTACTTTACAGTAGCATCTACCTTACAGTGTCTACTTTACAGTAGCATCTACCTTACAGTATCTTCTTTACAGTAGCATCTACCTTACAGTGTCTACTTTACAGTAGCATCTACCTTACAGTATCTACTTTACAGTAGCATCTACCTTACAGAATCTACTTTACAGTAGCATCTACCTTACAGTATCTACTTTACAGTAGCATCTACCTTACAGTATCTACTTTACAGTAGCATCTACCTTACAGTATCTACTTTACAGTAGCATCTACCTTACAGTATCTACTTTACAGTAGCATCTACCTTACAGTGTCTACTTTACAGTAGCATCTACCTTACAGTGTCTACTTTACAGTAGCATCTACCTTACAGTGTCTACTTTACAGTAGCATCTACCTTACAGTGTCTACTTTACAGTAGCATCTACCTTACAGTGTCTACTTTACAGTAGCATCTACCTTACAGTGTCTACTTTACAGTAGCATCTACCTTACAGTATCTACTTTACAGTAGCATCTACCTTACAGTATCTACTTTACAGTAGCATCTACCTTACAGTATCTACTTTGCAGTAGCTTCTACCTTACAGTATCTACTTTACAGATGCATCTACTTTACAGTAGCATAACGTATAAGAAATATTAAGAATAAACGAGCAGCGAACCCTTTGGGCTTTTAATTGGGCTCAAGTGGCTTATGTGGAATGATTTTAGAGGCAATAGGAAATGCTTATCCTGATATTTTTTAAATATTCTAATATTTTTATTTAAGAGAAAATTAATTTTGATACTATAAATATTTTCTTAAATTTTAGGGAGGCGAACATTGTACGAAGCATACAGTAACACAATATTATTAGTATAAGGTTATTTTATAAAAATGAATTTTCAAGTAAACTTATAATGAATTTTAAAAAATAAAATTAAAAATATTCTATTCGCCGAAAATTTCTATTTCATGTATTTTGTTTTAATGTACAAAAGCATTCCATTTCATAGATTTCTTTAAAGATGCTTCAGTAGGTCAGTTAATAACTTTTCGGTGCTTTTCTTCTAAAATGATTAAACTAAATAAAAAATTCTTAATATTTTAAAAAATCGCAAAACAAATTTGTTATTTTGTAGCTAGTTAACATTTATTATGAAATATAAGACCAAAATACATTGCAAAAATTCCTTTTATGACATCCATTTTAACACTCACAAGAATATGTTGGAAGGAAAAATAAGAAGTGTGAATATATTGAAGGCCTAGTGTAGGACAGTGCATGGAAGGTCCCAGGTTCGATCCCAGCACTGTTAAGCAACGGAAGATGCATATTGGGTTTATGTTTTCTGCATGCATGACCGAGCTCCAGTGGCTCAGTAGCTACACGCCGCTTCCCATTAAGACCAGCAAAGTGAAGCATTATTTACAGGGCAGGGATTTTGAGGTCTCCCTCACTGGGTTGATGGAGCTCTATGGGTTGAGGACGTGTCCACATTTTAATATGTGACACACATTACACATTTTAATATGTGTAAAAGTCTTTCCGCTGGTGTGGCGTGGTTGTGGTTAGGAGGGTGTCAGCTCAGGTCTGACCTCATCAACTGACAATGGTTCAAAATGGCGAGGCACTTGGTGATGGGCCCGTTAACCTAAATGTCCCAAACCCGTTAACCTAAATGTACAATCCGAGGCTCGAGTACACCACTATGTCTGCATGCATGACTATCGAGTTACATACTTGAAAATTTTCGGTTTTCTTCATTTACAACGCAAAAATATGGTCCATGATCCATAAAATGTCTTCCAAGTAGGCAATTAGGGGGGTGGATGCTTAAAAGCCTAAAAACAGCCTAAAGGCCGTTAAACTAGCCACTACTCAGAATGAAAAGGAAACTATCGTTTTGAGTTCACCGTAGCTTAATACAAGAACAGCCTTCTTCAGTGGGAGAGATCTTTGGTTCAATCTGCTGCTGAACAACGGAAGCTAGATATTAGATCATATCTATAAGGGTGCGTACTTGAAACATTTCCTGGTTTGTTCTCTTGGAAGATGTTAGTATGTCTACTATCTATGAAATGTTCTTCCGGAGGGTAATATTAAAAAAGTAAATGATTTTAATCCGTGTAGAAGTTTTATATTTTTATGACTCAAAACGTGTAAAATTCGAAAGAATATAATTTAAATAATGATTAATGAAAAACCAGCAATATTTATAAAACACATATGGTGTCGATCGTTTTAAATAAAAAAAATCGAATTATTTAATGTTTTACTTAAAAAAAAAAAAAAAACTTCTTTCCCTCTTGATATTTTTATTATTTATTTATTTTTATTGACTATACTTTTTATGTTTTCCTAAAATAATAATAATAATAAATAAATAAATAATTGAATTTTATAAGACTTTTAAAAAAAATACGGATTGCTGCATCATCATATTAATATTTTTCATTCTAATAGTAAAATTTATTCTTTTTCTCTCTCTCTCTCTCTATTATTTGTATATTCTTTTTCAAAATGTGACGAACACTTACTTTGTTTTTATCTAGAATATTAGCGATATGCTGAGCTAGATTGATTCATTTTTAGTTATGTGGCATTCAATTTTTTATTATTATATATTTTTATATACTTTATAAATAAGTCTAATAATCTAATACAGTCGATGAAATATTTTTTCTAAATTGTGTAAATTCTTATTGCATCGAATAAGAAATTTATATTTAAAAAAGACTTTTAAATAATGACGGATAATTATTACAATATGCTTGTAACCGAAAGGTTGAGAGACAATTAATAAATAGCTGAATTTATTTATTGTATTATTCCGGATTATTTCTACACAAATAAATCATATCCTCCAATAAGCACATTTTTATTAATTGGAAAACTTATTGACCAGTTGGTTAAATACTTGGATGGGCTAAGGGTTTGCTAATAACATTTATTTCATTCGAAATGTTCGACAATACTCTTAGAATGATAATTATAATCCCTTCATCAAGATGTATAGCTTATTTTGCATATGCCTGCTTAGATCATAGGTTCTAAATATTGGCGACAGCGCCCCCTTGTGGTTGCTTACCAGTTTTCGAGAGCTTCAGAAAATCTAGAAAAAATAAGAGATGCTGTTATGGTACTGGAGGACGAGGATAGATTAAATGTATTGCTTATAATATTATTAATAGTGAGTGTGTGTGTGTATGTAAGTCCAATACAAATAAGGAACTTTTATAAATCCGTTTTAAAAATATGTTACATTTTTTACACTTGAAGCAGTGAGGCTACGGTTAAAGCAAAGACACGTATTTAACTATTTGTTGGGACGTTTTAGAAAATCATTTCAGGACATTTTGCAAAAAAATTGGAAAAAAGTTGAGAACCGATGGCTTAGAGCAGTGTTTTTCAACTTCCGGTCTGTAAGAAATATTTGCTACTCTTCAAAATGTAGCTATCTGTCCAAAATTTAAAGTGACATCTACCGACAATCGATATTAAAACATCATCTCTATATTACTATAACAATAGTTCTTTAGTTTATAAAATAATATGATCGGTGATGAGAAATATAACAAACTGGCAACCATGTACCTAATCGCCTTTTATATATTGCCGCGCCATACAGTTAGTGTGCCCCTGTCTGCCTTGAGTATCTCTGATTACTTGAACAAAAATTGTAGCAAATAAAATGCTTTAAAAATTATTTTTGTCTTCATGGTTTATTTGTGAGGAAATTGTACCAATGGATCTAATGATTAAACTTACCAGTCAGCAGCGAGAACGTACGTATATTTTACCGGTCCTTGGATTGGAGTTGAAAAACATTGGCTTAGATGATTCATAATTTCAAACATAAAAAATTTCTAATAATAAAAAACTCTAAAAAATTTATATAAATGGCAATGTTTGTATACCATTAAAATTATTTTTAGCAAATGTTTGAAATAATATCAAAATTGTATATAAAATTATGACTTCTTAGTAACATTGAATTTAAATCGAAATTGGGAGTCAAAGTTAAATAGAAAAATATATTCTGATTTATTTTATAAGTTCGGACACATACATGGTTGTGTAAATGACAAGTCTCTATTCGGGGAAGGTTCTTTCGTGATCAAGGCATCCTTTTGGTTTCCGCCGTTCAGCACAAACAGCAGAATTGAGGACTCTTGTATAGTGTAACACCACTTGGTTGTGTCCTCGTAACCTCGAAGGGGATGAGTCATCGTAATTTATAAGCAAAAACCAATGAGAAGACGACTACTTAGACTTGCGCTACCACCTTCAGAGGTATCACTTCACTTGGAAGATATTGCTACCACATGTTTTGCGTTACTCAGATGAATCTTCAACTGTATCGGTACAGTTACCGAGACCTTAAGGTTACGAGAATGACCTATTTTTCAACAAAGTCACTGCAGCTGAAATACAGGCAATTTATTTGCCGTTTTATTAAGTAAATTAAGCAATTTGAAAATAAAATATTTCTGAATGTATGCCAAATTTATGCTTGCATTTTTTATTAAATAATATTAGAATTATCAAAATGATGCCTAAATTAGTTTTGACAATTTTTGGAAATCGTTAAATATCTTTTAAGAAAATTTTCAGACTTATATAAAATTATTATAAAATGACATTTCTGTATTAGGTGATACAATGTTCGTGTGAAATCATATCAAATGAATATTCATCACAGCTTTAAAATAAATTAAGTCTAATTTAAATTCATAATTATTGAAATTATTACTGAATGCATTATATTATTATAGAACTCTCAGTTTATAGGCATTATTGATATTCAGATTAAAATTCAAAATAGTTTCAAAATTCTTTAATATCATGTACTGAATCACTAAATTCTGTGAATTAATATTCCATTCTTTGAACTGAATCCATTGATTACATCATATAGATTACACATTACTTCCGCGAACTAATATTCAATTCTTTAAATTGCGTAACAAACTATTCATTGTTTCTTGTGAAGTGACAATAAAATTAAAAAATAATGCTTTTTTGATTTCCATGAAATAATAAATCACTTACATTAATATAAAAAAGCAGTTTCTGTAAAATATATTTGCATTAAATACATTTTTCTTCTGCTAAAAGATTTGGATGATAATAATTTTTTAAGATGATAACTAAATTTTTAGTTTCAAAACTGTCGCTTTTAAATTGCGGTAAGCCTCTTTTACAGAAACTTCATAATATTGGAGTGAGTGGGTAAACCTTACTTTTAATTATTATATTTGAAATATTTTATTAATTAATTTGTATTAAAAAACATAGTAATTAAATTTCTAAAATTTCGTCTAAAATTCTAATTCTAAATAAATCTAAATTCTAAAATCTAATTTCATCTAAAATTTTTAAGAAATAGAGTGATGATTTCAATGAGATAATCTTTTCATGAATTTGTGCGATATCACAATCATCTAGTAGTGTTATATTAAATTTTAGGAAATTAATTATTTATTTTACTTAATTATTTAAAATAAAATTATTTTAATAAAAACATTTCTCCTTATAATAGATTTTTTCTAATTTATTTAGACATATTTTTTTTTAATGTTAATATCTTAGTGCATTTCTTATTCCCAAAATAATTAATGTTTCCCATTTCGATTTGTATGATATCATACTGTACTATATTATAATTAATATTCAAGTAGTAAAAAATTAACTTCAAAATGGAAACTTGAAAAATTATTGGTAAAATTACATTTAAAATCTAATTATAATGTAGATGATGTAATAATATTCTGTTATTTTAAAAAATGTGTTTAGCGATTAATTTTTGCTTAAAATAGCAGTTAATTTTTATTTTAATTATTTTTAGCTAATTCTAATTCTTAAAAATTCTCAGTAAATCATTTGAAAAATCCTTACTTCCTTGAATCACAAAAAAAAAAAAAAAAAAAAAAAACTCATTTCTTTTTGGAGATTTAATGCCAAGTTTGAGAATAAATTGTGTTTTATATATAATAGATTTTTCACAATCTTATTTATGCTAAGACGCAATTTCTCTTTTACTTTTAATGAAATAAAGTGATTATAACAAACAAATGTGAATAAAAAAATGTGTTGTACAGTATCTAAATTATAAAAATAATTAAAGTAATTCATGCACGATGAAGTATAAATATAAGTACTTAAAGAATCTAATGAAAACATAATTTGATTCTTAAATTTGTTATTAAATCGACAATAAGAAATAAATTTTCTTTTTTTTTTATCTGAGAAAGAAGATATTTTTTACATGATTTACGGAAAATCTTAAAAGAAACTGGTTTTCAAAATGAATTTACATTTTTCCAATCATTATAACTACATTGTGAATATTCTTTTAAAATTATGAAAATGATGCAACAAATAAGCATAAAAGAAATGAAATTGTAATTTATTTTAATTATATTAAATGTATGCTTAATTTATTGACTATTAAATCTGTTCAATAGTTAATTGAGCTTAAATTTTATTTTAAATACTCATATTTCAATTATGTTTAGCATTTGCATGTTGTACATTTTGACTTACATATATTTTGAGATTCAAAATCTCCGAAACTTCAATGAATTTCAGCAATTAATACACAGCTTCTGAAATTTATTGGACTTATTCAGTCTAATATATGTAACGAGTTGTAATAATGTTACTGAAATAGGTCGATCGTATTTTACTAAGTACGACCGTAACTCAGCGAATAAAAAATGAATTCAACTCCTGGATAAGAACTAATTTACAAATGTATAAGATTCATTCCAAATTACCTTTTTATATCGATATAAATTATCAAGTGGAAGAAGGATTTTTATCTGATGGAGTTTGCTTCTTTTAATATTTAAAAAATATTAAATAATCCCTCATTAATAATAGTGTATTCTTAGTACATTGACTCAAGACCATATTATATCGTTAGGATTCTTACAAAATTCTAATATTGTCATTAATAAAAACACGTATTATAGGCACCATTATTAAAAATTAAAAAGTCAAAGCTCTATGCTATCAGAACGAATAAAATTCCATTTTTTGGAAAGATCACTGCGCCTAATTTTATATATGATTCTCTAGTAGAATTATGAAATCTACTAAAAAATTCTTTTTAATAAAAAACATCGTGGGGATTCATAGCTATCCGTAATTTTGGTAACCAATTCTCGGATCGAATAACTCGCCTCTTAAAAATATTCGTTTTGCTTCCTTTAATTTATGTTCTATATTACGCTGCTTTAATTTTTTAAATAATTCCTTAAAATCGAACTTTTGGAATTTAACATTAGTACAAAAGTTTTGCAGGTCTCAACTTCTTTTGCGTCAGTAAATTAATAAATTCTATATGAAATCTCACATATGAGGCTGGAAAATGATCTACAGATGTAGAATACAAGAAATAAAATTTCTCGTTTATTATTTTTTCTTTGAATCCACAATTTTAGATGTTAACTAGATAAAAACACACAGCTTTATGTAAAATAAAAATGTATGCATTATTTCTTACAAACAATAAGTTCAAATGACATTAGAAACATTTATAAACAATAAAAAGTATTACTTATTTATAAATGGTTCTAATGACATTTAAAGTTATTGTTCACTTTTTTTTTTTTTTTTTTTTTTTTTTTTTGGCAAAAAAGGTTTTTGAAATTAAAATTCCTTTGAAAAAATAAATGAAAATTATTCATTTTTTTCAAAGGAATTTTGGTTTCAAAAATATTTTTTTAAAATTTCAAAGTTTATTAATTTTTTGAGTTACTAGATTTTTATATTTAAATCTGTTATAAATTGTTTTTATATTGACATCATTGAAAGAAATTAAAATGCATTAGTTCTTTATCAGTTAGTGCTTACTTTAATCTATTAATGTAATATCAAATATAAATTTGTCGCCCAAATGAAATTGCAGAGCGATTAATGTACTTTTTTAATATTCAATTTATAGAAGCTGTTGGATTTATTAAACAAAACCAAAAATTCATTATTTAAAATAAATAATAATGAACTTAAAAATGTTATTGAATCCAACATAAATGTAACGATTTTCTGTAGCTTTTTGCTGTGAAATGACGAAGAAAAATCATGTGAAGATTGTTGAGTTATTTCTATGAGCCGTCACTTTTTTCTCTTGGTTGCAGCAAACAAAAAAAATACATGGATTCATAAAAATTTTTTTGAAGTAAACACTTTTAAAATTATGCACAAAATGAGAATATTAAAAACTTTCTTCTATTTTTTGTACTTTTTTTAATGTTATTACACTATATTTTCTACCATCATTATGTTACCTTTATATTTTCTTAGGAAAACAATGAATAATAAACATTTTACATAAATTAAATAAAAATTAACATTTTAATAAAGAATTTTTTTTAATCCTTCAGGCTTTAAGGAAACTTTAAGAATTTGTCTGAATTTCAGTGACCCGAACTAGATGCCTACAAAGAATATTTCGTTTTCACTACTTAGAAACAACTTATTCAATACAGTAATGACACTCGCGCGTAGTTGAAATTCTTAAATATTCTTACAAATTTTAGAAATACATTGAATGAGTACTGTTTGATTTTTCCCGTCCTTAAACGATGAATTACAGCACAATCAGACAAAAAAGTTCCTTCGCTTCTGATTTCCTTATCATTCAATGTTCATTTTTATGCTCACGAGAATTAATTACACCAAGACCTATAGTTTAAAGTGGACTCCAAACTCCTACGCTTGTCCAAACGTAAGGGGAGATTTGAACTCACGAGCTGTTGGAGCGAATGCTAGAGCTCTAACAATTATACAGCCAGCTCGACCTTGCATTTCTGGAAAAATATTTTCATTTATTTTTTAATTTAATAACATGCTGGACTGCAATTTCTTTATTTATCTACCTTAATTTCTATATAAATACTATAAAATAATTATTTTTATACATTTACAATTATTTCGCAGTATTTATGTTTCATAACAATAAGCGACTGTCTAATAAATGGAAGAATATTATTATTTAAATTTATCAGCAAATGGGTCTCTGTAAATTAAAAAGAATAAAATTTTAATTCAAGTTGAAATATTAATAAAAATAAGGTAGGTAAGAAATGTTTTTAATATCTCTATTTTACAGGTTAAATATACAGTATTCAAAGAAGATGACTCAACAAATAAAGTAACCATAGAAATACCTGAAGAGACTTTGGTAGTTGAAAAGAAAGAAGAGGCAGAAAGGACTGAAGATCCTTCCATGGTCATCTTAAGAATTTTGACTATCGTTATGTCACTTGAAGTTGTTGCTCTCATCTTAATGCCGTTTATTCGAATTATTAATGTTTTCTAACAAGGAAGCAACGATTTCCATCTATATGTTTGTAAAATATTACCCATGTAAAGCTGAAATATAATTGCTTATGTGATAAAAATAAAACGTTGTATTACTTAATATTACAGGTGATTTTTTTCTATGGCGAATCTTTTTCGAAGATTCAAGAATCCAATGCCTTATTTTTAGTGTCATTCGTACAATTCTAACCTTTCATATTCTCATATCAAAAGTTGAAATTGAAATACTTAACATAAAAAGTAGCGTTGAAATTTAATGAAATTATTCATCATAATATAATGAACTTATCTATCATAACATTGATTGATATAGTATTGACGTTGGAAAAATATTTTTATTCCATCGTATGATACAATTAAAGCTGTGCATGACATATTTTGGCATTATGTCGAGACACATTTCATTAAGAGAGTTAAGGTGATAAGAAAGAATTTAAGGTCTGTATATCAGAATATAACAAATATATGGATTTCATAATTGATTGTATGATTTAACACTTCTATTGAGACGATAAAAACTTTAGAATTATTGCAATATTGACACACAAGTAAAATTCACAAACCATGGCTCTTTTTTTATAAATACCTAGGCTTTTTAAAGCATAAAAATATAACATAAAAAAGATGGGAGTTTTTTATTTTATTTTTTTTTATACCAAGGGCATATTTTAAGGTGTGTGTACAGATGAAATAATTATGAATTCTATGATAAACACTCTCAAAAGTTCAAATATCTTAAAGCTTATTTTTAATAATGTTAAATTAGTTCTGGTTATTCTATCTTCTTAAATTTAATATTTTGGATGTTAAGCTTTTTTAATTAAAATCTTTTTTAAAAAAATTAAATATTTACATAATAAAATACACATTAAAATAATTTTGTTTCCTTTTTCTGCATTCTTATGTTTTTATTTAGAACATTTATTTCTATTACAATTATATATATTATTTTTTATTTATGTAATTAATTATTTCTAATTTTTAACTAGTTATCATGAAAGAATAATATATCCTATATCAAATTTTTCAGCACACACAATTTTTTAGCATTGCATCTTAAGCACACATTGCATAAACATATGTGAGCTTTAATTCTGTTAGGGTAAAGTACACACACCCATAAACAATATACATACAAGGATTACAACATCTTGTAAATATTGCCAACAAGGACATGTATGTGTATGAACAATATAAAGTAATATAATCTCAAAAAAAAAAATTCTATAAAAACTTTCGTAGAGAGCAACGGTATTTAGGGCAGCTTTGGATTTTCTGTCTAAATACATGGATGTGTAATTTATCTTCACTCAAGTTATCTGTTTTTGTCACATAAATGTTTTTGTCTTTCTCCCATTACTGTGGTACCTTTAAAATGTCTGTATGTTAAAATTTTTGCAAAATCGTTCTTTCTGTAACATCATTTCACATATAAACTGACAAGTACAATCCGCCTAGAATGTAAGTAACATGAGGTACTCGTAATTCCAAATCATGACCACTTTTTGCAAAAATAACTTTGGATATTTTCCCTTGAAGCTATTGATTATACTTTGACGAGTGTTCTGTAATATTGAAGTTAGGTTATTGAAGACAGATTTACGATTCTCCAAAAGAAATGTCACTTAAATTTCTTAACCATAAAAAAATGAAAAAATAATAAATAATTAAATTTAAACGAGAAATTCTTAAGAATGAGTTCACAAAAAAGTTCGAAAGTTTTAATTCGTAAAAGTGAATTAAAATTATCATTATGTCTATGGGACCATGTTAGGGACCAGCTACTAATTCTATAAATCGAGAGTGTCGTAAAGTAGAGGCTAGTAAATACGTAAATATATGTGTGTGTTATTTGTTAGCATTTTTCCCCCATCCTTATTTGGAGCAACCTATGAATCGTTTGATCAATGAATTAAGTGTCAAAAATCTCATTTCTAAGGTTGATATAATTAGTATTTATTTCATTCCTACAGCATTCCCTACAATGCGAAGGTGAAAGTCAGTCAATTAATTTGAGTAGGTATGTACGTACGTAAGCAACAAATATTCGCGAAGAGAAAAGATGCAGTGAACTGTAGAAAGTTTATTAAAGTTTAATGCAATAGAGAAAAAAATTGCGTTGCTTATAAACTAGAACAACGAACAAGAAATTGCCATTTACAAGGAAAAAAATGTAAGAGAAAATAGAACATTTTACATCTACTTACAAAAGCGCCATCTACGTTCAATTAAACTTATAAACAATGTAATTTGATGCTGTCTTTTACATTTGACGATGAAGACCTTTGTGTTCATTTTCCAATATTTGCTATTCAGTTATAAAATTTACTATTTTGAATTTAATAAATCTTTAGCAAGACTATAGCTCACAATATTTTGTAGAAAAACGTATGAGGATTAGTATTGCTAGGAAATGCATAATGATTTATTAGAATAAAATAAGTGTATTTAAGAAAAAATTGAGAAATAAAATAAATGTGATGAATTATATATGATAAAAATAGCTCAACACACTATCAAATAGAAATTTTGTGGTGATAGATGTTTGTCAAAAATAACGAAATGTATAACAAATTAAAAAGAATGAAAAGATATTTGTCTGTTGTAAACAAAGAAATTTTTAAACTAATTTTGTGTACTAACTTTTAAAACTTTTTAGTCATTAAATAAAACACCTTTAAAATATTTCAAGATCTTGCCATTCGTTAATGAGAGTAGTAAGTCTTCTAAAATCTTATTTAGGAAAAAATCTAAATCCTACTTGGACCTAAGCTCATCTCCAATAATAATCACAAGAATAAAATTTTAGTAACCCTTAAAGATTACAGCAAAATACTGGTAATTGTGATTGCTTGTGTATTTTAGTTATTAATACTCTTTAAATCAATATCATTTAACGAGAAATAGAATTAAAAAGACAAAATAAAGCTTGCAATTATTGATGTTTTTAGAAACGTTGTCAATTATTTTCCCTTCGTAATCTCTGGTCGTATACAAATTTACAAAAATATATGTAATTATCCAGCCTCACAGAGACATAATCCATATTGCGTCGGACTCTATCCCGGTAGCATTTATCCTCAGATCCTCTGCTTCTCATCGACTTTCTGCCTGTTAAAAATTAGATTTAGTTTATCTGATAATGTCAGATCCTTAAAGAGGATAAGCCACAACAACAAAAATAGTTACCAAACTCTACAAAATGTTTGTTCTTAAGAAGCTTGACTAAAGTCTTACATTGGAGTCCAATGTGCAGTACGCCAAAATTTGGATGAGTAATGTCCGGATGGAAACCAAAGTATTAAAAAATTTCCAATGGACGATCAAAGTCATGGATAAAGCTATCTAGAGAGACAATGTATGTTGGCTTAGGTTCCCTCTGAACTATATACTAGAGACTTTGTTTTTTTAATGTAAATAAAAACACAGAACTTCTCACATGAAATCAAAACAGCTCCATTAACTTTGACCACAAGGTTAACCGGGAGTATAAGGTAGAAATCTGAACCGAAGGTCAGGTTAAACCGTAGGTCCCAGTCTATTTATGCCCAAAAAGTAACCATTAAGCGAAAAATGAACAAAAATAATTTATAACGAAAATTTTAAGAACATAAATTACAGAGGATTCGATTTTATAAAACCATTTTGCATTACAATGGAAAATTTTTTTTTTGAATTTTCAAGTGACTTTTCTTGAAAATATTGTTTATTTGAATAATTATTATTTAATTAAGAATAGTTGGTCAAGAATAATCAGTAAAACAATATAATAACACTTATCTGAAAAAAATTGCAATAACTGCTATCAGATAATCTCAGTATATAGAAAATACTGATTTAATTGTTATACAAAGAAAAATCAGTATTTATAAGTAGCTCATGATACGTAAATTCTTTCAAACCTCCCTCCCCTGTGAATAAATTAAATACACAAAATAAACCTGAAACTTTACAGTATTCCTTTTAATAATAACTTTTAAATTTAAAAAAAAATAGTTACAAATGATTTTTTTCAATAAATATTTTAAATGTCTAAACTTCAAAATTAGGAATCTAAACAAATAAGTGAATCTATTTTTACGTGAAACTAAACAAAAACCAATCTAACATAAGCAAAAGAGTTTCTGTACGACAAAAGTTTGAAAACACTATAAAAATAAAAATAATCAGGCTGTTATTTGTTGGCTTCAGTTTGTCTTTTTAGCGAAATTGTTTTCCCTTTCTCTTCTCTGTTTTCATACTTTCTTTTTTTCACTTTCCATCACAAATTAACCCATCTCCGTCATTCCAGATTACTGCAACTTGTTTCCAAAAACTATTTCTGTGGATTGAAAACACTAAGTCAAATGGCTTGTAGTTTTGCAGTGTAATTGTTGAATTCATGATCCAGAGAACATGGTGCAAAATTCAGGTTCTTTGCACTAGTCAGATGTTGACTAGTGGAAGGAACGTTGAACATTATGGAACTTCTTCCAACACACAAGGTTTCACAGCATAATGGTCTTCATCTGAATTAGTTATAAAATCCGTTGCCTCCCTATTAATCGGAAAGCCCATTTTCCTTCCAAGATTTCTTTATCTCCGTTGGGATAATTTTTTAAATTTTCTTAGTGATATGATTTTGTACTGTTATAAAAATGTTTAAGCGTTTTAAGAAATCATTTAACTTATAAATACGTGATTTCAATTTAAATTTTTTAATTACTCATAACTATCATAATTTGTTTTTCTATGAAGTTCATTTAAACGATATATTAAAGTTAATAAGTTATATATATACTTTGGCTAATTTTTGTTAAATATTTTTTCAATGCCATGATTCAGACTGCAGAAAAGGCTTGTCAAGATCACAACCTGTTTCGATTCAGCTTAATGATTTACTCTAGCAAAAGGAGAACCAAGCTCAAATATCCGAAGAGCTTAACTATAGCAAACATTATCTATTATATTATACTAATAATCTTCTATGTCTTTAGTAATATATCTTTGTGGAATTAGAAATTAAGGAAACTCTTGAATTTTATGAGTGTAATAATGTTTCTTTTCACTAGGTAGCGCTACAAATTTCTGAATTTTTTTTAAATTAAAAAACTTTAAGAAGTCTTTTACACTATTTTATCACACTTAGAAATTTTAAATTATTAATTTTATAATTTTAAATACTTTTATTCATAAATAGTTAGCGAAACTATTTTCTTTTAATGAAAATATAATTCCATTAATGAGATCAGCTGTGAAAATCCTAAACTTCCGGTGACGCCATGTTTTTAGTTTGATTGACGAAACTTGTGTCAAAAAAAAAAAAGAATTCATGAATTTTAATTAAACAATTGGAAATCTGAGGTATTTTATTTGTGATTTAAATGAAATTTTTTGTAGTTTCGAATGCTTGTTTTATTGGATTAATTTAAGAATGCGTTATTTCTGTTATACAGATTACTCATTTGTAGAAAATTCCTGCGATATTTTTATTTTTATTTTTCTTCAGTTCGTGATTTAAGAATGAATGGAATTTCATCGAAAAAATGAAAGTTGTTTTCATTACTGATTGCATGTTGTATAGAGTTAATAATTTTGAGTTTCGCATATTGTGTTAAATTTTAAAGTATATTTAACATGACAATTTTATAATTTTTAAGGTTAATATTAATTCCAATTGGGCGTGTTTTTATTATGACAATGCTTTTATTGTTTCTGGATGCTCTTATTTTACGTCATGACTTTTAAACGCTGGTAATTTTTATATTTATTTACTTAAGTTTGTTTGATTCTCTTGATTAAGAGATTTGTAATCGACATTTCAGCTTTAGAAAATTCTGATCAATTGTTCAAGATGACTGCAGATCTGAATTTAAGTTCTGTTAATCTAAAATGGGATCCAAAAAATTTAGAAATTCGTACAAGAACTGTAGAAAAAACTCTTGAACCATTAGTTATTCAGGTATGTGTATTTATTTCATGTTTTTAATATAACATAGTTTTTTGTTAAATGTACAATAAATTGTAATATAATACAAAAATTATACAGTTTGAAATAAGATTTTAATAAAATTTCTAGTATAAAATTAAATAGTTCCTTTTTTAATATTTTATTACAGTTTACTTAATTCAATTTTTTTATAAAAGCAAAAATATTTAAATAATTGTATATTTATATATTGAATAAATAAGTTCCTGAAAAGAATGGAGCTTGAAAAGTCTTGTATCTTTTGTGAAAAGATGGACAGATTACCACAAATATAAGATGTTATAGAAAATGATATCACTAAAAATAACATTATCCACACACACACACACTTGTATCAACTTGCTCATGTATTTTAATTGCAACAAATATCAGAAATATATGAAAAAATATAGTAATGGTAAATTATAAAAATTACCATTAAGTGAATGACAAACATTTTGGAAGTTAAGATTTCAAAGTTTTCACAGTAATTCACATTTGGAACTTTATCTGGAAATTTGTTATGATTTTTATCATGATAATTATAATAATTTTTTTACTTCGCACAGTTTAAAATTTTACATAGTTATTTCCGAAAATGTACTCTAATCCCAAACAAGCTAATTTCAATAAAATGTATGCCTATACTATTCCATTTTGCCATGACAAATATCACTAAACTAACCATTTTGAGGCATGATTAAAAATAAGGAAAAAATTTAAGACTTAAAATAAGTTAGCTATCTGATTTTAAAAACATTATTATAAAATTATGTAATTTGTGATATTTTATTTAAACTTATTAGTTAATAATTATCTTGGACCAGCAAAATGTGGTCACATTTGAATGTCTATATGTAAACAGGCATACATATTTGTCTTTAGTTGTATCTCAATCGTCTCCATATATAACAGTTTACATTTTATTTGATAACTATTTCATTAATTTATAACATGTTATAGCTTATATATATGCTTAGGACTGTTTCTAGTATGAAATATTTCTTTTACTAAATGCAACATGAGGCTTCCAGTAGTTAAAATGTTTCGTTATAAAAATAACTTCAAAAATTAATTTATATGAATATATTAATAAATTAAAATATCCTATATAATTTCATACTATTAGTTATTCATGTATAATAAACTAATTATTAAAGCTAGCAGTCTAATGATTAGCACTTCTGCTTTCAGATCCATACTTAGTAGAATTTCAACCTTGGGCGTTGATGTTGGTAGTGGTTTTAGAATTCACTTTAAACTGATCACACAGTTTAATTATTACTTTTGTGTGAAAAATATAAACTAGACCAGTAATTGGCAACATGGCATTCAGAAAAACCAAATCTAGATAATTTACAATTGAAATTTATTAAAAGTCATTTTATTAAACTTTGT
Source organism: Latrodectus elegans (assembly GCA_030067965.1). Taxonomy (NCBI): domain Eukaryota; kingdom Metazoa; phylum Arthropoda; class Arachnida; order Araneae; family Theridiidae; genus Latrodectus; species Latrodectus elegans. Next base: position 17,973,229 of record CM057818.1, read on the forward strand.
TTTAGTAAGAGACGTTATTACAGAATTAATTAGGATTGAAAGTAAACACTCTCAAGCTTGACCTTGCTTAATAAGTATTTAATTTTACTAACAATAAATTAAATGAAGTTTGGTATCATACTTACATAAAGATGTTTATTTAAAAATATCACTAGTGAAATAATATAAAAGGTATTCTTAAAAATAACTACAAATACTCTATTAATGGGAACATTAGCCTTGGGTTTCCTTGGAAAGTAAGGGTAAGTCATGTTTGTATCATATAGTTTTTAATTTGAGGCATGATTCTAAGTTCTCATCGATAAACCTATTTCTTAATTTACTCATGATATTGTTCATGCTTGAAAATGATCGTTCACATGAATATACAGACCTAAAGGGAAGAATAGCAAAAGCTAGTTTTTTCAATTGCTTAAATGAGTCAAGAATACTAATCCAAGAGTTAAAAATCAATATGTCTTCCATTTATTTCTCACCAATAGCTTTAAATTGGCACAAAGATATTCGAATTTTGAACACTATAACTCTTTACTTTTTAAATTAAGCAACTACCTTTCAAATCTGCCAATATCAATATTAAAAGGGGAAAAATTAAATTCTGTTACCTTGACATCCATAGGTTTTGTTGCAAAAGCATCACTTTGCTGTTTCTGAAGTCCTTAAATATGCTGAGAAAAGCTTCATATTTATTAGTATTTTAAAATAGCATATGTCAATATTAAACTTAACTTTCACGACCGTACTTTAATAGGCATGGAAAGTGAATTGAGGTTTCTCTTTCAAAATCTTCAGTTAAAAGTGAAAATTTGTTTTCAAATGAAGCATTTTCTTCTATAACTGAAAAAAATTGTATTTCCTTTTTCTTGTAACTTACATTTAAGCTGACTTAGATGAGAAGTAACATCCACCCTATAAAATAAAGTTTCTAACTGCTCAGATCATTCATTACCTCTGCATAGTGAACTTTTTCTCAACAAGAAATGCTGTTTGGAAACAGTTGCTAGGATTGCCGTCACACTACTGTCATCTATTTTTATCAGTATTGATAGGCATGGTTGAATTGTTAATCATTTTGAAGGGTATAGATTCATCGGTATTTGCTTGCTTGGCTGAAATTAATGTCACTATCAAGATCATCAAACATTTTAAACGAATAATTTTGAAACATTTTTGCATATTTGTCATCTTTGAGCTATTTTTGCTTTCTATCTTTTTGACCCTTCTTTCTAGTTTTGCATTTCAAAAAATTTTGCTCATCTCTCATAATTCAAGGTAATAAGTAATATTCCATACCTTGATTAAACAATTTGGAGAGGAGCTGTAGCCAAGAAGCAAAGAACCGCATGCTGCACGAGAGCCGCAGGTTGTAGACCACTGAACTGAGTCAGTAACTCAGTGATAGTGCTATATTACTCAAAAACAAAATTGATTTTTTTAAATGTTTAACTTTTAATTAATTGAATGGCTGCAGATACATTATAATATCAAAATTACTTTTTCTGAATGAATTTTTCATAATTGTCTTTAATTGGCCGAGAACCAATATTTCAAATAATATTGTACTATATCTAACAAATAAATTGGTGTATAAAATAACATTTGACTCTGTATGTATATATATATATATATATATATATATATATATATATGCAGCCTTTCATGTTCAACAACATTTATTCATGATGCAGTTAAATTAATTTATGAGTACTATTTCCATTTAAGATTTTAATGCTCATGCTTTAAGCAAAACTTGCAATGAACTAATCAAATTAAGCCTGCAATTCAAATGTTAATAGATTGCATTTTGTTAATATTTCAATTGTAGTTTTAATCTGAATTATGAGTTGAATAAAAGACATTCTGACTAATCACCAGATTTAAAGTTTATATACTTCTAAGAAAATAAGTATTTTATATCTATGAAAACTGTTCTCTTTGTATAATTATTAGTTTGAACTAAGAATCGCTCAAAATTAAGAAGGCTGCCTTTACATCTTATCATTCCCCTTAATGACAACACTCTTATTAACTGGGTCATCATATTGTAATTACTTAGATTTTTCAATGGAATGTAGCATTTTTTTAGGGCACCAAGGATATGGTATCATTTTTTGATTGAAATTTTTTGGTTATTTATAATCGGAATTTTAAAAACAGACAAGTACCAAGTTCAGTAGTAAATATACCATAACCTTTTGAGGCCAGCGTCACAGGTTTGGAAAAGTTCTCCTACTGCAGTGCAAAAAGAAGATGTTTCCTAATCCTTTGACGAAATGAAAGGGTCCTTTTCATCCCACTTGTGTGTTGAAAATTTCACCATTACAAATCTTTATCTTTTGAGGGTGACATTACACATAAGGTCTATTATAACTTTGATGAAATGTAAATAGGTTTACTGTAAATATTATACTTATAACTACTTTTTTTTCTAACACACATGTTTAACATAATATATTATACTATTACAAAAATTTTAAGATATGTACTTGTATATGTAAAACAAATTTAATCTGTTTTGTAAACTATGATATCATATATATTAATTTGTTACAGCAAATTTTCTGAAATTATTGTTTTAAATAATTACATGATAAATTTGATTGGTTTGATTCTTAGACATCAGAATACATATTTAAAATAGCAGCTTTTGTTTTTAAAGTAATGGAACAAAATAGGCTTTAAGAAAAATGATAAGTAATAAACTAATTGAATAAATTGCAAAACATTCCTAAAAAATGCATACCTGATATTAAAAAACGATAACTAAATAAATTTTGAACAAATAATTTTTCTTTATAAGTGTTTTCTTTATAGTGGACACTTGTAAATTATTGAAGCTGTATTTGCAAATGGTTATAATCTGTATGTTAACACTATTAATTGTTTTTATTTTTTGTTATAAATATTTTGTGTTATAAGTAATTTCTGGATCCATCAGATTAAAATATAAGCTTTATCTTCTTTTGGAAAAAAAAGCTTAATTTTCTTTTCCTAGGTATTCAACATTTAATGCTATGAATGTTGTGGGATCAATCTTGAGTCGAACTACTTTTATATGTATTTACGTTAAATTGTTTATAAAGTTGTTTTTTGTCATAGTATAAATTGTAAAATTCTGTTCATTTTTCAACAATTGAAACCTGGGAAATTTTTAATTTAAAGATGTACTTCCAAAATGTACTCATATTAATCTCAGAAAATATTTCTATAAAATTCTTATATAGAAAGAAGATAACATATTAGTATAATGCTAAATATAAATTTTATAACTTTAATGTTTTAAACTTTGTGCAAAAGAATGCTTGTTAAGTTATCTTTAAATGTTTATTTAAATTTTGTTCAGAAATTAAATATGCATCGCAACTTACTTTGACTAAAAATACTTTCGTTTTAATTTTTGTATACATTCATTTATACTTGTATGTTCTTGTTGTGAGATCAAAAAAGTATAAGGTCGTTATGGAAAAAGTTCCAAACACTAAATCACAATTAATTAAACTCTCGTATTTTAATGAGATTTGTGTCTTAATGAAAATGCTTCAAGGAAAAATGGGAACAAAATGCAAAAATACTTTAATAATTATAAATTACTTCATCAGTGGTAAACATGAAATTTAATGTTTTTTATAAAATAATGACTGTATAAATTATAATAAGATTAGAATAAGATTCGTCAAATCAAAAACTTCTCTCTTTTTTACAAATATAATTATCTCTAGTTTTATATTGTATACTATTACAAATGTATCCAATATTTTTTTAATTTCTTCAACAGTCAACAGATTTTATTCTAAATCTTTGAATTGGCATTTTTCTAACATATTTTTCTGCATAAATAATTTTAATAATCATTTAATATTCCATTAAGAATTTGATTCATTAATTAATTAAAAATTAATTTGAAGAATAAGTAATTTTTATCAGGATTGGATCAAAGACAATGTTAGGGATATAATTGTTTTACCAATGTTCCTTTTCCAGGGTAATTTGGAAATTGGAAAGAGAGAATGTGTCACTGAGAATCACAAATTCTCATAAATATGAAATTATGTAATTCAAGGACACAATCAATGGATAAATACTATCAATGGAACTAATTTCTTTTTATAATAACTTAAAATAAAAATATATATGTACATGCATAAGAATGTATACTGTAACAATAAGATATTTTTGTCTATATATATAAACTTGTATATTTCATATGTGATTAACATACTTATTTGTTTCATCTGCTATAAAATGCCTTCTGCAAAAAAAAAAAAAATTCTTCAAGTTCATCAACTAAAACAATTATCTGTTCAGAAATACTTTAATCTCTTTTAAATTAAAAAAATTATAGACTTGTCATTTCTTTTTGCATTACATTAATCATAACTGAATGACCAGAGAAATCTGTATCATTATTACCATCAAGAAATCTACTATTTTTAAATTTAGATTGAAACACAGCATTCAATCATTATCTGCAAAACTATCTTCTAATTTATCTAATAACTTTGTAATTTCTTCAACAGTCAAACCTTTACAACCTGAATCCAATGAAAAACATTTTTCTATTGACTAAAATAGCAAATGATTATAATGAAATAATATGCTAAAGTGTGGATAAATAGGCTTTTGTTTTAAAAAGAGCAAAAAAAAAAAAAAAAAAAGTTTGAGTGGAAAAGTTGAGCTTTTGTAGGGGGATGAATCCATGGTACAACTGCTGTACCAACTGCCTTCTCACTTTCATGGTATGACTGTTGTAATACAAGACAAAAAGGTTAACAAAGTGCTTGCAATTAATATTATTGTACAGTATTTGGGAATTGTTTCAAGTTCTAATTTCATTTGTTATGTGTCTAATATTAAATTCCTAATTTAAAAGAGGAAATGGTTTATAATTTTTATTTAATAAAATAAAAATTGTTAACATTGTATTTAATAAAATAAACATAGTTAAAAAAATGTAGGATTTTGTTACAGCTGTTAAAAAAAATCGCTCCTTCCAAAATTATAGTGAGTGGTTAGTGCTCTTGCTTTTGGCTTAAAAGTATGTCTGTTTGAGGCCCACCTTGGGCTTGGAAGTTTGTAGTAGTTTCGATTCCACTTTAAGCTGTAGGTCTTAGTCTAATTAACCTTCACTTTCAGAAAAAGATTGATGAGCAACAAACAAACCAAATTATGTTATACATCTTCAAATTATTTTCTCTGGATAAAAAGATATAATTTATCAGTTTAAAAAGACAATCAAATTAAAAAGAGAAATATTTGAATAAATCATGCATAAAAAAATTTTATTTATAAATGATAAGGATATCAAATTTTTATTTGGAATTATTGACGAAACGGAATGTAGGAGCTAATCATCAATATAAAGAGCGCAAAGCTTCTTTTTCTCTAAGCAAACACTTACTTTATGAAAGATAAGTTATTATGTTCCTTAATGTGTTGAAAAACATGCATGTTATCACAAATTTTATGTTAATTTTCCATATATGAATCCTATCTTTTTATGAATTTTACATTGATAAAGTTTAAATGCCAAAATGTTATAAAATAAGTTGCACGCAATGATTAAAAATAATGTTTTATAATTATTTAATTAATTTAAATATAACATTAATTTAAAAATAAAAGCTGGTTCTGTTTTATATTTTAATGTGGTAATATTTAAATATTGCTTAAGTTATTTTTCAGAATTAAAAATTTGATTTGTCTTTTTTGCCAACAATAGGAAGCTTTATCCACACTTACAATAAATAATTAAGGGAAAAACTAAAGGAACACAACACACTTATTTAATGTGAACATTAAATATTTTTAAAAGTCCTATCTTTGACATAATGTAGGAGGTAATAACCTAAGGGCTGCAAGCTGTTGTAAATCATTTCAATATCCACAGTGAAAATTGCCTTCTAGGATTTTTTATACATAGTTGGCCATATTCATATGTTACAAAGGGAGGAGGGCACCTTGTGTTCTGGAGAGTTTTATCCAACCACTTGGTCGCAGTGTGTTCATCATTCTGGATTTTATTAAGTTTCCTATTGAAAAGCTGTATACTCTCTTTAATTGGTGATGTTTAGAAATTGCTGTTATCTTCAATCATTAGGTCTTTTCTTACCATTCCAGTAAAAATTTATATTTGTCCAGTCTATGAATTTTGATAAAATGATTTTGCTCCTTTTGCTAACATAAATGAGTGTTTTGTTATAATATTATTGTGGTGTTATATCTAATATTAATTTTAAAGTGCTTTTTTTAAAATTAATAAATTTATTAATTTAATTTATTATAATTCATTTTTGTACCTATCTTAAAGTATGTAAATATGTTATGATAGTAAAATAGAAATTGAATAGCAATCTTTGATTTTTAATTCCTTTTATCAGATAAAAATCCATGTAAACCATCATAATATTCAATCTTAAGTTGAAAGTTGGAAATGAAAATAGTGATATTAAAAAGTGATTTTATATCTCTTAAAATTGTATCGTAATATTTTGTGAAGTAAATATAAATATTGTGCACATACTAAAACACCCTAGTAGTTAACTATCATATAAGCTTACTTCTATCCACCTAAGTATTTGTGTACAATTATTAATGATTTGATTAAAATATATATGAATACTTTTATTTTACATGCAGCTTTTGAATCCAGTGAAGGTAAGGTATTAAAATTTAATTTAATGTCATTACTTCCTATTTTGTGAGTTTCATTCTTAAATTTTCTAATCTCTATTTTCAAGGTAACAACATTAGTAAATACTAAAGGTCCCTCTAAAAAAAAGAAAGGACGTTCAAAAAGAGCTCATATATTAGTTGCAGCAGTGGAAAAAGCTACAGAGAACTTTATCACTAAGGGAGAAGAAATTGCTCGTGAAAATCCAGACATCCAGCCAGAAATGTTATTAGCTGTAGATGAAGTTAAAAAAACTGGTGAAGTTATGAGTAAAGCTTCTCGAGAGTTTGCTGAAGATCCTTGTTCATCTGTTAAGCGAGGTACAATGGTTAGAGCAGCAAGAAATCTACTTTGTGCTGTTACACGTCTTTTGATATTAGCAGACATGGTGGATGTGCACAGACTTCTCAAATCTCTTAGATCTGTAAGTTAAAAAGCTTCTCATTTAAATGGCTAAATTATTTATATTTTACATTTGTGTAGATGTATAAAGAAAAATCATTTTCTCTTGATTATCGGTGCATGTGTAAAATCCCATCATAAAAAAGTTGCCATCAATTTTGTTAAAATGGCTTCAGATCATTACACATTGCTCTTTAGTGCGCATTTAATAAGAATTAAAACAAAAGTTTATGTATTTATATATAATACAGTATAGAACAATTTATTTGCAATGTTAATTAAACATAGATACTATAAATTCATTATTTTGTCAATAAAAGAAGTTTAAATAAAAAACCTAATGTGATTAACATTTTATTAGTAGCCAGTAATATTTAATGAACAGTTTTTATTGATAGCAAAAATTTAAGTACTTGTATTTCTTCTTCTAGTTGATAAGATGTTTCATGTGTACTTAATTATCTTTTTGGCGAAATCCTACAAGCCTGCCTGGGTTTGGTGCACTTTCTAATTTTCATATCAAGTGCTGCATAGTTATCTTGAAAACCACATTTATGTCACTTTGCGCAATATCTGAATTTTAAATCCCAATCATGCTTGAACTTTCCAATCTACTTTCAATTCCAAATATCAAAATTTTTAATATATCATACTTGCTACAGTGGTATTAAAATGCTAATAATTAGAGGCTAATTTCACAAAGATTACTTAAAAAATGTAAACTAAATATCATTCAGTCTTCAACAAGTGACAATCATACAATGAAACTGAAAAACTCAATGCAAATTACAATTATTTTTTATTAGAATCAGATTTTCACTACCAGGTAATGGCACTTACTTTAAAAATACTTCAGTGTAGCGCAATCTAACCATAAAGTGAAATGAACAGTTAAACGAAATAACATAAATAAAATATATTTTTATGGAAAACTCAAGTTTAATACTTACAATTCATGATATGTGTCACATATTTTACACATTACTCACAGAGTTTGTACAGCTTCTTGAAACTCCTGGAATTTTGGCTTACCTTGATGTATTTAATTTTTGTTAGAAAATGTAGTTTTTTTGAGTTTTTTGTTTTAATTTAAAACTTTCAGTGAAATAGTTCGAAAATCAAATTGAGTATTGTAATGCTACTACTACTAGATGGGAACACAATCAATATTAGATTGTGTTCGTAACTGTTGACTAAACTAAAGATCTAATTCAACCACAAGCTTCATGATGATCCAGCTCAGTCGGGGCTGAGCTGGTAGCCAAATGGTTATCGCTCTAACCTTTGGTTCAGCAGTTCATGGGTTCAAATCCCACCTTGGGCATGGATGTTTGTAGTGGTTCGGAATCCACTTTAAACCGTATGTCCCGGTCTATGTAGCCCTCATGTGCAAAAAATGGCCGTTGAGCGACAAACAAACCAAACCAGTTCAGTCGGGACAGGATAAAGTATAGGTTTATATGTGTGAGGTGTCTTAATCTTCCAATAAGATGCTCATGTGGTATAATCAGGGGGTGATGGCTTTGTGTGTCTTTTATGTTGTATAAAATTCACTACATATTAATATTTAAGTATAAAATTTTGGAATTAAAACATAATTTCCATTATGTTTTAACTCCAAAATTTTATACTTAAATATTAATATTTATCTGGATGAAAATCGTGTATAATTTTTGTGAAAAGGAATCTGCTTATCAATGAAATAAAGATTGAAATAATTTAATATACCTGGTGGAATGTATCTTTTCAATCACCATTGGACTCTGGAGAAGCCATACAAAGATTAGTTTTTGTAGAGATCAGAAAAAAATACATAAATAAATAAAAAGAAAAAATTTTTTATTTTGTAGAAGAGTTTAAATCTTTATAACTGACTGTAAGATTGCAAGATTGTATTGATGAGAAATTTGATCCTATTAAAAATAGAATAGATATTTTTTTATTTTTAACTTACTCTCAAATAGACAAATTTATTGTCACTTATGAAAAGTAGTTAAACATAGGTTTTCTGTGAATAAAAATTGGATGGTAAAAATTTAAATAATCAATAATGGCTTATAGTGCATCAGTGATGATGATTACCTCCAAAACATTGGAGGTGTCAACAATATGATAGTTACCAAAGACCTACTTAGTTTTGTTGCTGGTGTCAGGCTAAAGTTTAAATTATATTTTGATTGGTTAAAACAGCCAATAACAGTAAGAAAGCAAAAAGCACTTCTTGAAAAAAATTGAACTAAGTAATACTTTATATTGTTCTTATTTTATTTATTTATTTATTTTTTGAATAAGCATATTTATTAAAAGAGAATGTTATAAAGATATTTAAATACTCAAATTAATAGATAGCAATCTAATGAAGATGTTTAAAAACTCTAAAATTACCCATTATTTTATACAATGTCTAATTTGGTAATGTATAGAATATTGATTATTTAAAGGAAAAACTTTCGGTTATAGCTTTAATTTCATTGAAGGCTTTTAAAGTAATCATTAAATATTATTCTAACTTAAATTTACAAAAATATTCTCATATTTCTAGTGATTTATTTTGTTATTTACAAATATAATTGAAAGATGTTGCATATACATAATTATATAAATATTTGGTTAAGAATAATTTTCAAAATAAAGCAAAAATTATTTAACATGAATATCAGTACCTCATAGAAATGTTTGTTTTGGAAAACTGAAATTTGATTCTTGGAAATCTGTACAAACTCTGCTCTTGATAAATTACATTATTAGAAACAACAGCAATTTTCATCGAATAACATGAAGTAAAAATACTCACTTTATCACTTACAGAATTGCAGATGCAAATTCTAATTATCATTATTCAAACTTTTCACTTCCTACACACTATAATGTCATTCAATTTGATCTGCACTTTATAAACAAAATATATTGGGAAATATTTAAATTTCAACCATAAACAAATAATGCTTCAAGGGTTATTAAAACTCCAAGCAAACTATCTCATGCAAATGTATCAAAACATTCTGATGCAATAAGTATTATTTTATTACAGTATTTTCTATATATTTTAGGTGGAAGATGATTTAGATAAAGTTAAAAATGCATCTAGCCAATCTGAGCTTATGAAATCATTCCAAGATTTTGGAAAAAATACTGCAGAACTTATTCAACAGGCAGCCAAACGACAAGCGGTAAATGGAAATTTATTATTTTGTTATTAAGTGTCACGGTCAAACCTCAATATTCTGAATTAGAAGATTTCAAAAAAAAAAATTTGTTTATAATCCTTCTGTTGTATAATCAATGCTCATTACCATTTGATATTATATGTGAACTTAACTTTTTAATTAGATTTAAAACATGTTTCACCCTAATGATTGATGCTGTTTAACGGTTTGTGGATTCATGTTCCACCTTGGATGTCAATCTTGATTTTAATATCTTACATAAAAAATTTATGAATTTTCTTTATTTTTACTTTTATTATTTTGATTTCTTTGCCAAATATAGGTTACTTCATTTTTCATTTATTGAGAACTGCTCAGTAACATTTTAATTTTTAAAAATATTTAAATTAAATTTTGAAAGGAAAGGTAAATAGAATATATGTATACCTTATTATTTCTGCATAAAATCTGCAATGTTATGCTATCTGCATGATAATTTTTTTCCCAGATATGCAGAAAAAAACATTACATAATATGCTATACAAACGTTTTGCCGAATAATCTAAAATATGTACTACTAATAATGTGGTGTCACATAAAATAAATACAGAGTATGACGAATAATGTATAAATCATACAGAAAAAGAAAGTGTGAAAAAGCTTCTAGTTAGATTGTATTTGGATCCACATCATTTCCAAGTGCAATAGATAGGTGAAAGCATCCTGCTGATTACCAAGGGTGATACTTCTGAGATGGTTCTAAGACCAATAGTTTTTTAATTCTTAATAATTTTTTTAAAGCTGAATTACATATTTTTTTTAAAAAATGTATTTGTTTCATTAATAATTAAATGAAAGAAGGGGACTATTTTCAAACTACATGTTGTATACATTTTTTCTTTTGTACTTCTTTGTTTTTCCTCTTATATTTGTTGCCATTTTTTATTTGCCTTCTTCAAAACTTTTAATTTAATCTTTATCACATCTTACTTGGATGTTTTTACTTCCGTGTGATTATATATGAACTTAAACCTTTTCAAAACAAGTCTGATCAAAACGTGATGTGAAATGACAATAAGTTAATATCCTTCCAAGAAAATTCCTTCATGAACATAAATATTTTTGCCATCTGTTATCTATTTAACAAAACATAAATGACATTTCTTATGAAACTTTTATTTTAAGCTTTTCTGTTAAAGAATGTTTTTTTTACTTTTTTCATCATCAGATAATCCATTGCAATGTATAAATATGTACAATGAAATTCAAAACTTCTAACACATAATTTGCTAATCATATGCAGGAAAGTGTAGTATATGATACATATTTAAATGTAAATTTTTTTATATAATCATGTTAATTAAAATATTTTTTTTTATTCACAATAATTTCCCTAGGAGTTAAAAGATCCTAGGCTAAGAGATGATTTAGCTGCTGCAAGAGCTGTATTAAAGAAAAATAGCATGATGCTTTTAACTGCTTCTAAAGTAAGTTCTTTGTTAATATTCTATTGATGAAAAAATGCTTGTTTAAGTGTAAATATACTTTGCTGTGTATGTTAAATAGAAGTTCTTAAATCTTTACTCTAATAGTTTATGTATATGAATAAGAAATTTTATTCAGAAGAATAAAATATCTAAAATGTGTAATTATAACAATAAAACTTACTGATTACTGTTTCTTAAATTATGGTTACTCATGGTATAAATTATTATAATTAAATAATTTAGTGTTTTTTGTTTCATCTTTGTGAGAAAATAATAAGTTCATTATGATTTCTTTTTATTATTTAATAATACTTGTTTAGTATTAAATAATATTAAATATCTATCCTCGTAGTCAGCAATCAGACAATACTTGCACTCCAATTTTAAAAACTGCAAATTCAGTTTATCAACATCCATACCTGGTGTTACCTCCTCTCAAATTTGAACACTTGAATTTTATTCATTTCGAAAATAAAACTTCATTTTTTATATCACAACTTCAAGCATAAATTTAAAATAAATGAAACCCAGAGCTAAAACTTAAATGATTACTAAAACTCCAAAAGAAACTTGATGCATGCATGCATCAGGTTATATTATAAAATTAAAGGAATCTATTCTGGTGACATAATCTACAGATTTGGCGTATTTGTCTACTGATTTGGCATTTCTAGAATGTAACCTCTTGCCATTTGTCACAATATTTCCATTTCTGAATTTATTTTTTAAATTTTATATTGTGTAGATTTGGGCAATATTTTGTCTTATAACTAGTATTCCTCACAAAATTAATGAATATATTGCTCATTACATCTTACGGATACTCATAAGATGAAAATTTCTGTATAGTCATTAGTTTTATAATTTTTTGTTCAATTTTCTTTATGATTATTTTGCATCTTTATTATTATAACTGCAACAGTTATCCTTTTTGAACAATAATTCAGAAGTATATTTTTGCTCAGATTCTTCCATGTTAATATAAAACCTTTTAATATTGATAAAAGATTTATGAATATATGAAAAACTTGAAATATTTTATGTATATAATGCAAATTAAATTTTCTAAAATTTCTTCTTTTATGTTGAATTTTTAAAATATATTCACTTTTTAGACATTGTTTAAATAATACATTGAATTCATAAATAATTTGTCCATTTATAATTAATGGTAAATTTTTATTTATTATTATTTTTTGGAGCCAGTGCTTATATTAGAATTTTTTAATTTTATTTTTTGACTTAAAATTTTTTACTACTTTTACATTAAATAGGTTTATGTTCGGCATCCTGAATTATCTGCTGCAAAAGAGAATCGTGATTACATATTTCGTCAAGTTTGTGAAGCAGTTAATACAATTAGTGATGTTGCTCAAGGAAAATCTACTAGTGGAGCCTTAGGTCAACCACCATATGATGGTCCTGGTGAATTAGCTGCTGCTTTGGATGAATTTGATGTAAGTAATATATGTAAGGCTCAAATGTGTACAAATTATTTTTGATAACACTTTTTGGATAAAAGAATTATATTAATAAATGATCTCTGTAGTCACTAAATCACATTTAATGTCCTCAATACTCATATTTTTTTGTAAATGTTAATTTCAAAGCTTTATTTCATTTTAAGTCATCATATTAATATCTTTTTAATATATGTTAGAAATTATTTACTTTAAAATTAAATTTTTAAATTTCTTGAAAATATGAAATTTCTGAATTTCTACTTTTATTTTCTCTATTGCCCATGCAAAATCCAAAAGCTTTAATTTCCATTAAAGGAGAGACTTTTCACAAATTTACATTTTTATTAATTACATGCTTGGAGTTATATTGATATTTATTTAATTATTTTGTTTAGGAGCGTATTCTAATAGATCCATTGATGTATAATGAAGTGCGTACCCGTCCTGCTCTTGAAGAAAGATTGGAAAGTATCATTAGTGGGGCAGCTTTAATGGCTGATTCATCATGTACACGAGATGAACGAAGGGAACGTATTGTTGCTGAATGCAATGCTGTTCGCCAAGCTTTACAGGATCTTTTATCCGAATATATGTCAAATGTAAGTATTTATATTAAATAAATTTTTTAGTTTTTTCCAGTCATTTTTCGACTAGGAAGGAAATACTGCATGTATAAATGTTCTTAACATAAGGTTTTTCCCTAGTCACTTATTTTTATAATTAATAATAATTTTCAGAATATCTAAATTTCTTAATTCTTTGAATTTTATTAATTAAATTTTTTTTCAATGTATCGAAAGGAAATCAATTGTTATATATTTGTGTATTTTTAACTTGACAAAACTGTATAATTTCTTCATTATATATCTCCAAATGCAGTGCTAAAAGTTTTTTTTAGTCTCGACAAAGATTTGTTTGAGTTAAACTTGTGTCTGAAAAATATTTCATCATTCATATTTACTTTAGCTCTTTTTAAAGTACTTTGTTAAGTTTATTGAAGTAGAATTTTCAGTATTGTAAACTCAATTTTTTAAATTTTTAATATGATTAATACTAATTAAATACAGTCTGTTCTATATATTATTTCTTAAATAAGGAATTTTTAATAAAAAAAACTTACTGTCAGTGTACAAATGTTATTTTAATTAATGCTGCTAACTATTTGAACTCCACATTTATTTAATAGTTGTAAAAGAATTAGAATTATAGCAATCTTTTTTCATGCTTGCCTTATTATTTTATCTGTACATTAAAAGGATTTATTATGTATCATGATTTTTTGTATTCTGGAGTAAGTAACCCTATTTCTTTATTTAGGCTGGAAGAAAAGACATGTCTGAACCCCTGGATAAGGCTATTGATCATATGACCAGAAAAACAAAGGATTTGCGTCGACAATTGCGTAAAGCTGTTGTTGATCATGTTTCTGATTCTTTCTTGGAAACGAATGTGCCTCTTCTGGTCCTTATAGAAGCTGCTAAAAGCGGAAATGAAAGAGAAGTTGAACAATATTCTCAAGTTTTTACAGAGCATGCAAATAAATTAGTTGAAGTGAGTAAAATAGATTCAAATTTTTTAAAATTATATTTTGGTCTATGAATATATTTTTATAATCATAATTTACTATAATATAGGTTGCTAACCTGGCTTGTTCTATGTCGAATAACGAAGATGGAGTGAAAATGGTTCGTTTTGCTGCAGCTCAAATCAGTAATCTCTGTCCTCAAGTATGTATTGATGATAAATAATTGTAATCAATTTTATGATTTATAAGATTAATACTAATCAAAAAGTTTTGCCATTTTGTAAATGCAAGTATCTATAAAATGTATATATTTTTCATTTGTTTCGAAACCATATTAGAAATAAAGTTTAAAAAAATTTTAAATTTGTAAAAATTTCAAGAAAATTTTTTGTTTATTTTGTGTAAGATTTTTATTTAAAAAGTCTAATGTTGTAAATTGATGCTATATGAACATATAACTTATTTAAACTTTTATTATCTGATGATACAAAAAAAAAACTTGTTGTATTTAGGTTATTAATGCTGCTAGAATATTAGCTGCTCGTCCTCGATCTAAAGTAGCTCAAGAAAATATGGATGCATTTAAAGAAGCTTGGGAGAATCAAGTTAGGATTCTCACTGAAGCAGTTGATGATATTACAACAATTGATGATTTCTTAGCTGTTTCTGGTAAGAACTTTTATTTTAAACAGCATGTTATGCTAAAATTTCAATTGCTGAAATCTTATTTGGAAACTTTCTTAGTTTGTAAAAATACAAAGTGAAAATTATAAATTATTAAATTGATTTTGTTTAGCAATGGGATTTTGGAAAATTATATTGAAAGTTCTCGATTGAACATTCCATTCAATTTACTTTTTCTCTAAATTTCTTTCCATTAATGCAAAACTTCATAACTTTTTCAACTTTCTATATATTTGTGAAAATTTTACTGTATCTTTAAACTTAAATCTTACACTTGAAAAACAGTGTTTTTTATAATAAAAAGTAAATTTTATAAGTATAAGTAAAAAGTTAATATGATTTTTATTTTTATTTACTTCTATATCTATGTATAATTAGATATATGGTCTCTTCCTCCTATTAATATAAAATTTTAAAAGCACAGTTTTGTTAATTTTTTATGTAAACTATTAAATACTTAATTTTATACTTTGATTAAGATAATTAACATATAAGTTATCCTAAAATTAACATTATTTATAAACTAACAGAAAATATTTTCATGTGTTTAAAGATTAAAAATACAGTTTACAATAATTTGGTTATTTATTCTTATATTCTGAAATCTTAAATTGTTGCAAACTTTGACGCAAGAAAATAACAAATTTGTCAAAAGATTTGTCTTAGAATCATTGAATTTATATAAAATAACTAAGGGAATGTTATCAATATTTATATATCTAATTAAATGTGTATTATATTTATATTTGTTGCATAATATCTCTGCAGCAACAAATATTGTATGATCAGAGTATCATATTCTGGTGTGACTCTTTTTTTCCCCATTGTTTCAATAATACTTTTTAACTCTGAATTTTTGGAAAAGTTCTGAAGTGATTTTCTGATATTTTGAAAAGACAAACAGAAAATACTTTCAACATGGTTATCCATCTAATTTAAAAGTAAAATAATCATTGCCTAGTTGTGAAGTAGAAAATTACAAGCATAAGAAAAAATAAATTACTTGATTATTTTTAGTTTTCTGTAATAAAAGGCCAAAAATATAAGTTTTTATCCTGGTTGAAAGTATTTTTCCACCCATTATTATTTTTAAGTATTAATACTAACACATGTTAAAAAGCTATTATGAAAAGTTTCAACATTTATGCTGTCAAAAGAGTGTAAAATTTCTGTAAAATGATGTGAACCTACCAGATATTTGATCATTTTCTTCCAGTTCATTCCGGATCTCAGTATCTCGATTATCACTTGGTCCTCATGATATTAATTTTTAATGTTCTGTTGAATATGAAGTCAGAGGCTTTGGAAAACTTTGAGAAAATTCTTATTTCTCAAAGTAAACTGTGTGCTGCACACAAAATATGCTTGAAATTCTAAGACGATCCATAAAAGTATCTTTGAAAATGCTAAATGAAACTAGATTGACTTTTAAAAATATAACGTAAACTACATTAGTAGGAAATCAAAAAATATTTGTAAACTTAGAATAGCTGCAAAATTATGTTATTGGAAAATGCTTGAAATTTTTATAATTATATTTTAAATGTTACTGCTTTTTAAATCAGTTATGTGAATTTGACAAATTTTTCAGTTTATTTGTTCTTAATATTATTGTTCAGATATTTGTGTATATTGTAAAACGTTTCATTTTGTATTACATGCCATCATTAATTTCTATCTGTATTCCTTTTATATTTTGGTCCTTAATATAGTTTACTTATAGTTTTACATTACATGTCTAACTATATTAACATGTTTATTATTTCAAAATAAATATATTAGTTCTTAGTTAATATAGTTAAGTTAAGTAAATAAAAAGGCCACTGTCTTTGTTGATAGTAGATACTCTTAAAACATTGAATTCCAAAAAAATAAAAAATGTCTTTTAAGTAATTGATAAAAATGTTTGATGTTTCTCTTTTCTTATTTTTGTGGGAATCCTCTAAGATAGAATGTTTTGATGTAGCATTTTTTATTGTTAACCTTGACATTTGTCTACATAATAATAAGCATAACCCAACCAAAATATTTTGCTTTATTTCTATTAGATTAAAAAAAAATTTTGAAAAACTAAACTAAGTTGTCTAAATCAACTTAATTTCTTAGAAGCTGAGTGCTGTTTGTAAATAGTACAACTCTAGCTCTATTACAAATATTTTTTTTATTACTGAATCTGTAGCTTTAAACTATTTTTATATGTGAATTTTTTTTTACAAGAGAAATATTGGTTTATTATTTTTAACCAAATTAAATGGCATTTCACCAATTTTTCACTATCTGTTTCCTATATTTTTGTAGATATCTTTATATGATTTTAAGCCAATTAATTGATTCTAGTGGTAAATTTTTTAGTCATTTTCTTGATATTGATTACCTGATTTGTAGTATTTTCACGCATCTGTGTGTTAAACCGTTTCTAATTGATTTAACACCAAATCTTGAAAAGCTTATTGATTAATTGAATTCAAAGTCTAGAAAATAGTTCCAAGCAAAGTACTAAAGAATATTTTGAAGAATATATGCTGCTGAAAGCAAAATCGATTTATAAGCATTTTTAAATCTGTAATATTGATTTTTCAATCTCTTTTCTCCAGTTCATAATATTACAGTTTATTTTAATGAAATATTTTGATATTTGTTACCTTTTTCTTGTGAAAACATTTTTTTGTAAAAATATAAAACTGTATTGTAATTTAATATGCTTTACATTTTTAATAATTTCGAAAAGCATGAAATACTAAATATAATACTTTGTTTCTTCAAAATCTATGTCAATCAGAATTTTTGTGAATTTTATAAAATAATTTTGAATTTTTATGTAATTATTATGGTTACTAATTTGTATCTTATGGTTGGTGATGAGAAATTAATGTGTTTCTTTCAAATAAGTTTCATAAATGTTTCTGAAATTTCTCTTTTGGAAAGCTTTTTGTATTTATGTTACTGATTGTAGTTATTAAGGTACATATTTAAATGCTTTCTTTCCTCTTGCTAACTAATCGTTATATTTATGAGAAATAAAATTGCTGAATTATTAATTTATCTGTATAAAAAGTTAAGAATTCAAGGTTGTAAATTTCAAATTATGAATTATTGGTAATAAGTTAGTAAAATACTTAAATCATTCATATTGTTTCTTAAAATTTATTTTGCTTTTTCAGAAAACCATATTTTAGAAGATGTAAATAAATGTGTTCTTGCATTGCAAGAAGGAGACGCTGATACTTTAGACAGAACGGCTGGGGCTATTCGAGGTCGCTCTGCAAGAGTTTGTAATGTTGTTGCTGCAGAAATGGATAATTATGAACCGGGTATTTATACTGAAGGGGTTTTAAAAGCTGTTGCTGTTCTTAGAGATCAAGGTGAGTCAGCTTCAACTTAAAGTAAAACTTCAAAGTTTTCTAATATGTACATACATATCTTTATAGATAGAATCTTTATATTTTATCATTTTACTCACTACATTGAATGTGTTCTTAGTTTGTCCTATGTGTTGTGGGCTTTGATTTGATGGAGGCATAAATGTAATCATTTCCATCTTCAGTATTTTGTCATTTCATTACTAAAAATATTCTTAAGACATCCCCAATGTATTCAATTTTTTTTTTTACCTCATCCATCCTAGAGACTTTATTTTGTGAAAAAACAGCTCTTTCAACAAGGCTGAGTCAATAGTAATTATTGTTATTTTACTGGCTAATAATTCTTTCCACAAAAGCTGGGTACACATTTTTCACTGAAATCCATGACCTTGTGAAAGTTTGCTCACTTAGTGTGTATATTTGGTGCTGCTTGTCACTTTCTGTTCATTTTATATCAGTTTCTAGTATGGTGTCATTTTAATTTTCATAATATTTATCAGAAAATGTATGCTATCACTAGTGTCTTATATTTTAAAAAATGCCCTTGGGGAAAATTTTGGTATACTGATATTTCCTGAGAAAATTTTGTCAGATTTTTATTGGTATTCTCATGTAATCTTGTTAAGGAATTATATTGAAAGGGTGGTAGAAATAGAGATCTTTGTTATTTTTTTGTTATAAAATGAATTTATATTGCATAAATAAAGGGGGGAAAAAACTTTATAATGGCTTAAAGTTTCTTGATAAGCAAGATATTCTTCCTAACAATAATTATTAGCGCTCGTCCCCATATAATTTTTATTCTTTGTTTTGTTTTTTTGATTTAAAAAATATCTTTTAAAAATTTCAATTTCTGGAACAAATTAATATATTTGTATTGTAATTCTGATTGTGTTTTCTTTGAAAATGGTCTCATTGGTCATTAATTTGTTTTTAAGTTTTTTGAAAGATTGATAAAAAAAAAAAGAAACTTATTTAAAACTATATTATAATCTGATTAAATTATGTTTTTATGTTTATTGTTTTGATCACATAGCGGTTATTTATTGCACACAAAAGCTTCAATAAATGGAGTCTATTTTAAAATGGATTCCAAACAACCATATTTATTCATATCTGAAATAAAAATTGAATTGAAGGCCAAAGTACTGATTCTTTAGCCACCTGTTTTGTTACTTCTGCTTTCTGCTGAAAAAATAAGCTAAATCCTAAGGCAAAACTTTTCCATAGGCCTATTACTTAATCTATGAGCACTCTGAACAATTCTTTAAAAATTTTATTTGAAAAAAATCATTTAATTTTACCAAATTTATTTCTTAACATATTATTAATCCAAATATTATTCATTTATATCATTCATATAAAATACAAACTTGTAATTTCAGTTATTTTTATGTTAATGTAGCATTTAACTATATAACTTATACTGCATATTTGTGATATGTTTAAAAAATTATGTGTTTCCATTTTAAATACCTTACCCTTTATTAGATCTTAAATGTTTTCTATTAGCATTGAAATGAAAAAAACAATTTGATTAATTGGAAGTTTGGATTAATCCAAGCCAGTCTATCCTTTCACTTAATCATTAAATTATTGCTGCTTGTCCTTAGGTTCAGCAGTTTGTGAGCTCAAATCCACGTAAACATCCTTGGGCAAGGATGTTTAAAGTGGTTTAAAATCCACTTAAAACTGTATAAATCATGTGTGTAAAAGTAACCCTTGAGCAACAAATAAACCATTATTTATTGAATATTTGTGTAATATGTGTATCTTCACAGCAAGAGATTTCTTAAGGAAAAAATATTCCAATTTTTTTTTATTTACTATAAGTTCTAGTTGCTAAAATTTATCATTGAATTGGATGTTTTACAATAATTTTCATACTTTCTTTAACATGCTAAAACTTCAAATTTTAATTTTATTCTATTAAATATTTGTTATGAAAAAAGTATTGACATGTGGTATTTTTTATTCCTTTAATTTTAAAAACAAGACATATTTGAAAGGTCGACAAAAAACATTTCAAGAAAATATTGAAATTGATTTGAAAATAAAGGTAAAATAATTTTGATTAAAGGTTTTGAATCCGGTTAATATAATGTAGATTAAACTTTAAAAGTTTAAAAATTGTTAATGTACCATTATAATTTTAATTTGTAAAACTATTATAAAATAAATTAATATTTAAGATAAAATAACAATGTATATATATATAGAGAGAGAAAATGCTTTGTTGGTAATGCTTATATATATTTATGAAATTGTGTGTATTATTTGAGTAACAGGAAACTGAAGGAAGATAATAATCAGAAGTTTAAAATAAGTTGTAATAATACTTTTTCATATTTATTTCAGTAATGCCTAACTTTGCTTCACGCGTGGAAGTAGCAGTTGAGGCTTTGAGTTCAAATCCAGCTAAAGAAGTTGATGAAAATGAATTTATTGATGCGTCTCGTCTTGTTTATGATGGTGTGCGTGATATTAGGAGAGCTGTTTTGATGAATAGGGTACATTATATTTTATTTATATTAAATTATTTTAATCATCACCAATGAAAAATTAAATACTAATTTCCCTGTAATTTTACAGACAGCAGAAGAATTAGATTCTGAAACTGAGATTGAATTTGAAGCAAATACCTCAGAGACAAAAAGCAAATGTAATTTTTTTTTTTTTTTTTTTTTTTTTTTTAAACTTTTAATTTTTTTTATTTTTATTATCTAATTTGTGGAAATTTTGTTCCTTTGTTATTTCATGTTTTAAGAATTAGTTCTACGTATATAATCTACGTATTTAAATTAACATAAATTTTCTTTTATAGCTAGTGCACACACAGATTTTGATGAATATCCTGAAATTAGTGGCATTAACAATACGAGGGTATGTTTGAATTTTTAAACATTCTTGAATAACTTATACATTTATATATAATAAATTATGCATTTTTTTTTAATGCCTGGTGATACAGATATTCTCATAATTTTAGCTTTGAAATGTTGGTTGATTTTTCAGCGTCTTTACTTCAATTAATGCTAAAAGTTTTTTCAGTTTTCCTGACATTTTATGGAAAGTAGTCCTTTTCAATTGAATTTAATTGTATTTAATCAATATTTTTTTAGAAAAGCTTATTTATGGGAGGAAAATGCGAAGAGAGGTTACAAAAATCCTTTTATATTAAGAAAGTAGTCTTTGCCTTATAATGGTTTAACTAAGAATGAATTGCTCTAATTATATATGAACATGTAAATTTTTAAATAGTGAGCATTAAAGGTAACTCTGAAATTCCTAAAATTGCTGACATGCTAAAATGCATAATAGTATTAAATCCATCTTTCCACGTGTCTCCCAATACCAAAAATATGACCATCTGATTTTATCATAGTGAACCCATGTCATGTATTTAAATAAATGTTTCATAAACATGTGATTGCGTAAGATGTCAAATATGATTCTATTATCCAAAATAAGTTATGACAGCTAGATAATATTGTAACTTTTGAATAGTCAACAGAAATGCGTTCTGTTGCTGAATTATTTTTGTCCTGTTTTGAATATGAGTGAAAGAAAATCATTTCTAAATAACAAAAACTTCTTTACCATTCCCGTATATTTAAAATATAAATGTATGTTTCTTGTGTTATTTATAAAAAGCATAAGAGTACTTATTCTTTGGTCAAGAAGTTGGGTAAAGAAAAACTTTTCTCCTAGTAAAACTTAAAAAAAGAATTCATTTTTTTAAAAACTTATATTTTTATAATATTTAATTTGAATTTGTAGGATGCATATCGTTACATTTCTGAAGAAGACAAACAGAAAATTGCTGCTCAGGTTGAAAATTTCCGTACTGAAAAAAGCAAGTTTGATAGAGAAGTTGCTAAATGGGATGATACTGGTAATGATGTTATTGTTCTAGCTAAGCAAATGTGTATGATAATGATGGAAATGACAGATTTCACTAGGTAAGATTTTTCTTTTAAATTTTCGTTATCTTCTATTTTTATGTGTAAAAAATACTGTTTAAGATGCTTGTAATTCATATTAATAATTTAATTTCTTTAATTAGGGGTAAAGGTCCTCTAAAAACAACTATGGATGTCATTAATGCTGCTAAAAAGATATCAGAATATGGTACAAAACTAGATAAATTGGCTAGACAGATAGCTGATCAGGTAATTTAAAAAACGAATATTTTTATCATCAAAAGAATCCATAGATCGAAAATAGTTAATGTAAGAAGGACAATAGTTATTTCTGTTTTGAATTTATTTCAGTGTCCAGAATCCAGTACTAAGAAAGATCTTTTAGCTTACCTCCAGAGGATAGCATTATATTGTCATCAACTGAATATCACCAGTAAAGTGAAAGCTGATGTTCAGAATATATCTGGGAGTCTTATTGTATCTGGTGTAAGTAACTTAAATGTCTTTACTTAATGTTCTATATGATAGGTTTTTAGCTATTAAAATTTAATCATTTGCAAAGTAAGTGAATTTTCTGTCACAGAAACAGCTATTCTTGAATGGATGTTAATGACATTTCATTAAATTTTATTACTGAAAAAAATATGTAGGAATAGAACTAGATTTTTCAAAAATGAAAAGCCCCTGCTTCCTCTAAAAACAATCATTCTTCCATATTAATAATACATGTATGTGTTATAAGTATTTTTCTTTTGTATAAATTTGTGTTTAAAAGTTATTAAAAAGAACATATTTTAAATAACTTTGAATGATAGGTTTTTAGCTATCCACTTAACTGCTTTTTATCGATCATTAGAATTAACAGTCAATTTATTGAGCTTTTTTATTGATGTGTTTCATTGTATCTAAAATATTGCATTTATTATGATATCATTTATAGTAAATTTTATAAAGGTTATAAAATTTGATATACTCAAAAAAAGAACAGTTCTTCTAGTTATTACCTAAATTTTTTGAATTATCTAAAACTTTATTTTTTCACAGTTTTTTTTCCAAGTATCTTTTTATCTTAATATGTTTAAAATTTAATTATATTTGCATTATCTATAAATTAATCATTAATTATTAAACATTAATAAATTATTATTTAGATTAATGATACATTTAATTATCTAAAACATTAATTTAAAAAAATTTCTTCAGTTTAATACCAATTGTTTAGATTCAAGAAAAGAATTACTAAGAAAAGTTATTTAAAAAAATCTAACGAAAGTATATTTATTACCTAAAAAAAAGTCTTTTTTTAAAAGATAGTTAAGTTTTCGCAAAATCTTGTAACGTAATGTTTTTTAATTATTAGCTTGATAGTGCCACTTCATTAATTCAAGCTGCGAAAAACTTAATGAATGCTGTTGTCCTTACTGTCAAAGCCTCCTATGTGGCATCAACTAAGGTGAGATTATTTTATTTTTATTTGAAAGCTTGGTTGACTATAATTACTATTGCAAATAATATCCAAACATAGAAATTTGTATTATAAATCTTAAGTACAGAAATTGATTCTAAATATTTTTGTGTTATGATGAATTTGTCTTTGAATATAGATTGTATAAGGAAACAGGTGCTGAAATTTTTCGGAAGTAAACATTTTTATATACTTTTTTCTATCTTCAAAAACTATGTAATATGAACAACTATTTTCAAATAAATAGTTGACTAAAAACTAATTTTTATGTCTACTTTATTGAAAATATAATTTATTGATGAAAGTATACTCCAAAAATACATTTATACTAGAGTCAGAGGAAAATGAATCTGACAATATGGTGTAGAATTTATCAGAATATTTTATTTCTTATCTGCACATCAAAATAAAAAATAATAACTTTTAATTTTAAGATAATTTCATGATGGCAATTTTTTTTGGAATGATCTTTTAAGGTTTCTAAGTAAGGAAAATATTCTTAAATAAATTGTTTAATAATTTAAATCTTAAAGATTATGAATGAAGAGAAAATTTTAGAATGAGTTTCTTATTCATTTGAGTTCTTTAGCTGAAATGTTTTCATTTCAAAATAATTATTATATATTGTGAAAATATATAGTTGCATAAAATGTGTCAGTTGCATGTATGAATTTTAATCTAATGTTATGATTTTCATTTTGTTTTACAGTATCCAAGAAGTGTGCAAGTAGCTGTAAGTATTTCCTTTATAAAAATCATTTAGTTTTTGTAAAATTAGTTTAATTTTTATTTTATTTAAATTTTAAAGAGGTAATTGTAACATTATTCCTGTCTATTCTTTAGATTGTAATTTTATTAATTTAGAATAATAAAAATCTTGAATCTAAAAAATATTTTTAAATTTTAAAGATATCTTTAAAAAAAATTAATATGTGTGCCTGCTATTTAAATCAATAATAAAAAAATCAAAATCTAATAAAATGATGGAAAATTAATACAATTTTATATAGTGATAACCTGCACTTTTACATTAAAGCTATAGATCAGTTTCTGAATCTTTGTCTTATGCAAATAATAATATATAAACTTATAAAATCATAATCTGAACATGAAAAATATATAAAGGAGTGTAGTTTTTAAAATAAAAGTTGCTATATAAATTTAAACTTATTTCATTTCTTAATTTATTCATTTGAACAAGTTCTTATGAAGTGAAAACTATCAGCATTAAATAATTTCTTGTTCATAAAATTGAGTCAAGATTTTAACAATATGAGAAAATTTATATTAAATTTGATGTAATAAAAAGGTTGCATTTTTAAAAAAATTTTACTTAATCATAAAAATTATGAGGTGTACTAACATATTTGACATTGAGATTTCATAAATCAAAATTATTTGCATCAGATAAGTTTTTAAAGTCTTTGTTTACTTATAACATAAACATTAATTTGATTGAAATTAAATATTCTTGCAGTATCAAAATTATTTGCATCAGATAAGTTTTAATTGTCTAAAAGTTTTAATTGTTACACTTATATTTCAATGAAAGTTCTGTTTCATTAGTGAAATATTGTTCTCCAAGAATTTTAATTGAGTTATTGATGTGCATTAAATATCTTTTAATATGCATAATAGATGTAGGCAGCATCAATCTTGGTGACAATCTTCATTATTATAAAAATATTTTCTAATTTATCAATTAAAAAGATGTTTAATTGTACATCATTGAAGTAAGAATAATTATATGAGGAAAAATTAATTGGTTCACACATTGTTACTCTGTTATATGAGCAATTTATTAGAGTATATATCACAATTATATCCTTTACTAATGATCATGAATTACTGAAATTTTGCCTAGTAGTTAAAATGAATAAGAAGAAAAATAATTTTAAAATAATTTCTTCTTCAGTCGCCAATTGTGGTTTGGAAAATGAAAGCTCCAGAGAAGAAACCTCTTGTTCGTCGTGAAAAACCAGAGGAAGTCCGTGCTAAAGTTCGGAAAGGATCTCAGAAAAAGCATATTGCTCCTATCAAGGCACTAAGTGAATTCCAAAGTCCAGCTGAAAGTGTGTGATTGCCAGAAAAACTAATTTAAGTAATCAGTGCCTATGGCCACAGTTTTATGATTTGCCCCAATTTGGGTAAACAAGTCAGAGAATTCTGATGTTTTTCCATTACCTCTAGTGTCTTTCCACTTTTGTCCTTTCAACTCAAAGAAAGAGAACTTCAATAAAATTTTAGCATTTATTTTTTAATTGCAGAAAGGGAATAACCCATTGTGAAACTGTTGAGTCTTGCTTTTTATTTCTTTTTAAATTGTACTTATGTTTGAGATGTGGGTAGTGTGTATTTTATATTTCTAAATTTTATATACATTTTATATATTTATACATTACTTCTGTAGGTTTTTCATATATGCTTTAACTTAGGTGGCATTCCTTTTTTTCACTGGCATCTATTTTTGTTTTCCTGGTGGCATTTAAATGTTTTATTTCCACCTTGAAAACTTAGTGATTGTGAATACCTTGTGATGTGTTTTTCTTGCAGTTTGTTATTCGTGTGTGTATTTTCATATGCTGTATTTCAAAATAAGCAAATTGTATACTGTGACTATTACCATAGTGTGTTGTAATGAATAGCAATAAAAAATGTATTGTGTATTCAATTTAAAACATTTTTGTTTTCTACATATTCAATCTAGTACATTATTTATTACCCATAACTGGATAACTCAAAACAGTGTAATGTAGCTCATTTTGTTCTTTGATGAATTTATGGTATGAAAATAATTGAGAAATATATATTATTTGATATACCTTTTGAGTTATATCAGTTTTTAACTTTTTATTGTGTAAATTCTTTACTTTGTATATTTTTTGTATTTTGTGTTAAAAAAATTTCTATATTACAGAATATTGTTGGACAAAAATTATATCATTATATATTTTGTGCAGTGAGAGATTTTTCTGTTGTTCTTTTGCTTTTTATATTTTATAAGAAAATTTTAATATAATCGCTTGTGTTAAAAAATGTATATTTAAAAATTATTGTAGAAAATCACTTGTTGAAAGTTAAATGAAAAATAAACTTTCAATAAAAATCAACACGCTATTCATTTTTATTATATATAAATACACACACATTACCACTGGTAGACAAAATTGTTAAGTTACTCTTACACAATCAACTTTGATTAAGAAACCATTTATATATAATTTTAATAGTTGCACATTGTCTTTTCATAAAGGATCATAATGTTTGAAGTTCATCTTGCTTAATCACTGGAGACCAATCAATATAGCCTTAATAAGTTGCATTTTAATTGATGGGTATATTCTTCATACTAGTAATTTCAAACATTACTAAATTTTCAATAGGATTCAGATCAGGATATTTTCCTGGCCAGGATAGTAAATCTATGCTTTTATTTTTTAATTATTGGTTTATTTTGATAGAACATGTATATTTTGGCACCAAGATAGTATCGATGTATTTTTTGAAAGCAGAATTCTGTTACTCACATAAATTCCTTTCATTTGATTACTAATTAAACTTCTTTTAATCTGATGTATAAACATTTCTATTCAAAAAATAAGCACCCACAAAATTAGGCAAAAATTTCATTTAGTGTCCACGGTTTTAGCCATTACTGTGTATACATCTTGTAGATAGTTATTTAGTTGAAAATGCTTCCCAAAATATTAACATTATTTAATAGTTCTTGTAAATTCTAAACACGCAAGTTCTTTCGTTAACTATTTAAAAGCATTTTGTAAATGCCACTAATTGATTGAATATTTTCTTCTCGTTAACTGTAAAATCAAAAATTTTCTCCATTGAATATATTTTGAAGAAATTCCAAAACTATGGAATAATACAAAGTTACAGTAGTTAAATGCTTAATAAAGTTTGTAGTCGCATGAATTAAATTTAATATTATATTTATCACAAACTACATATCTTTTAAAAGTAATAGATAAGAAAAAATAACTTTACATTTGCTTAAAAAATTGCACCACTTCAGTAAGTGTATTTCATGATGAATTGTTTTAATTCAAAGTACGAATGCATTTCATTTGAGATCTTTAACTCATTTAGTGGTTAAACATTAAATAAATATTCATTGAAAAATGATTTTATTTCCTTTATACAGTAAAACTTATTCTTCTCCTCCAAAGAAACTTAAGTTTTGAATAATCTGTAAGTCTCAAGTTTTGACTTCACAAATACTTAATTGTGTTAAATATTTCTTTCATAATTTTTCCTTTCGACATTGTCTTTTCATATGTAATATCCTTAATATTGAAAGAACATTCACATAAATTTTCTGAAAATGTAATCTCTTTTTACTGAAGCAGTAGAGAATTTATTTTTGAACACCAGCTTGTGTGGATTGTTTTAAAATCTAAATCAATTTTTTGTTTATTCCCTTTATGTAAGTTAATATTTCCATTTCATTTATCATTTGTTTCATCTGTTATATAGCTTCTGACACTTCAAATAGATAATCCAATTCTTCAGAAATCGCACGAGGAATCACTATTTTCACAAAAGCTTAAGTTTTTTATTAGTTTCATTTTGGATCCAATGCAAAAAACGGGTCTAACTTTTATTATCCATAGGTTCCATCACAGATATCCAATTGTTTCTTGATAAGTTATTCAGAGGTATTTGTGTGGTAATTTTATTCATGAACAATTATTTTTTTTTCCTTAAATCCACTGCGCTTTGTAAGCAAATGAACCGACATGTAGAAATTTATCCTATTTTGCTTAGCATTAGTACAATTTACTATTAATCATTCATGTTAATTACAGAAATTTTTTATCTTGTTCATTTTGAATGGCAGTTCTGAGGGCTTCAGTTCATGGACTTGAATCTCACCCAGACCATATTCAGTTATAGTTTATCTCTCACAAAAAATGACTATTGATCGACAAATTAATAATCTGAAATTGTTAGAGAAAGGAACACAATTTTATCAAAACTTAGAAATATAGTCAATGCTTTTTGTGATCCATAGACATTTTCTTACCAATATCCATTTACAGCCATTGATTTTAAACATGTGGGCGTCTTCGATTCTACTCTTGGCTACAAAACAATATATCTACTTTTTTCAAATTTTCAAAAAAATATATAATAATTGTAAGTAACAGTTGTATGCAAAAAATGAAATTTAAGCTACTAACCAAAGTTCAGAAGACAGTCCCTGTCAATAAGAATTCAGATAATTGCTTATTTCCATTGTGAAATGTGAGGAGCATCTAAGAATCAAGCTATATCTAACTAATTTACTTACTTCACTGCATTAGATAAGCTTAACAAGAGAATCTTCTATTTCTAAGAAGCTAAATAAACATGTTTGTCTTGAAAAATCGTACCCAAGTACTTATCCTCATTTACATGTGGTGCAATTTGTTTTTATCTGGGCCTGTCGCCAGAAAACAACCAACCAACTTCATTTACATGTAATTCTTGTAGGTCTGCATAAAGATATTTTCTTGAAAGACTTCCATTTTCTACATTTCTTATCAAATAAATTGATTTCCTTAATTTGTGTTTACATCTTCTTCAGCCTCTGTAAATTAGATTATCTTCTGAAAAATATAATTTTTCTTTTAAGTCTTAGGTTTTATAAATGAGTTTATATTCTGAGAAATTTACAACTAATGAATTTTTTATCAGTTTCTATGAAAAATAATCTATTCCAAATTTCTGTAAATTAAAAAAAAAATTGATATTATCAAAAGAAATCTAATAATAATTTCATTTATTTGCATAGAATTTTTTTAAAAGAACTATATATATTAGATATTTTACCAACCAGAGCATATTTAAACAGATATTTAAATTTTTAAAATATTATTCACAAATTTTCATAAAAGGTTAATATTTGCGCATATTTAACTGCAAGTTGCACATTATTTTATCTCTTGTATTTCAATGAAAATTGCTTAGAAGTAAATAATACTGTATTAACTGGTCTATGAGGCAAATCTTCTCTTTTATATGCCTTTTTCAAGGATAAAACTTTATTATTAATCATGTTATGATGAATTTGCAGTATTTTAAGTATAAAGTAATTCACTACTTGACAAGATTTTATTTACATCAAAAACGAGTTTTCTCGTTCTAGTTTAACAGTAACATTTTTGTACCGTAGGAAGCTATAGTTTTGTTTGAAAGGACAACAAAAGTCAGAGAAACTTCGTCCATTTTTTCCTATTTGTGGAAGTACAAAATTTTCTCGTTTTCGTGCATCAATGATGAATCTATGAAATTCAATGTTTTCTCTATTTCCATTCTTTTAAAAATATGCTATCATGTGTAGCTTAAGCTGATGAATGCATTATTGACAATTGTATGCGATGTCATAATAGTGCTTAGCTCATTAATTTTAAATTTATTTAATGCAGAAATTTAACATTTCAATAATAGCTGTTTGAGAATTAAGCTAATCAGTGTAATTTCATTTTTTGTGTATCCAAAGAATAGGAATGAAAAAAGTTAATAGCTTTAGGCTATGTGTTATAAAAAAATTTTGGAAAAAGTAGTCCAAATTAAACTTTTTTGAAAATTGGAGACCGTTTTGATGAATCGGAAA
The DNA here is from genome assembly GCA_030067965.1 of Latrodectus elegans. NCBI lineage: Eukaryota > Metazoa > Arthropoda > Arachnida > Araneae > Theridiidae > Latrodectus > Latrodectus elegans. The sequence goes on from CM057818.1 coordinate 18,003,969, forward strand.
CACTACTACCTATGCAAAATATTATACACATTACTGCAAATATATTTATATATTCTTTTTTGAAATTATCATATGCTTTACAAAAATAAAAACTGACAAAAAAAAAAAAAAAAACATAGTCATTACTGCGCATTTACATTTATAATGCAATTATTCATTTGATATTTATTAAACTGCTCAAAATAATTTTATAAATATTCAATTTTGAAAAATATCTTCTTCCGAAATATTCCAAATTTTGTATCTCTGTGGCTATCAAGAACACGAATTTGGGTGACGACAAGAGATGGTCAGAAGTGGACAAGAAGAATGGTTTATAATAATCCTTACAGGCCTGCAAATAAAATTCAATATCACATACCCAAATTTGGAAAATCAACTGGGCTTACGCAAACTATCAAAAGCCGCTTGCTGATACTGATCTACGAATCAGACATCTTGTGACACATATTCCATTTATCACAAATTTCCTTTCAGAAATGGAGATGGCTGTAATGGTAGACTATCCTCTTCCAGGATAAGTTTCGTTTCCTTTCTAAGCTGTATTATTGACCAAAGATTATTTCTAAGCCATATTATTGACCTTCTGGTTCCCAACGTCTTAACAAGAAAACTCTACATCGGCCATATTTCTAAAATAATGTTATGAAGTAACATACGAGTGTTACTCTGAAATTTTTGAGATACGCGCAGACGAGAATTTACAAAATAAAAATAACGGTTTAATTTTAAAATACAAAGTATTTTAACACAGGAGACGATTTTTTACTGACTTACTTCAACTTGTTTAGCGTAGAATAAATTTTAAACAGAAGAGAAAATGGAGTTGACGCGAGAACATTTTCGCGCTATGATTTTCTACGATTTTAAAACAGAATTAAATCAGGAAGAATGCGTTCAACGGTTGCAATTAACATTTGGTGAGGAATCTCCAGCTAGTGCTACTGTATTCAGATGGTTTAGAGAATTTAGAAGAGGTCGCCATTTTCTACAGGATGAAGAATACACAGGAAGGCCGCCGTCGGCAGTAATCCTGGATAATGTGTCTGCCATACGAAAAATGTTAATGGAAGATAATCGCAGTACCTATCAAATGATACAGAAGGAGCTTAACATTGGATCCGCAACCATACACAAAATCATTCATGAAGAATTACGTATGAAAAAAGTAGTTCCCATTTATTTGGGTTCCCCATAATCTAAGTGAGCACCAAAAAAAGGAGCGTGTCAGAATCAGTAAAGAAACTCTTAAATTGCTAAATAACGGTGGCCACTGCATCATTTTTAAAACGGTGATGAACATGTGATGAAACGTACATACCGTTTTTTGACGTTCTAACACGTCAAGAAAGAAAAGCATGAGTCTTTGAAGATGATCCCACGCCGACAATGGTGAAAAAACAACGCGCACTGAAAAAAGTGATGTAGGGCGTTTTCTTCAGAAGTACGGGAATGGTCAAAGCCATCAAGTTGAAAGGACAGAAGACAGTAGCAGCAAACTGGTATACCACTAAATGCCTTCCATAAATTCTACAAAAACTGAATGTTAGGGGACTGATGCTTCACAATGACAATGCATCTTCACATACAGCCGGATTAACAGTTGAGTTTCCTAAACAAAAACAAATTAAAGTGATCGAATATCCGTATTCACCTATGTGCTACTTTTGGTTATTCTTTAATCTAAAAAAGAACTTACGTGTACGTTGTTTTGATTCAGAAGAAGAGATTGATGTGGCTATAAATGCATTTTTTTTCATCTATTCCAAGCATTTAATCTTTGGAAAATTCGTCTACAAAAGTACATTGATGCTGGAGGAGACTACTTTGAATACTCCAAAAATTTTGTAAGTATAACTTTAAAAACCTAGTTGTTGTATCTCAAAAATTTCATAGTGACCCTCGTATAAAAAGCAGGCACGTTTTCATTCTTTGTACCTTGGCAGTTAAATTCCTTACTGGTATGACCGTGCATCTCCTTTTTTGAAACATTCCACGAACTATTTTATAATTGGGTAACGTCAGTCACAGCATAATGCTCATCATAGTGGAAGCAATCTGGCCAGAACTTGCATTTTTTAACTAAAGCTTATTTCATCTCCCACTAGATTGTCAGTGAGAATGTTTCTGAAGAAAATATATGGCCTTCAAAAAATCCGCTAAGTTGGTTAATTTATATATTCCGCTAAGTTGGTTGTAAAATCCGATAAGTTGGTTAATTTATATATTTTTTATGTTGTTGTTATTAATCCCATCTGATATAGCTCCGCTACATCAAATGGGATTAATAACAACATAAAAATATATAAATTAACCAACTTATAAAATAAAAAAACTACCAGTAAAAATAATATTTAAATAAGTTACAATTCTTTATTATAATTAGGTTCAGTATATTCACATGTCAGATACTCTGCTTCCACTTCATCCTCCAGCCTTCCAGGAAACAAGACGGGCTTCAAGACTAGTCCTCAAACCGGTTTTTGTGAATTCTCCAGTCGATGGCCGCGGATGGAGGACATCAATTCCGACCCCGAGGGGGTCTCGGATCGCTCCCCCCGGACGTCTCCGGTAACTGTTCGGACTTGACGGCTAATCCTCCTGATTGCGCCGTGGGACCAGTTATGGATTCTTCCTTCGATGACTCTCCAGCCAAGTTCTCCAAGCGGATTTCCAGCACTTATGAACAGGGATATGCATACCCTGCAAGTATTCCCACTAGGAATAATGCGAATGCAACAGCTGAGCCTGTGTCAAGTAATTCAGCGTTATGTGCACCCGCGTCGGATGTGCCTGGGCAAAAAGGCCCTTTTCAGGGTCATAAATCTGTGATTACCCCGCAACAAGATTTGATCTACAATTATGTTATTAATTGTGACACGAGGGATTTTTGTGTAAAAGGTGTGAAAGTAATAGTGCCAAGTGTGGATGTTCTGCTATCTATGGATCCTAGTGTTTCTATCACCAAAGTGGCTAGATGCGAAGCGCTACGTGATTTTGTGAGAAGCAGCGAGCGACTCGAAAGTTTCGCGACTACACAAAAACGGCTAATGGAAGTGGTTGAGCAAAAAGGTGGAAATTATAACAACGACCCATATTGGATTGCAACGAATGGAATGTACCGGAGAGCTTTCATCGCCAGTCAGGAATTGAGAGGTAAGTGGTTCCAATTTGGTTACTGTTTGACTTCAAACTGTATCTTGCATGGTGATTACTCATCTATGGATGTTGTTACTACTGATAGTGAAACTGATACAGATAATTTAATGATTACTAATAATTCTAATAATTTAAAAAAAAACAGAAGCTAATAAAAGCAAAAAATCTACTAAAAAATCTAAATGCAAAACAAAATGGACCACCTTAACTAATAATGGCAAAAATGTGCATTTAATTGTTAAAGGTAATAAGAACTCGGATATATTTAATGTTAACTCATCAGATTCAGATGATAGTCTGGTAAACAAATTTTCTAAAATTAAGACTTGCTTGCAATCTCACTTCTAAAGATAATTCTAATTTGAGTAATAATATAATAATAAATATTGAATGTAATGTTATTATAGAGAAAAAAAATGTTGATGATAATAATTCCATGGATGTAAATAATATGCCTGTATCTAACGATGTATCTAATATTGATGTAAATAATATGTGTGTATATCTAACAATGTATCTACTACTGATGTAAATAATGTTGTAATTAAGGATACGTATGTCAAACAAATTACTATGCACAACACTCAACTGCCCTTAACAAGTACTGCTTATATGAATAATAACACCCCATCTAAATATAAACGAGCTTTTAATTCAGTCAGTGATGACGAAGGGTTTACTCGGCCTAGAAAGACTGCTAACATAAAAACTGTCGTGGATAGCAAACATACCAACTTATCGAACAAATTTTCCCCACTTCTCTCAATTCAACCCCAAAATAATGAAAATGAGGTCAATAATAACCTGACTGCAATAAACAAAACCCACAAAAATACAACCCCCCTCCCTAATTTCAATTAAATTTGAAAATAATTTCAATGTCCTCCTTAATAATCTAAAACAATCTTATGACAAAAATTTAACTGCTAAACTCGCAGGTGAATATCTAAAGGTTATTCCAACTTCTGCAGAGACTCACAGGAAAACAACTAAATATTTAACGGAAAATGGAATTGTATGCCTAATTATAAAAAAGAGATTAGAAAAACCCGTTAAAGTAGTGATCAAAGGGTTATCCTGCACAACGCCCACCGAGTTGATTAAAGAAGAACTTGATAGTAAAGGTTTTGATGTAGCAGCGGTGGCTGTAATGAGGAGGCACAGAAAAAAGGAGCCTTTGCCATGCTTCCTTGTAACTCTAAACCATAATGAAATTGCCATTAAAATATTTGATGTCAGAGAAATTATGAATGTAATAGTTAAAATCGAAATATACATAAATAATAGACCTGAGCGGTGCTACAACTGCCAGGGCTTTGGTCATAACTCGACAATATGTTATTTGAGACCTAATTGTGTTAAATGCAGGGGGAGGCACAAATCCCGGTAATGTCCTCACAAACAAGTAGAAACGCGGAAATGTTGTAACTGCGGCAACAACCCTACTGCGTCCTAAGCAGGTTGCCTGCAAACCCGATAAATAAAAACAAAAAAGCTCCCCCTACAACAAACGCAATTCCAAATAATACAAATAAAAATGTAACATTTATTCAGGTCGCGGCACCTAAAACAACAAACCCGCAACAAACTGTTCCCCCACCTACCCCCAATATCTTACCGGAACTTAATCAATTAGAAAATTTTCACGCAATAATTAAATTTATTAGAGAGGTTAATACAATATTTAAAGCGTACTTCTGCAGGCTGTACCCTTACAGGAAAAAACATTTCATCCTACTGATGAATTGAACATACTATTGAAAACACTCAGCTTAACAGAAAATATTAATGACAATTAATGAGTTAAAAAAATCTAAAATTTATGAGCTGGAATGCCAACGGCACTCTTAAAAAATGAACGGAATTCAAATACTTCATTGAGGAAAATAACCCTGATGTAATTATGATACAGGAAACCCACCTGATCAAAATGTATACCCTCAGGATGCCAAATTACACGACTTACAGAAACGATTGTTAAGTACCGCAAGGAGGGGCGGCTATCCTAATCGAAATTAAACAAAATCACACTCGTATTCTTACCCCTAAAGTACATTTTGTCGAAGCGACCATAGTAAAGCTTCACTTTGTTGACAGCGGTGATACATACCCCCCACCACTAACCCCCTATTTTCAGTAGACATAGAAAATTTAGCCTCGCTCAGCTATAAGCTTATTATAGCTGGGGATTTTAATGCGAAACACTATAGTTGGGGCTGCCATCATAATAACAGCTCGGGAATTGTTCTTAATTCATTAGTTTCAAACACCGATTTTAGTATCTACAAACCAGACAAGCCTACTCACTATGCCCGTTCATATGGAAACTATATTGATCTTCTGTTATCCAGGGGAGTCCGACCTCCTATGAAATTAACCACTATGGAGGAATTGCCCTCTGATAATTACTCTGTAATTATATATTCTGGTGACCAGTTCCCGTCCACAAGAAAATGAAGGAATTAGGTATTTCTTTAACTGGAATAAATTCCGTAATAAAATTAATGAATTAATCCCTGCGGATGCATTTCAATTGGTAAAAACCCCAAATCAGATAGAAGAAAAAGCAAATAATCTAACCTTCATAATTAACACAGCGTTAGAACATAGCAAATTTAGTAAGCCAAACCAAAAAATTGAATAACATCCAGACAAAATTAAATCCCTTATAAAAGAGAGAAATAGATTGCGCAAGCAATACAAAATGCTTACAAATCCATCAATCAAAAATCAGATTAATGCCTTGAAACGAAAAATTAAAAATGAGATTGCCTCCCATAATCATAATCGGTGGAACAACTATTTATCTAATTTGAGTGTGGATGACGGTTCTTCCTGGAGAGCGGCAAATAATAGGAAAACAAAATAGAGAGTGCCAGCCGCCACTCATAGATGGCACCAAAGTCACCATCACTAATAACGAGAAAGCTGAATTAATAGCAAATTCACTCGAACAGCAATTTAGGAATAACGACATTTCCAATCCCAATAATGACTTGTTTATAAATAGCATAGTCGAAGAATTTTTGCTGGATACTACATAATTACATTTATAACATGATGAATGAAATAGAGGCCTCAGAAGTTGAGGATGTCATCCAAAAGCTCCAAAACCAAAAAAGTCCGTGGCATGAAAAAATTAATAACAAAACCATTAAGCAAATACCGATAAGAGCAATTTGTTATTTAACAGCCATTATTAAGAGTGTTCTGAAAATTGGGCATTTTCCAATTACTTGGGAGAAAGCAGTGATCATCCCCATTCACAAACGGGGAAAATCTAAAACCCTTCCCACTAACTTTAGGCCTATTTCACTCCTGCCAACGAAAGCAAAAATAACGGAAAAATTTGTGCTATTAAAACTATTGGAATTTGACAACCGAAATCATGTCATTATCCCCTAGCAATATGGATTCAGACCGAAATTTTCAACTACTCACCAACTCCTAAGGACCGTGGAAAAAATTTCGCTTAGTTTGGCACACACACAAATAAAAAAAAATCTACAGGCGGAGTCTTTTTCGATATTGAGAGAGCCTTCAACAGAGTTATGGCATTCAGGCCTTATTTTTAAGCTTTTTAAATTCAAATTCCCCATTACTTAATCAAATTAATTAAAAATCATTTACTTAGAAGAACTTTTGCTGTTAAGCTAGGAAATGACTTTTCAAGGGATAAGCCCATTTATGCAGGCGTCCCTCAGGGATCACTGCTGGGCCCCTTCTTATTTAATATTTACGTAAATGATATCCCACAACATCCAAAAACTATGTTATGCCTGTTTGCGGATGACACTGAAGTTCTATCCACTAGTTCGGAATACCAAAAAATTCACGACAACCTATCCCAATACTTAACGACCATAGAAGAGTGGTTGAAAATCTGAAAAATCAAAATTAATGTAACGAAATCCCAGGCAGTCCTCTTCACTAGAATAAATGTCCTAGAATAAAGATAAAGGTATGTTATAGAAAAAAGACACAATGTTTTAGAATAAAGGTAGCAGGCATGGAAATTCCATGGTCACCGAAGTTGGATTACTTGGGACTAACTATCAATAAAAGGTTTACTTGGAAGTGTCATATAGCTAAAATTAAGAACAAATTTATAGCAGAAAAAACAACAGTGTACCCACTTATCGCACATAAATAAAAACTCTCATTGATGAATAAGCTGCTCATTTATAAGGCCTATTTGCACCCTATTATTACGTATGTTGCTCCAGTTTGGGGTGGGACAGCGGACACGAACATGAAGATAATGGAAGGACAGCAAAATAAATTACTTAGGTTAATATCAAAATCGGAATATTATTTCAGAAATGATCTTATCAGAAAAAACCTGGAAGTTTTAAAGCTTTCGCGTTATATCAAATACCTGGCTTTTAGGCTCTTTGATAAACTCTATCATACAAACAACATTGAAATACAAAAAATTGAAAATTATAACCCCTACAATTTAACTAAATTCCATTGACCGCGTTCAGTTCTCAGAATTAGATCGCATTCTAACTATTCAATCACTAATCGACGCTCAAGAAAAAGGAAGAAAAGCAAACAATAGGATGATTTAATAAAAAGCAATTAGGAACATCGAGTTTGTTTTTTATACAAGGGAACAGTATATATGGACAACCTGGAACTGTGTCACATGGGTGGCGTGATCTGTTGTCTTCCATGTATATAACTCTAATGAAATGATTACTTGGAAAAATTTTATTCTAGATGTAATTTGTTGTCTAGTTCCATTATCGGCACCTAGAAAATTAATTGCTACTGTGTTAATTGTATTTTGTGTAAACAAATATTTAACATAAAAAAGGAATATATATATATGTGTGTGTAATATGAACAAATAAAGGGAAAAAAGTTACAATAAGGATTAATAGTGAATTAAAAATTTCTGTTTTAATTCCTTAAATCAGAATGGTGAATTGTATCATTATTCATTTTTACTATAAATATTGTGATACCATGCAAAGTACCACTAACTTGGGAGCACTTATCTTAGGTTATTAAAAAGTCTAAACTTTTTTTTTATTATCAATGGCAGATTGTAGACAGTTACGACTGCAACAGAGTCTATTAATCTATTGTTTTCTGATACCAAGGAACCGGCCAGACACAACGACCTCTTAGCCGCCGAGGCATTGCCCCGGGTGCACCACAGGGGGTGGGCCACCATCGCACCCTAACACATGCCATAGGGACCCGTTTATAGGGTAGGCATCATTCATACTTCATTCACATACACACACAATGAAAGGATACACGAAGAGAAAGTACATCCATGCCTGAGCCGGGTTTCGAACCCAGCACCTCCCTATCCGTAGTCAGGCACGCTGACTACTAGACAAGTTGGCCGGCAAAAAGTTGAAACTTATTTATAAAATTAAGAATTATATGTATTTTGTGAAGATTCTTTTAGGGTTGAACTCAATTTTTTTAAAATAATGGGGTAAATGGCCTAACGGCAAGACACCTATCAACCATTAGACCTATTCTTCTTCACATAATGACACTAGTTAGCTCCATAAAATTAATTACAGGAATTAGTCTATATGCAATTAACTGCAGCATGACGAAAAGCACGCCCATTATAAATAGGAAGGAAATGTCAAGAAAAAACTTGTGTGTTGTGTAATTTAGCAGTATGTTAAGAAATACTACAAAATTTTTATTTTTGTACTTAAAATGTAGGAACTAGTTCGGTATCCCCATATATTGGCGAACGCGGCGAATTTTTCTCGTCGCCAAGTCGCCAATGTAAGCGCGCCAAGCTAACACGGGAAATTTCCCGAAGTTCGATCGAAAAATAAGCATTTTAGAAAATTAAAAAAGGGAAATAAATATAAATGATGCACTTACTTGTTATGAAGTTTAGTTGATATGCCGATTGGTATGTTTATTTCGACATTTTTTTCGCTGTCACCAGTGTCACATTTCAGTTTTTTTTTGTTTTTTTTTTAAAAGGCATGGCAAAAAATATTTTCAGAATATTTACACTTTATAAAATTTTAAAAAAGCAAAAAAAGGCATGCAAAAATTATTATTTTAAATATAAATTACTTTATAAAATTGAAAAAAATGGATTAAAAAAATCGTTAATTTCGTTAATTTTAGATAAAATAATCTGTTGATATTTCTCGACAACATTACGAGCATGAGACATCATGGCAATATAATAATAAACTAACAAAAATGTGAAGCTAAATTAATAAGATAATAATAAATTAAATTAATAAGATAATAATAAATTAATAAGATAATAATAAATATATATTAAATAAACCAAATAAAAAGAATTAATGTAAAAGAAATTGTAAAAAAGAAAAATTTACGATGATTAGACGCTGGTGACAATGAAGCACATCCCTTAATTGCACCTACAGCAAACTAAAGACAAATGGCTTTCAATTCAAATAGAAACGTCGAAAAAACGTGGGACATAGAATGTTCTAGAACAATGAAAGTCGAAGTAAATTTTAAATAGCTTTAAAATTTATGTTAAACACAAGAAAATTGAATAGTGGCAACAAAAAAAGTAACTAAAACTGAATTTGGCAACACTAAAATAAAAACAAAAGCTGAAATCGGCAACACTACGCAGTAAACAAAGGGCGCCAGATTTGGCGAGAAATCTTATATGGGGATACCGAACTTGTACCAAATTGTATTCAATGAAAATCCAAAATTTTACTCTTATTATGCATTATATTACATACATCAATTTATAAATTTTACTAATTATACATCCAAAACTAATTCCCCACCCATTAAAGAAGGCGTCACAAAGTTAGAAGTACACGCCTCATTTCTCACGCGCCGGAAAATACGCAGTGAAATTTAAATTAAAAAGAAGACTCTCAAATCTTTAAATAAGCAAGCGAAATATAAATTATGAATAAAGTGAAATTAGATGGAAACAAATACAGTTTAAATTTTAAAGATAATAAGCAAATGATGAAACAAATATAAAATAATAATTAAAATTGCTAATAGTGAAAGGAACTCAAATAAAAAAATGTGTCTAAATTTTCTATCATTGTACATAAAGATTCCATAATAGAATAGAAATATCAAAAATAGAACTCGATAGTCTGATCACAATTCAAAGAATAACACAAAAAATTAATAGTTTACACTTCACAATTTAAAATGGAACAATACCAGAAATTCATAGAAAAATTTCACAATTTTTTTAAAAAATAATATTTGCAATTAACATTTTAATTTTCTGTGAAATAATCCGTCCTTGAAATCATAATATCAATGAAACAACTACAAAATTCAAAACTTTCTATAGGGATTCTGTATTGTGTGTGGTAAAAATGCACAATATATATATACCAATACATAGAAAATATAGAAAAACATTTTGCTAATAATTCTTTGCGATTAAAATTTTACAGTTAATCTTGTCTCCAAAAATATCTTTTAATACATATTTTCGTGGATTATTCAGATATTGTAAACGATAAGTTTATAAGCTTTTCATTAACCTAAGTGTAATATAACATTATAACAACACAATATAGCAAAAATTATATAAACAATATATAAAATACATAATATTCATAACTTTAGTCTTTCACAACATATTAAAACACTTAAAAAATTTGAAAAATATTCCATAGAATGCATAATTTGAAGACGATGCAATAGAAGTCAGAAAAATTCCAAAACAGGATTTAGGAAAAAGGAATAGCACAAAAGGAAGGCTTCAAAACTCAATATGAAATGTGATCTTCCTTGATTTGTACTCACATTTCGCGATGAACTTATATTCAGAAAAACGCTTTTTGCCATAGCTTGGGAAAATATTATTTATTTTTCGCGCATTGTGATGTCTTCAGAACATTTACAACAAAGGGAAAAGTTTAAATCAAGTGCGATACCATGACTTTCCAATAAGCCCTTTGTTGGATTAAGATCACTAATCTTTGCTGGCCTTGGTATTCGTTGAAGGTTTTTACTTTAAAAAATTTCATCTATGAAATCTTCTCAACTTCAACGAAAATTGTTGGCCATATGAAATATAGATCACTGAAAGTAACATTTTTATTACTGACGTAGAAGTTGAAGTAATTTAATTGATCACATGCGCCAATCAATGGCGGTGTGGTTAGCAACCTTAACTTCGAAACAGTAGGTCCTGGTGTTCGAGTACTAGTTCGGGATTGTATATTACATTCTATTTCTTTGTTTTTCTATCTTACATTATGAACATAGAAGGCACACCCCCTATGCACCCCGCGGTATATGTTGCCACCTCTACGCACTTTGTAGTTCTGAATGGATTAAGCCTAAAACCAGCTGGGAATTTGGGAGGGGGGGGAATCTTATTGTGTGCCCATTATTTTTACAAATGCAGCCTATGACATTTCAGTAGAAAATAAAAAGAACTGACTAAACTGTGTTCAAATATTTTGTTACAATTAATTTGACAGTAATTGAAGAGATCAAACGTGTTCACACCATTTCAAAACGTAATTACGAGATTTTCGAACCTTATAGAATCTCTTACTCTTAATAGTTGCTTTCAAAATTATTTAAAATTACTAATATATCAAAATTGTCTTTGAACAATAGAACAAAAGGGGAAAATAATATTAAATGTTGTTTAACAAGAGACAAATGAAGATATTTAATATCAAACATTTGAAAAAATATGTAAAATGTTTGGAAGAATAATTACTAATTGATTTATTACCAACAAAAGGTTATTTTACAGGAATGTGGCAAGAACATTAACAGGTTAAAGAAACATTAACAGGTTAAAGAAACATTAACAAAATAAAAAATAATGAACAATTTGAATCCCATTTAGTGGATTTTATGTTTCATTGCTAACAAAATAAAAACAGTTATAAATAGAATGGAATCTCAGATTTGAATTAATACAAATCTTTAGGAGAATTTCTCGGTATTATAGCTATCGAATAAAATCAGTAAAATAAATGATGTCATCTTCATTATATTATCATTATAAATAAATTTATAAATAATAAAAGAATTGGAATAAAATATAGAAACTGAAATAATTTATGGTCTGGATGCCAATATAAATGCTTCAAATAAAAAACGGAATTTGCAACAAAATACAATTTCCCGATATATTCATGAAATGCGTACAGAAATTGAAATAGTTTGTAAGTTTTATTATGACTAATCGCTGTGTATAAAAAGAGAAGTGCGAAAATATATATAAAAATGACCATACACTTCTCGCCAAAACAACTCGCAAATTAATTGAAAAGTGGAGCTTTTAATCAAATTCCTAGTCGTTTATTGATATACTGGAAATAAAATGAATACTCGTATGTTCACACACACAATACTGTTTTTGATTTTTTATCGTCATCGAATATCTGTAGTTATAGTGTGATTATAAATTAATTTCCTAAAATAATTCTTTTTCTCTGAAAATAGAAAAAGCTACAATAACTAAGTAGAAACCAAAGAAAATTTACACTCCATTTGGAGAATTTCTCTCGCGGAGATTTATTATCAGCTTACACTGAATAAAGTAATTCTAAAGTTAGCGTTGGATTGCAAACAATACGTGAATTAAATAATGAAACTTTTTTACACCGAATCAAAAACAATATAATGGAGGAGGATTTGTTTAAATTTTAATTAAACTTCAGAAGGTTATATATATATATATATATATATATATATATATATATATATATATATATATATATATATATAAAGAAAATGCAATGTATTAGATAATCCATTCCCACTTAATTCAATCATCAATTTTTGCTTTTTGTAACATAGAATTTCGCAATACATACCTTTTATTATTATTATTTAAATAAATTACTCATTTAGCTTTCAGTTATTATATTCTCGTATTTGTTTACTAATTTGAGTAAACGTATCTTAGAAGCACATTTACATTCGATATTCTACCGGAAAAACATAGCGTTAGGAAATCTAAAGGTAGCGTTGATAAAAACTGAAAACTTTTTTATTGTTGTCAGTTAATGATATCAGAGAATGCAGCAGTAGAGAATGCTTAAAGTGCGTTTCCTTTAAAGGTGTGAATTGCAGCCCCAAATGAAGGCAGACACGGTCCCCGGTCATGGCAAGTGGAATCAATAACCATATTAGCAGATATTTAATACCGTCAGAAAAGATTTTTAATCACATCGGCGGGCATCCCTCGTGCCTCGCAGTTAACTGCATTTAGCAAACACAAGCAGGCTGGAATAGAGCGAGTCCATGGTTGTTTTTAGCTTATTTCCGGTAAATGTTAATTACGATCGCGGACGATAATCCCCGGTCATTCGAAACGAAGGCATTCTCATAAGAATTTCCTCAATAAAATTATCGATTAAATTAGAGATTAATGAGAGTTAAACATCAGATTTTATGAGAATTTACTTAGAGATAAGTTAGTAGGACAAACAAACCCAATATTTCCTATACGCTGGACGGGTCAGAGTTCTGCAAAGGGTATCAACTAAGTCTCTCCTTAACGATATACACAGGCGAAAACCATACACAGACGGAGAATACATAAAAAATTGTTTCATAAATGCATCTGAAGAGCTATTTCGGGATTTTAAGAACAAAGCAAATATTCTGAAAATAATTAAAGAGTTGCCGTTGTCTGCCAAAACCATTAAAGATAGAACAATTAAAATGTGTTTGAATATAACTGCCCAGCATATCGAAGATCTGAAACTGGTTTCGACTTTATCAATAGCAATTGATGAGTTTCTGCCATAAAGAATATAACACAAGTTTCACTTTTTGTAAGATTTATGTCTCATTAAGGCCCTAAAGAAGAACTTTTTGGATTATGGTCACTCAAAAGTCAGACGCGTGGAGAAGATATCGCAAATGCTGTAATTGTGTGTATGGATAAATATCATATTCCCCACGATAAAATTGTGTTGATTTCAACAGATGGAGCCGAAAGTATGTCTGGTGTTAGAAAAGGGCTTGTTGCTATTTTGAAGGAAGAAATAAATCACGAGATACTTGTTTACCGTTAAATCATTCACCAAGAAGCGCTTTGTGAGCAAGTATTTCCGGATGAAATTTGTAAAGTTATGGAATTAGTGTGACTACCAATATAAGTTGCATTTTAGCTAAAGCTGTTAATCATAACCACTTCAAAGAATTTTTTATCAGAAATGGAGATTGAGTACGCTGATCTTCTGCTTCATAGCAAGGTATGTTGGTTATCAATCCAATTGACATGTTCCCGGCGCAACTTTAATCGTACCCGTCTTGATTGGACGGATAGACAAACACAAACTAGAGGTACCCGGGCGTCCACTCATATGTAATCTTCGGCGTATAGTAGCTGCAGATATCACCTTACCAATGGACGCTTTTACCATAGATGTCACACGTGTGGAGGTCCCTCTGATATTCCGCTTGTCTAAAATCGCAATATATCGATCTTCCGCGAGGTTTGTAACCCTTGGACGAGTGGCTACGGGCCTTTGGACAACTATCTGTGTGGTTTGGAATTGTTTCCATAAACGTGAAAGTACAGAATGCTGAATGCCGAAGAAAAGAGAATCATTTCAGATCGACTGTCCTGCTCCAATGCGCCCCACAGTAGGCCAGAGCTCAGAATCTTCCATTCGTCTTCTGAAAGTCATAGAAACACACATGTCCTGAAAACAAATTGTATGAAAGTTTTAAACACCTTTTAGCACTTAAAGCTGGTATCATATAAGATTGCCCTTTTTGCAGCATACTTCTTGAGATGAAAGCGCGATTGGTTGTTACCTAACATATTTGTATATTTCCATTTATCTCTGCAGCGATTTGCATTTTCTTTGATTCTGATTGGCTTCCGGAAATTAGTATTTTCCTCTCCGTGCTTAACTTTTGGAAGTGAGTGTATAATTGCTGGGTTTAAAAAACGAGGTGATATGGCGCTCTAAATTCGAACGTCTTTGTGTTAAATTGGAAATATTGGAGAAGAAAAAATATGATCCTAGTTCACAACACAAGTGATCTGCTTTGAATGACCTAGAGAAGGAAGACACGATCATTTTCAACGCTTGGGATAGTATTCCGCGCTCTTACGATCAGCTGAAACAATTCGCGTTTGCTGTTTTTTTCCCTTTTCGGTTCTACATAAATACGCGAACAATCTTTTTCAAGCATGAACTTTATCAAGAATAAACCGAGAAATCGTCTTATTGATGAGAAATTGGAATCATGCCTAAAACTAAAAACAGCAACATAGAAACCTGACTTATTACAACTTTCCAAGGAGATGCAAGCACATTGTTGGCATTAATAAATATTTATTAAGTATGAAATTTTGTTTTATTGAGTGTAATACTTATTTAGTGTAATAAAAAAAGTTTACTAAACAAGCAAATTTGGCTCCCAATTTTTTTTAAAAATTTGCTGTAATATTCTTATTTGGCTCTTTGGCTAATAAGTTTGCCGACCACTGCCCTAGTGCTTTACGCAAAAATTATATTAAATTATTAATCAGTAATGTTTGTGTGTTCTAATGCTCTGTTTATTACATATTTTAAGTTTTAATAGTATAATAATTATCTAGTGAGTGGAACACCGTAGCTTTTGGTTGTAGTACAGAATACTATATTGACATTCTCATAACTAACGACTTGTGGGAGACAGAACAATACCTGTTATAGCAAATTTAAAAAATTCAAAATATATATTAGTTATTAATTTTTGCAAAAGAAAAAAAAAGCGATTTGAAAACTAAATTTAAAATAAGTTAATTTTCGCCCAGGTTCATGGATTTTTTTTCATTGCACTTGTAAATATTTTTATGCACAGTTTTAAGAGGATGGGGCTTTAAAAAGTTTTCTATTTTCGTCATTATGATTCCTAAGAAAAAGTGACTAAGCTTTAATCTCCGTCAGACGGCGAATCTTGTTGGAGATGGAGTTTAAATTGTGAATGGCATACTCCCATTTAAAATGAAAATAAGTCTTGCCCAAGTCATCAACACGCTTCTGTCCACCATAGTTGCAAGGGAGAAAACGTGTACCATCCAATGGGTCCCTGCACATGTTAATATCGATGGAAATGAACAGGCGGATTCCCTTGCCAAGGAGGCTAGAAATATCAATCCCCCTCCCACGAATATCACTTGCTTCGATGCAAACGTCTTTGCAAGGTATCAGCTCTGCGGGGGACTACGGAAAAATTGTGCCTACCAGAGCTTAATCCTGACCGTGGTATCACCTCTACCATCAGCAGTATGCGGATAGGGCACATGAGGGGTATGAAAATCATACCCGACGGATCTAGAACATACGCAAAATGAAGGCACTGCAGAGGAGTTCTACTGGATCCAAGGCATTTCTTCAACTGCATCTCTGTTGCTTCGACTCTCTTCAGCATCAACTCCAAATTCTGCCATGAACGTCTATACTGAAAAAGCTGAAGATGTGGCCAAGAGTGCTCCAATAACAACAAAAAATGAAAATAAGTATTATTTAAAGTAGGAAATTTTGCTATATTATTCTTTGACATTATTATCGAAAAGTGTTTTAAATTCTTAAATGTATTATTCAAAAACTATATAAATCAGCATTGCAGATGTACATCGCTTTTTACTTAGCTTGTTTTAATTGAAATTGTTTGATACTGCGCAAAGTAAAATATCTTCCCTTCTTTGTCTTTTCTTTCTTTTTTTAAATAACAGAAACTGGGATAAAATATACTAAACGGTACAATATATGTAAAGAGCAGAATTCTTGGTCCTGCCACGATCTTGTCAATTCTAGCACTCATCTGACCAGGATCTGGATTCAGAAGAGAAATTGAAACATTTCGTTCCGTCGTATAGTGTATGAAAAATTTGTTTTATTTTCATATATATTATTTATTTTATAATATCCGATTAACATTTTCATTAAGTTAAAAATATTAGTGATAATTATTCAATTATTATTATTATTTTATATATATTTTTATAAAATTTAATATAACAACTATATTAAAAATTATAATATATATATAATAAATAACTAGTTTAGATAACTTTACCAAAAAAATCACGAACCAATCTTTGTGTGAACTACATAATATAAAATTAATGAAAATTACGCCTTTGTTACAAAAGGAAAAAGAAAAAAAAACGAATTACCGATGTATTACGTTATAGACATTTTTATAATTTGATTAGAAAATTTAGGAATTTTTTAAAAATGTTTTCTAAAAAATATAGTTCGTATCAATGATGAGTCAGACGTCATACAAGTTTTAAACCAGATTACAGCTGACAATTCGAGAGACAGAAGTGGTAGCTTTCATCTACAATAATTTTTTTATGCTTAAAAGAAAAGAAAGAAAATGCGATTTAAATTAGAAATAGAAGATATTAATTAATAAATATAATTCAATTTCATTGGATTATATTTGTATAAAAAGTTTTAAATCTTATTGAACACATACTATAGAACTGGATTCATATCCCTTTATTCCAGGAATGGGCAAATAATTTCAAGCGCGGGCCAAAATGCAATTATCAAAATGTCTCCCGGGTTGGAGGACTATACCGCGTACGTTGTCACACGCGAATGTTTTGGGTGTAGTATTTTTCCCTGCCCAAGAAATTTTTTTGACAAAAACATTATAAGTATGACTTTTAAAGCATTTGGACAGAGAAATTTGACCGTTAATAAAAGATAATAGTAATAATAGTCTTAGATGTTTATGCGAACAATTTGCGTAGAGTATAATATGTCAAATAATTTTAAACAAACATGATTCATTATATTAAATCAATAGTCATTAAATAAATCAGTTAACGAAAGATTTTATCATGCATTGTTATTTTTTTTTATCATGCATTGTTTAACAAATTCTGCTTCAGTAAAAGGCTTACAGAACTTAACAAATTTGTGTGCAACAGCCTAACTTGTTTTGTGGTAGATTTCTCGATATTACTTGGTTTGGTAAAACTATTTTGTTGTTTATTCAAGTTTTTCCTCCTGTTTTGCTGCACTTTGAAGTTCTTTTTAAGAAAATGATGCATATTTTGGAGGTTTTGATTTAAAATGACTGTTTAAATTGTGTTACTTGAAAACAGTATTTGTTTCCTGGCAAACTAAAAAAGTTGCTTTCTTATCAATGCTTTGTAAAAAGGTATTTTACAGTTCATGCTTTATTGAAATTTCTGCACTCCAAATCAACTTTTATTTGGATTAACACATTTTATGAAGGCCTAAAAATGATTTAAATATTATAATAAAATAAAACCAGTGTTTTAAAGTTTTACCTACAAAAAGCCCACTTTTCCAATTTATTATTGTATTTCCAAAATAACAATCATTAATCTAAACAGAAATGACGAGTATGCGACTAGTGCTAAATCAAAATGAACAGCAACTATACAGCGGTCTGTCGTTCCTCGATGAGTGGGAGGAGCGCACGTTTAATTCTATGGAGAAAGCCGACCACAGGCTTTATGAGAGTAGGTATGTTGCATACATTAAGTTGAGTTAGTTTGCAGTTGTTCAAATAATAATACTCTCTATAATATTTATATATTTTTCATTATTTAGATGCACACTACGAATACAAATACTGATTCCGGTTTTTGCTCTTCTCTGCTTTATTATATCGTGTCTGCAGAGAAAGCTTTCATGTAAAATACTAAATTACTTAGCTTTCAGAAGGAGGAGAAAATTCTTGTCTCCGCCCATGATTTGCATTCAGAACAGACCAGTCAAATCTGTGTTCAGAAAGGAAATACAAGTTTGTAAACAGAATGTATTATTGTGTGTGATATTAAACTAAATAAATCCCACTTCTATTCATTATTTAAATTCAAGCTGTATTTCAATTCAGGCATCAAGTTGAATGAAAAGTTGATAAATTTACATGATTAAAAGATGTAACAATTGTCAATATGATAACAGTTTTTTTTAAAAATATTTCTTAAAAAATGAAAATATAAACTGGGATTCTTATAAACCTCTAATGTAAAATGTAGAATAAAATACCTGTATTGTAAAATTTGAGTTTTTTTTTTTTTTTTTTGTCAAGAAAATAATAAATTAATATAAAATCTCTTTGAAATAATTATTTGCACTCATGTATATTCACCAGTAAATTTTAAAACGTTTCTTTTATATTTGTTTAAAATGTAATAAGCATGCTGTATTTAGGAATGAACCGAACAGCAAGACCGTAACCCCCACCACCCCCAATATTAGTGAAATTATCCTCAAACTATTCAGAACTCATCCAATTCATTAAAGAAAACATAGACGAAAAGCTGACTTCTAAACTAAGCGGAGAATACTTAAAAATGTTTCCCTCATCTCCAGACTCACATAGGTTGCTTACCAAATACTTGCAAGAAAATGAAATCGAATGCTTAATAATACCAAGCAGAAAGGATAGACTCCTAAAAGTTGTAATTAAGGGCATCCCCCCCAACACCGATGCAGAGGATATAGCTGAAGAACTCAGCGACCTAGGATTCGAAGTTGAAAGCGTTGCAGTCATGAGAAGACACCGAAAAAAGGAACCCATCCCCTGCTTTCTAACTACCATCAAAAAAACTCAGGAATTTAACAAAATCTATAACATCCGCTATATACCTATAAGACACCTCGTTGTCAAAATCGAAAGGTATGAAAACCGAACCCCCCTCCAGTGCTGGAATTGCCAAAGCTTTGGCCACAGCTCGTCTGTATGCCATTTAAAACCGAACTGTGTTAAATGTGGAAACCAACATGCCACTAGAGACTGCCCCCATGAACACATGGAAACCCCCCGCTGCTGTAATTGTGGAGGGCCCACACACAGCATCCTATGCAAACTGCCCCAAAAACCCCAGCAAAAAACTTAAAATAAATCAAAATAGAACCTTTTCTGCCAATGCCTTTAACACCAGACCAAATTTATCATATGCTGGAGCAGCCAGTAGTAAACAATCCCCCAACAACATTCCCCCTCCCCCCCAAAACCCAGACTCCAACTCGCAGCCTATGGGTTTCCCTCCCCTTCCAAACAACTTCCACAATATCCTTCTACTAGCAGCTGAAATTAACAAAATATTCGAAGCCTTCCCAATGCTACTCAATTCCCTATCATTACTTCAATCGCAAGATAATCCAATAGATAAATTGCACACTTTCTTAAGAGCCATAGGCACAAATACCTCCCCTAACAATAATGCCCCACAAAATTAATAATATTACTATTATGACTTGGAATGCAAATGGAATTAGAAGTAAAACCACTGAACTAAACAATTTTATCAACAAACAAGCCCCCGACACCATCCTCTTTCAGGAAACTCATCTGCTAACCACTTACGCTTTTAAAATACCCAACTATAAAATTTATAGAAATGATTGTCCTAGCTCAAGAATTAGAGGAGGCACTGCAATTGCAGTTAAATCCTCCATTCCTCACTCCCCAGCGCCCAATCCAACACTTCACTACAGTGAAGCAACCACAATCATAATTAATCCCAATACTAATAATGATAATGATATTTCAGTAACCTCCTATTACACTCCCCCAAATGCAAGCCCCCTCTTCACATTAGACATTGAGAATATACTAGCCACAGCCTGCAAAAATATTATTGGTGGAGATTTTAATGCCAAACACCGGGCTTGGAACTGCCCATACGTTAATAATAAAGGCACATCGCTCTTCAACTTTAGCATGAACGCTAATATTAGCATACACAACCCGGACCACCCCACCCATTACGGCCCAAACTTCGGATCAATAATTGACTTTTTCCTTTCGCGAAATACTCTTCCTCCTTTAAATGTCAACACCGTCCATGATCTCCCCTCAGACCACTATCCAGTTATTGCTTCCTTCCAAATTAATGCAGGCATCCATGAACTTACATCTGGCAGAATCACTAACTGGAAAAACTTCAATTTGAACTTGTTAAAAACCCAAAACATCTACAATCCCTCTGACAACAATATTGATAATAAAATAACCAATCTAACTAACACCGTCACAAATGCACTTAAAAATAGCTCTCTCCCACTTCCAGATAAACCCACTTCCCCCTTCCTTCTCACATTCAAAAAATGATTAAGGAAAGAAATAAACTTCGTAAAATCCACAACAGCACCAAAGATCCGGTCACAAAAAGGAAAATTAACTTTCTCAGAACTCCAATCACAAACAAAATTAAGGACCATAACAACAAAACCTGGGTCGACTTTCTGAAAAGCCTTAACCCCGAGGACAATTCCATTTGGAAAACAACAAAAAGCATCAGATCACCCAAAACCCCAATCAAACATCTAATTGGAGAAAATAAAATCGCCTACACAGACCAAGAAAAAGCAGAGACCCTGGCAGCTGCATTTGAAGAACAACTCTCCCTAAACCAAGCACACCTTACCACACACCCCAACCTGGAGGATCTGATCAATAGATTCATTAACGATCCTCACAGCATCACCATTCGTGAAACTAAGCCATCTGAAGTAACAGGAATAATCAAAAATCTTAAACCAAAAAAGAGCCCTGGACACGATGAAATCACAAACTTTATGATCAAAAAACTCCCCACGGCAGTAATTTTAGAAATCACTGACATCATTAATGAAATCATGAGGCAAGCCTACTTCCCTAATACATGGAAGAAAGCCATTATTATTCCTATTCATAAACCTGGTAAAAATCCCCACATCCCCACAAATTATAGACCCATCTCCCTTCTTCCCACCATTGGAAAAATCGCAGAAAAAATCATCCTCAATAGACTCGAAGAGCATGAAAATACTCACAAAATCATCATCCCCCAACAAATGGGTTTTAGAAAAAAGATGTTAACAGCACATCAACTTTTAAGATTGACTGAGCAAGCCTCAAAAACTATTACTAGAAAATCATTCACTGCAGCACTCTTCCTTGATATTGCAAAAGTGTTTGACAAAGTCTGGTTCGATGGGCTAATTTACAAAATGATACAATACAAATTCCCTCAGGCGCTTGTCAAGCTGATAAATAGCTACATAAGAAACAGAACCTTTCAAGTAAAAATTGGAAAATCAGTATCAACAGTACACCCAATAACATCGGGAGTCCCCCAGGGTTCCCTCCTTGGACCCTTCCTGTTCCTAATTTACATTAATGATATCCCAACACACCCATCAACAGAAATTTGCCTCTTTGCAGACGACACGGACATTGTCTCCTCAAACAAAAACTTTGCAAAAGTGTATAATAGCCTCGAAAAGCACATTAAAAAACTCGAAAAATGGTTTAATAAATGGAAAATTAACATAAATCCAGAAAAAAGTGTAGCTGTTCTTTTTACAAGGTCCAGGGCATCATTCCTTCCTCTCAAACTTTATAATCAAGAAATACCTTGGAGCAAGGAAACAGTTTATCTGGGAATAACAATTGACAGCAAACTAACTTGGAAACCCCATATCATTAAAATCAAACGTAAATTCATAGCTGCTAAAAGCAAACTTTACCCACTCCTTTCAAGAAACTCCCCCCTTTCAATTAATAACAAACTGTTAATTTACAAAACCTTCCTAAGGCCAATTATCACATATGTATGTTACATATGGGGAGGCGCGGCCCCCAGCAACTTCCAACTAATTGAAAGCGAGCAAAACAAATTATTAAGGCAAATAACTAATTCCCCTTATTATGTTAGAAATTCACTTATAAGAAAATCATTAAATATCACAACCCTTAAAATCTTTATTCAAAAACTATCATTTAAATTCTATGATGAACTAATCACATCCCCCAATCCCCTAATCAATACGATGGAAACCTATAACATATACAACAAGGAAAACTTCAACCGGCCTAAGAGCGTTCTGCGACTCAACCCTTCAACAACATTATAAACTACAAACATGAAGAGCACAATCCGGTTAGACTCAGCTTCCCAGGGTTTGAACATGAATATCATATAATATATAATATAATGTAATATATAAAACAATTTAATTTACTATTTGGAACAATACGGGCCAATACTGTACTGACTATTAACCCAAACTCTTCTTGTACAAAATTATCAATTATATACGTATCTTAATGTTTTTCTCTCTCAGGTATAAAATTGTTCCTTATTTGTAAAATACTAACAATTTGTTGTTTTTTCTACTAACCCATATTATCTTTATTTTTTGACCTTATATTTTTGACACTGTACTTATTCGATTTCTTTTTGTGTACTTGTTTGATTTCTTTTAATTTGCTGATATATGTGTGTATATATATATATAAAAAAAACTGGTTTTAAGAATAAGATGGAGCAATACCAATGAAAACAGTAGAGATCGCGTCGTTACAAATTTAGAAAGTCTCCTTATTGTTAAAGATTAATAAAAATTTAAACAGCTGCACCAGTTAGGTACTCAAATATTGGGCCCCCAACCATTAACAGACCTTCCCAGATGAATATTCTACTTCTTAGACAAATTATTCTGCATCCCCCCCCCAACTTATGCGCAAAAATTTATGCACCAAAAATTCGTTAGATAGGAGTCAGCGGGCCATGGCCTGGAAACTCTCATCCCAGTCTTGCCGACAAGAATGGATTTAGGAATGAAATTAAATGGGTGCAAACACCAATTTTAGTTTTTACCAACCAGTCAAGCCTCCTTACTATGTCCGTTCTTATGGAAACTATATTGATCTTCTATCCAGCGGAGTCCGACCTCCGATGAAATTAACCACTATGGAGGAATTACCCTCTAATCATTACCCCGTAATTATATATTATGGTGACCAGTTCCCGCAAAAAAAGAGGGAATTAGGTATTTCTTTAACTGGAATAAATTCCGTAATAAAATTAATGAATTAATCCCTGAGGATGCATTTCAATTAGTTAAAACCCCAAATCAGATAGAGGAAAAAGCATATAATCCAACCTCCATAATTAACACAGCGTTAGAATAGCAAATTTAGTAAGCAAAATAGCAAATTTAGTAAGCCAAACCAAAAAATTGAATAACTTCCAGACAAAATTAAATCCCTTATAAAAGAGAGAAATAGATTGCGGAAGCAATACAATAGGCATAGAAATACATCAATCTCAAAAATCAGATTAACGCCCTGAAACGCAAAATTAAAAATGAGATTGCATTCCATAATTATAACCGATGGAACAACTATTTATCCAATTTGAATGTGGAGGACGGCTCCTTCTGAAGAGCGGCTAATAATAGGAAAACCAAGAGATAGTGCCTGCCGCCACTCATGGATGGCACCAACGTCGCCATCACTAATAGCGAAAAAGCTGAATTTATAGCAAATTCACTTGAACAGCAATTTAGGAATAACGACATTCCCAATTTCAATAATGACCTGTATATAAATAGTATAGTCGAAGAATTTCTGCTGGATACTGTCGAGGCACTTATCCTTGGCCGCGACAACAAGGTCCGTACGTGCAAACTGAGAACCAACGGACAAACCATCTCAGTTTGTAAGTGTGTGATTGTAGTTTTGGGTATGTCAATGTGATATACAGCATTGTTTGTGTTCGTATCAGTAGAGGTTGATGGGCAAATAGATACATGGTGTTGTTTTTTGCACTTTGAGCAACGAGCTATGTTTTTACGAGGGCAGTTGGACAGTCTGTGTCCTCTATTAGTGCATAAGAAGCAGCGATTAGAACTTTTTAGCTTCTGTATGAGAGTATTGTAGTCGGTAATTGTGTCACAGTTTTGATCCCAATGACCAGAAGTTTCACAATGCACAAAAGGCAGTATGAGTCTTCTTCTTGGTTGTAGAAGCAAGTTTTGTCTGTACATTGAATACAGTAGTGGGATGAAAAGGAACAGAAAAATCACCTCTGATTTTTGATGTAATCAGCCCACCTTGT
This sequence comes from Latrodectus elegans, assembly GCA_030067965.1. Lineage (NCBI taxonomy): Eukaryota > Metazoa > Arthropoda > Arachnida > Araneae > Theridiidae > Latrodectus > Latrodectus elegans. Next base: position 18,028,954 of record CM057818.1, read on the forward strand.
ACTTCTTGTGATATGAAATCCTTCATCTTCGTAATGTCTCCTTCAACTATTTTCTGTCGTTGGGCATGTATGATCCATTGCTTACAAATATCGCCAGGAAACGCTCGTAGTAGTTTTGGAGCTAGCACACGGCCATAAATGTCGATATTTTCCCCAAGTGCACGTAGTGCTTGAACTCGTCAATTACACTCGATGTAGGTGTCGTTTAAAATTGTAGCTGATGTATCGCTTGCGGGTGATATGTTATCCAAGAAGTCCAGGTGGGCTTGTATTATTCGGTTTTTGTCACCATATTTTTCTGTGAGTAGTTTTTTAGTCCTTTCGTATGTTGCTGCTACAATGTTGATACCGTCCACCAACCACTTGGGTTCACCCTGAAGGTAGCCGCGTAGGAATACGTGTTTATCTATTTCTGACAGACTGGGATTAGTATCGATCGACGATTAAAATTGTTCCCAGAAGTTTTGCCACTGTTCTACGTCACCTGTAAAGGGTTCCAATCGAATCGTGGGTAATTTTACAATGTAGTTTTGAGTAGGAACGACATATGGAACAGCAACAGATTGCGTAAGTGTAGACGAACTAGAACTTTCGTTATTCGCGTTCACAGAAGTAGTTGACAAGGTTTTGTGTTCAATCATCTTTTTACCTTTAAAAAGGGCTTTTTCTGGAGTATCGGTGTAGGTTTCACATTGCTTTATGTCATCCTCGTACTCTGCATCTTCCAAGTAAGAGTGGTATTCATCGTCTAGTAAATGCATGTCCTTCAAAGTGTTTGTTAACCGATAAAGTGCGTATTCAATATCTTCAGGCTTTGAAGCGTCCGTAAAATTGTCAATGTCCGTGGAAAAGCGAGAAATATTGCCGTGAACATAAATGCGTTTTCTTTTTATACTTGCAGATGCTTTGTCGTCGCCAGTTATTTCGGGTGGCGCCATATTTGTTCACGTAGAAGTTTTGAATTCGCGAGTGTTTTAAGTTCCGTAAATGCGATAATTCAATCGTATAAGTCAAACAATCAGGTTCGTAATTGAGTATATTCGGCACCACTATTTTGAGATTGCATAAAATGTAGTAAAAAGTAAAAGTAATTCAGGAACAAAAATGGCTAAACTTCATCTTCTTATTTATTTACATTCTTTTTTCGTTTTACATAAGTGTTGCCAAACAAAAACAACTAAATGTTTAAATCTCTCGAAGCTCGTATGTGGCCTCCGTGCGTGCAACATCATTTAAATCTTTTGAGGTTGGTATATAGCTTCCGTGTACACAACACATACTAATTGCAGTCATAAAATGATAAAAGAAATAGGCCTCAAAAGTTGAGGATGTCATCCAAAAACTCCAAAACCAAAAAAGTCCGTGGCATGAAAAAATTAATAACAAAACCATTAAGCAAATACCAATAAGAGCAATTTGTTATTTAACAGCCATTATTAAGAATGTTCTGAAAATTGGGCATTTCCCAGTTACTTGGGAGAAAGCAGTGATCATCCCCATTCACAAACGGGGAAAATCTAAAACCCTTCCCACTAACTATAGGCCTATTTCACTCCTGCCAACGATAGCAAAAATAACGGAAAAATTTGTGCTATTAAAACTATTCGAATTTGACAACCAAAATCATGTCATCATCCCCCAGCAATTTGGATTCAGGCCGAAACTTTCAACTACTTACCAACTCCTCAGAGCTGTGGAAAACATTTCGCTTGGTTTGGCAAACAAAAAATCTACAGGAGGAGTCTTTCTCGATATTGAGAAAGCCTTCGACAGAGTATGGCATTGTGGCCTTATTTTTAAGCTTATTAAATTCAAATTCCCCTGTTATTTAATCAAATTAATTAACAATTATTTATTTAGTAGAACTTTTACTGTTTAGCTAGGTAATGACTTTTCAAGGGATAAGCCCATTCATGCAGGCGTCCCTCAGGGATCACTACTGGGCCCCTTCTTATTTAATATTTACGTAAATGATATCCCACAACATCCAAAAACTATGTTATGCCTGTTTGCGGATGACACTGCAGTTCTATCCACTAGTTCGGAATACCAAAAAATTCACGACAGCCTAGCTCAACACTTAGTGGCCATAGAAAAGTGGTTGAAAATCTGGAAAATCAAAATTTATGTAACGAAATCCCAGGCAGTCCTCTTCACGAGAAAGTTATCACAATGTCCTAGAATAAAGATAGCAGACATGGAAATTCCATGGTCGCCCAAGGTGGATTACTTGGGACTAACTATCGATAAAAGGCTTACTTGGAAGCCTCATATATCTAATATTAAGAACACATTTATATCAGCAGAAACAACATTATACCCACTTATCGCATATAAATCAAAACTCTCATTGGTGAATAAGCTGCTCATTTATAAGGCCTATTTGCGCCCTATTATTACGTATGCTGCTCCCGTTTGGGGTGGAACAGCGGACACGAACATGAAGATACTGGAAAGACAGCAAAATAAATTACTTAGGTTAATGTCAAAATCGGAATATTATTTCAGAAATGATCTTATCAGAAAAAACCTGGAAGTTTTAAAGCTTTCGCGTTATATCAAATACTTGGCTTTTAGGCTCTTTGATAAACTCTATCATACAAACAACATTGAAATACAAAAAATTGAAAATTATAACCACTACAATTTAATTAACTTCCATTGACCGCGTTCAGTTCTCAGAATTAGATCGCATTCTAACTATTCAATCACTAATCGACGCTCAAGAAAAAGGAAGAAAAACAAACAATAGGATGACTTAATAAAAAACAATTAGGAACATCGAGTTTGTTTTTTATACAAGGGAACAGTATATATGGACAACCTGGAACTGTGTCACATGGGTCACGTGATCTGTTGTCTTCCATGTATATAACTCTAATGAAATGATTACTTGGAAAAATTTTATTCTAGATGTAATTTGTTGTCTAGTTCCATTATCGGCACCTAGAAAATTAATTGCTATTGTGTTAATTGTATTTTGTGTAAACAAATATTTATCATAAAAAAGGAATATATATATATATATGTGCGTATGTATATATGTGTGTATATATGTATGTGTGTGTATATGTATCTGTGTATATGTATGTATGTATAGATATAATATGAACAAATAAAGGGAAAAAGTTACAGTAAGGATTAGTATTGAATTAAATATTTTTGTTCTAATCCAATGGATCAGAATGGTGAATCATATCATTAATCATTGTTACTATAAATAGTGTGATACCATGCATATTACTAACAAATTGGGAGCACTTACCTTAGGTTATCCAAAAGTTGAGACTTATTTAAATTTAAGAATTATGTGTGTTTTGAATGCTCTATTAGGGGTGAACTTAATTATGTAAAAATAATGGGGTAAATGGCCTAACGGCTAGACACCTATCAACCTTTAGACCTATTCTCTGTAGGAATGAAAGTTGACCTGTACTCTCCGCGACAGTGCAATGTATTTAAATGTTATCATTCCCTCTGGATAAGTCGGCAATGTATTTTCCTGTCTGTTCAAACTCTTCATATATTTCAGGTTCGAACCCTAACAGTTTATGCAGGTTTTTGCATTTTGTTATATCAATCTTATACATATCTTTTAACTTGATGACTATTCTTTGTCGTTCCTTGACTATACCAAATCTATTTGGCGGATCGTTCCCAAAAAATTTCAGCATGTAACGGTTCAGCCCTTTAACAGTGTAATTTCCGTCTGGGAGCGAGAGATCTAACCATTGATGTCCATCATAGTATGAAAAGGTCTCATCTTTGATATTATCCCAAGAAACGTACATTGAAAAAGACTGAAGGTCGATCTGTTTAAACCTAAATGATCTGGAATATTCAATTGTAAAGTCTCCTGACTTTTCAGAGTTTTTCGAAGCCAATATTAATAACACCATTTATTTATAGAGAACATTTATTTCATTATAGTCACTAGGTTCTTGGGTAAAGGAATATAAGACATTTTCAACAGATTTACCTTTGTTTCCTTCATTAATATACTTCATACAAAAGTAGTCACATTTGACGGACGCTGGGTGTTGTCAAAAGCTTGAGTTATACTTTTTTTTTTCCAGAACTTTGTAGATATTTCTTAATATTAGTGGGAATTTTGTAAACATGTTTTCCAAACGGATCAAAATACTCGACGAAATCGTTATTAGGATCGTTATAGTAACAAACCCAGTGTGCACCAGGTCCCGTAGCTATGTCCAAGTTAATAATACCGTTCTCAAACCGTCTCATCTATTTAGGTAACAGATCCGAAGAGAAGGCACCCCTAAACCCTTTTTCTTGTTTCCTATTGTCTTCAATTACTTCGTTGAATATTCCCAGTTTTGATAGACTCCCTTTCCACGGGGCTTTTTTTTGAGTACAACCCAATCCTGAAATTTTATACAAAGCTTTCTTTGTTCCCCATCCAACTGCCATACTTGCGGCACCTAAAGCCAACGCCTTAGTTCCGGCAATTAATGCAGGTAAAAAGGGAGCCAGAAAGGCTAGAAAGCCACCTGTTTTCTTGAGCTGCGTCTTGCTAATAGTAATTCTCTTTCCCTTCCCGATTTGAGCTAATTGTGTTTGTGTTAAGTACATGTCATAGTTAGATGGTTTTGTCCTATCTATTTGTAGGGAAACTTCTTCTCCTTTCTGGTATGCAGATTTTAATTTAGCAAACAGGAAATTATCAATACAAATTAAAATATGTTGTGAGAACTATGATTAAATTATTTATCTTTGCACTACATTTTTTATCAAGTTTACATTTGTATAATTTCTATGAGATAATATAAAAAATATTAAAATGATATATTTTTTAAATTAGAATATATATATATATATATATATATATATATATATATATATATATATATATATATATATATATATATATATATGATTTTATGCGCTTAGATGTATTTTGGTTTTTACGTAGTTACTCATTTATTTAACAAGAAATTTGTATAGTATTCTTTTATTTGCTCGTTGTTTAGAGTTCCTTCTCTTAATAATGCATCCAATAAATCAACGATTTGAGCATGTAACTTTTCTCTCTTGGATCCATTGCATACTTTATCGGTGAATCGAGCCAAAATTTCCAGTTTACCTTCCACCCCTTTACCGAGGTATATTTACTTTCTTTGTAAGTCCCTCAGTCGCTCTCGATAATCCTCTAAGGTAACCATATGTTCCCTTAAATAATCAGCTTTAGATAATAGTCTATCTTCTCTTTCCTCATCTTTTTTGGTCATTCGAACAATCTGACTCATAACGTTTCCTTTTTGATGAGCAAATTTTAAGTAAGTACTCTTTATTCATAGCTTCTTGTAAAGCATCCTTGGATTCATTGTATAACTATGAGGGCCTTGGAAAATTATTTTTCTCTAAAAACTATACATCCAAATCTTTATCAAAATAGAAGATATCTGGAGTCGCTGGTGGCGCTTCAATCGCAGAGGAATCTTATCAACAGCATCTTTTATAGCCTTAAAATGTTCTTTTCTAGTAATATCTTGTTGTTGAAGTTTCTCGGTTACAGGCTGGTGAAACTCGGACAATGTTTTCTGCAAACCTAATTTTTGTTCCAGATTTTGCTCGTTGTTCCTTCTAATCTCCTCCACCTGAATTTTAAACACTTTCAGGTCATTCTTGACTTCTTCTTTTAGCTTCTTATTCCGCTCTTTTTGTAAAAGATGTATTAGAAAAGTATCCCAAAAAGCATTTATTCATTTATTAATAAGCAAATTATTTTTTACTGGAAGCAAATTAAGTTTTTACTGAGAGCAAATTATGTTTTAACTGAAAGCAAATTTCTTTTCAACATTAAATAAAGATGATTAAAATTGAAGATTATACAGAAGCAGAAAAATTAGCCGATACAAATTAGCATTATTTATTACCGAAACACCCTTTTAGACATTTAATCACTAAAGCTTCGGGTACTGGTAAAACGAATTTATTGCTGAATTTTACTTTAGCGCAAATGAACAACTTATCTCGAGTTTGATAAGTTGTTCATTTGCGCTAAAGATATGTTTGAACCCAAGTACACTAAACTGAAAGAAAATTACACTATATTTGATGGTGTAGATATTAAAGATATATTAGAAAAGTATCCCAAAAAGAAGTAGAAAATTTTGCTCGAGTTATTTGAAAAATACTGCAAGAAAGAAACCTTATTATCCTCTGATAGAAAAGACTTTATAACAGTGGACGATCTGGACCCCTCTTGAAAAAATATTGTTGTCTTCGATGACTGCGTGACAGATAAAGACGAGAAGAGTATAGAAGATTTCTTCATCAGTGGTAGGAAGAAGAATGCCTCAATCATTTACCTCTTTCAGTCCTATTACAAAACGCCTATTGTTATCAAGAGAAACTGTAATTACTTAATATTTTTTAATCTCCAGCAGAGGGAGATTCAGCAGATTATAAGAGAGGTTAACGGTAATCTAACGAAAGAAGAGTTCAATCGATTGTACAAAAAGTACATACAACAACCATATGATTTTTTATGCTTGATTTAGTGAATCCGTCCTTGAGATATCGGAAAAAATATTTCATCCTTATAAATAAAGATGGAAGAATACTTACTGAAGAAAATTTACGTGTATAGAAAGAGAGCTACCACCATTATCATAAGATAAAGGTTTTGTTATCTATTACAAAGTTCCTCTGCAGTTCATTGGGTTTATCCGCTTTTGCGATAGTACCCTTAGCCGCTCTGAGCTTAAGTGCCGGTATAGTTGTAGTTATCAAAAAGTCCCTGAATATCATGGAAAGGAAGGAAGAGTATAAGAAATCATACAAGTTTTATAAGCAACTGTTGAATTCTTTCGAATCAAATACATTATCAGAAGAAGAGGTGTACAGTAGAGAGGATGATTTTATTAACAATTCAGTCTACTTACCCAGAGAAAAATACATGAAACAAGTCCAGCTGAACGGCTATGAATATGCGAGTAAATAATTTTTTACATATAAATAAATCAAGAAAGGAAAAGGAGTTATTAACTCTGCAATTAATAATTTACCGTTTGAAATGCATCTGCCTGGTCACCAATTTACAGGGCCAGGTACTCAATTGCTCAGAGGTAAAACTAGATTAAATCCCGATTTGACATACAAAGAATGGAGTAAGCCCATTAATAGAGTCGATGAAGCTGCTTATAAACATGATGTGTGTTACCTAAAAAACAAAGATACCGAAACAAGAAACAAGGCGTGCGACTCAGACATGATAACAGAACTTGAGAATATTCCTAATCCAACTCTCCGTGAAAGGTTAGATAGAGCTGTTGTGAAGCCAATTATCAAAGCGAAGAAGACATTTGTAATGGGCTCAAAAATGTACTGCCTAAAATGTAAAACCCACACTGAGATCTAAAGACGTACAACACGCTACCTCTAAAAACGGCAGACCTATAATGAAAGGGATCTGCATGGTTTGTGGTTCTAAAAGGAGTCGTTTTTTTATCGCTAAAGAAGTAACTGAAGACCCCAAAAAAGTTTATTACGATCCAGAGACTGGATATTGCGGTATAAGCGAACTCAGGAGAAAAACAGGTTTAAGTCGAAAAAAGTCTCAAATTTCCTACATCAACAAGATGTTTACACAAAACATAAACCACTCATCAGTAAGTTTAAAAGAAGGAGAACTTATGTGTCACACATTGATGATCAATGGCAAGCAGATTGGTTATTTTTAAAGCCATTTTTCAAAATTGAATGATGGCTACAACTACTTGTTAACAGTCATAGACATTTTCAGCAAATATGAGCGGGCTGTGCCTATTCGTAGAAAAACGGGAGAAGAAGTGACTAAGGCATTTAAGAAGATTTTTAAAGCGAGAGTTCCTCTTAAAATCCAGACTGACAAGGGGACTGAGCTCATTAACAAAGAGACACAGCTTCTGTTTAAAGAGAACAATATCCACTGGTTCATTACTGAAAACTTTGAAATCAAATGCTCCGTGGTGGAACGATTCTACAGAACTTTAAACGGTAAAATACGGAAATATTGTGCAGGTAACAATACCAATAGATATATAGATGTATTGGATCAGTTAGTAAAAAATTATAACAACTCTTACCGCAGAAGTATAAAGATGACGCCGGTTGAGGCCAGTCTAGAAGAAAACAGTAGTGAAGTCTTCTGCAATTTGTTTAAATAAAAGGTCATACATAAGCCCAAATACCAAATAGGAGATAAAGTCAGAATATCAATATATAAAATGACTTTTAGAAGGGGTTATCAGGCAACCTTACAGAAGAAACATTCGTCATTTCTGAAGTACTAGAAACCGATCCAATCACTTATTGAGTAAAGGATTTAAATGAATATGTAAAAGGAACCTTTTATGAAAACGAGCTGATACGGTATGATAAGAAGGATAATGTGTACAAAATTGAGAAAATTTTTAAAAAGGTGGGGAATAAATATCTGGTGAAGTGGTTAGGTTATCCAGAGAGTAGCTGGATAGATAAGAAAGATTTAGTTAATTTTTAAAAGCTGACAAAGGGTATTCAAAATTCCAATTTAAAACTTCGAAGACGGTTCATCAGATTTCTTCATTCTGATCAAGCGTTTTCTTCATTTTAGGTAACATAAGCGGTACTTGAAAATCTCTTTTCCGCAACAGATAAAATAAAATGCATTCTTTGCTGAATAAGTTTTTCCGTTCTGTAAACAATTCTCCATCTTTATGGATAAATTTAAAAAATTCAACCGAGATCACATCTTCTAAGGGGATATTAAGATCATTTAACCATTAAAATTTTTCCACTCTGCTTTGACTTGTCTGTTGCATCTTCCTCATCAAATATTATTGCTTTCTATCTAGCGGACGTTTATTAGGATTGTATCTCAGATCCTCATGACATGTCATACAAACGTAAAATTCATAATCGCCTTTTGTTCAGTAAGTCCAAGAAGAAAAGAGAATTTAAAATCAGATGTTGTGGTAAGTTGTGTAAGAAATCTGGCATAAATAAGCACTTGCACACTAAAGCTCATCAAAACTATAAGCCTTAGAAAGCTTGCCAGGAGGATGATTTTGACAATATGAAGAGTCTGCATCACATGACCATTAACCAACCATTGAATTTTGTCAGACGCATAGTATTAGAGGCTGTTCCAAATTGGGAAGGAATTCAGACATCATAGCATACATTGAAAGTGTACTTTTCAACCGTCACTTCAATTTCGATTCTGACCTGTTTTCAGATACGCGGGATAGAAGGCTATATACCCCCCCCCCCGCCTCCATGAAGTTGAGACGGCTTATAAATCTCGTTTGAAGACGTATGACATCCAAAACGAACAAAATCTGATTCTTCCCAAAGACTTTTTGAACGATGTTCCATCACAAGTCCGGGGTCTTATCACAAAACACCTGAAGAGGCTGCATGGTTTCAAGGTTAATTTCCAGTTTCTCTGTAACTATGAAAAGGGAAAAGATGAATCATTGATAGAAATGGAGAAAAAGTTCATAACAGAAAATGAAGTCATCTTAGAATCAACTGATTTGGTAGCTTAATACAGATTGGTTATTCAAAAGTTATTGACAGAAATGGAGGAGTTTGTAGCAAGGGGTTCAGGTTGGACGCTTGTGGGAATTGAGATAAGGGTCAATAAATACAACCCACTGAGAGGCTCATCCTACATTGATTTACCAAAAGTGATTAAAGCTAAAAAAGCAGTCATAAACGTACAAAATGAGGATCGAAGGCATTGAATTTCCAGTAAAAGTTAAAGATAGGGTACTCGAAAGGTTTGAAAAAAAATACAGGTTTTATACTACCAATATTACTTGAAAGCAGTCTCTTTTGGATACTTAGTGACAAATTCTGTTATAGTATAGAATAATAGATGGTCTATTTTTCATCACAAACAAAATGTTATTTAATTTTAGGCATTTTCTCCATAAGTTCAAATATTTTTTCACAATGAATTTCACTAGGCATTTCAAATTGTAATCATTTTATCTGAAAGGAAAAATAGATACACATACACATATGTGTTTACTCAATAATATCGTACATGTAAAAACAATTTATGGTCAATTGAATAAATACTGAATATTTATTTTTTAAACTAATAAATTAAAATTAAAATTTTAGAAAATTTTAAATGAATTATAAATTTATTATAAAGTTAATAAGGATTTAGTTTCAGCAGTAAAAAAAAAAAAAAAAAAAAAAAAAACTTTAAAATTGATTTAAAAACATTCTTAAAATTTCTTAAGCTTATTACGAAGTAATATAAATTCAATGTATAGTTTAATGAATAATTACCTTTCATTATTTTAAAATGAAATTTAATACTAAAATTTATAATATGAGATTTTAACTGAAAATACTGATTGGAATTTTCATGTTATTTACTAAATAGCATCATACATGTAAAAACTATTTTTAAATAAATTATAAATACTGGATATTTAATTTTTGAAACTATTAAATTCAAATTGAAAATTTATTTGAAGTTTTACTTCAAAATAGATTTAAAACTATTATTAAGCAACCGCGTTCTTACATAAACATAGAATATTACTTCAAACTTTTAAATAAATTTTACAAACACAATGAAATCAATAGTTTTATTAATAACAATACTTAACAGTTTCTCAGTCTTCATAAAACTTATTCTGATTACATATGTTGTACAGAATATACCAGATCAGAGAGAGTCATTTCTTCCTTACATTGCATTTCAGCATCTTCAAAATAACTCCATGTTTCAGATTTGCTTTTGCTAATTTTGTTTTTTTATTTTTTCTTCGATGATAACAATGACAACCATAAAATACGAATATAAATTATATTTCCATCGAAAAAATGTTTAGCTATAAATTCTAAAATATACACATTAATAGATTTTGATACATACAATTCCTTTTCGTTTTATCTACGAAGGCTTGTACTTAGTAACAATCAAATCAAAAATTGTCAATGAACTTTTAATAAATAAAAGACACAGATTGTCAGTAAAATTTTAATAAATAAAATATATACTGTCAAGTAATATTCTGCAGATTAATATTTGCTTTATATTGTATTAACATTTAAATGAAAAAGCCTCGAATTTTATTTATGAAAAAATTTATTCTTATTCATTGGTGAAATGTTGTATTTGATATTAATTGCCCTTTCAATTCAGTACAATACACTATATTAAATATAATATTTCTATACATTTTGTGATATAATATACATTGTGGATATTTAAATCGAGAAAATAAATAGTCATATTCACGCTGTTTCGAAAATAAAAGAATTTAATAATGCATTCAATAAACTTTACTATTAATTTATAATGAATTAAATTTTGTCAGAAAATATTATTTGAAATAAAAAATAAAATTTCCAAACACATTGTTTTATTATTAAATATTATCAATTAATCAGAAATTTCAAATATTATGAATATTACATGAATATGAATTCAATAGAATTCATTCGAATACCAAAGTTTATATAATGGTGAAAAATCACAAATATGAAGATTTGATTTAGTCATTCAATTAATTATAAGAAATAAAGACTTACCGTTATGTTTCTGCATTCCTTTTTTTTCCAATTATATATTTTAAATATTCTAATAGATAGGTTTTACAAAATGGAATACTAAATTCCGCCACTTTTAGCGAAACAAAACCAAAACCACGTGATGATTTAAACTAATCAGAGCACATCGCATTTGCTTTGTGCCATAAACACGTCAAAAAAAGAGTGAAAATTGCTTTGAATCGAAAATAGAGAGTTTGAAAGAGAACTTCTTGACCCACTTAAGTAGAAAAGGATTCATTTTGTATCTTTATGGAGTGTAAAATATCAATCGCTCATCGAGAGGAGAAAAACCACTTGATTTTTTTAAGAGTGTAATACTAGTGTTGTACTTTCTGAAGATGCCGGAATGCCAGAACTTTCTCATCCTCTGAGATCAAGTTCCTTCTCTCATTACATTAGTTGTAAATTCGATGAATGTTTCTAATTCAGCATTATTTTGTACACTAGTTACACAATTATCGACATAAAAATTATCTTGCAATTTTTTTAAGAAATTCTCCAGAATACCATTCTTTTGTTGAATATTTTGATAAATAGTAATTAATAACCGCCATTAACAGAAAAGGGCTGCTGGTGATGACAAAAACATCTCGAGTATGATGGAAAATTCGGATATTACTCTCATTGTCATTCAAAAGAAATTGTAAGAAATCACGATCTTTCTCATGTAAGGATATTTGTAGCAAAGCCCTTCTGATGTCTGAAATTATGCCAATTGGCTTCAATATAAATCTCGCCAAAATAGAAGGAATTGTTTCAATTAAATTATTTTTAGTTTCCCAATAGTTATTTAATGACGGATGGTTTTGGATCTTAGCAGAGGTATCAAAGACCGGTCTTATCTTCATTGAAGATGTTGCAGATGTTTGTTTGATGACGGGTCATTGCGGAAGGTAATGGACATCAGCAACTCTTATCCAGAAACTTCCTCAGTAACTCCTTCTTTTAACCATTCTGTAAAGTCTTCATGAAACTTTTCTATTAAACAGATTTTTTCCAATTTCCTGGTAGTAGATTCAAGTTTTTTCGAGCACAACTCGTACACTCTTAAAAAAATCGAGTGGATTTCACTCAGAAGGAGTGAAATTTCACTCTTTCATTTTCAAAAAACTCAACCAATCTTTAAGATAGAAATTCATTCTTTTGAAAGTTGCGGGTAAACCACTCCTTTTAAGGAGAGAAACAACAAATCGCTTAAAGGGGTAAATTAGATAATATTTGAAATAAAAAATAAAATTTCCAAACGCATTATTATATTATTAAATATTATCAATCAATTAATCAGTAATTTCAAACATTATATATATTACATGAATATGAACTTAATAGAATTCATTCATTCACACTTTCGAAAACGAAAGCTTATATCATGGTGAAAAATCACAAATATGAAGAATTGATTTAGTCATCCAATTTATATAAGAAATAAAGACTTACCGTAATGTTTCTGCGCTCCTTCTTGTCCAATTATATATTTTAATTATAAAAGATCGCTTTTACAAAATGAAGCTTTAGTTTCCTCCATTTTTAACGAAACTAAACCGAAAGCATAGAGCCACGTGATGGTTTAATCCAGTCAGAGCACATCACATTTGCTTTGTGCCATAAACACGTAAAAAAAAAAAAAGTGGAAATTGCCTTGAATCGAGAATGGACTGATTGAAAGAGAACTTCTCAACCCAGTAGAGTACAAAAGGATTCATTTTGAGTCTTTTTGGAGTTCAAAATATCCATTGCTCATTGAGTGGTGAAAAACCACTTGATTTTTTTGAGTGTATATATTGCATAAAATAATTTTATGTTGATTTGGTATATTAATACTCAACGCAGATATATATTTCCTTTAAAGCACACCAACGAAAATATACGATTTTTTTTTAAGAGTGTAATTGTAAATTAGAAACGCATTATCCTCTTTCCAAAGTATATGGACTTCATATCTTCCTTTTGTTGAACTATTTCTTCAAAGTGAAGCATAACAGCTGTTTCCGCTTCCTCTCTTGATTTTTGATGAATAGGATCCCGTATACCAAGTAGTTCCAAATCTCACAGTGAAGAAACAGGAATATCTGCTTGAGACAACATAATAACAATAGTCCTACTTGCATCTCTTTTGTCTGTATATCGGAGTACTTTACCCATTAAAAACCAACCTAATTTGGTTTCTAGTGCAACTAAGCTAGTCTCTAACTTTTCTCGTCAACTAATAACTAATTTACTGGCAACTTCTGCACACAAAGGTACTTCAAAGGATCCTGCCTTTTCTTGAATGTCGGTTGAGAATATCCTTTTATTTTTCAATTTATGCATCCAAAAGAAATTTTTTACACTAGAATTGTCATTGCAAATGACATCATGATCTAAAGCATCTAATTTACAAGTATAGTTACCATCAAGGATACTCAAGCAAATTTTATAACAGTTATGTTTATACATTCTTGTTTTCATTCCGCCAAATAAGGAGTGATAAAATTTCTCTTCTCTTAGCAAACTAAAACCCAACTCTTCAGCAGTAGATCTCAAAATATATGATTTTAGTGATCCTGTATCAATAATAGTTCTAGATTTACGCTCTTTCTTGATGCCATGTACATTTAGAACAAGAGTTTATAATAAAATTTCATTCGTTGTTCCAGAACCTAAAAAATCAACTGTTTTCTCATTGTTTTGTCAATTGCTTGTTGTTTGGATGAATCAGATTTATTGCACCCCATATTTAAACACATGAGCTTTAAATGTCTTTTTGAGCATAATTGACACGTTATTTGAGATCGGCATTTAGAAGCACCATGACCCTTACCAGCGAGACCCGCCCCAATTCTTTCTTTTTTATTATTGCTATTTTTTTTCCCAATGAGATGAAAAACGCCTTTGTGCAAAAGCTAGATGCTTGATCTTTTAAACAAAATGCACGCATTTCGTTTGAATAAATAAGTTAGTGGCAGAGATGGGTAAACAATGGCTTTCTGCCAAGTATTTGAGTTCATAGGAATAAATATCCGATCTGTTTAATTTTATTTTTTCTTCTGATTGCACTTCGCTCTTCAGAAATGAAATTATGGTATTAAGAGCTGATATAGTATTTTGTTCGGACTCAATGTTTTTCTTTGCATTTCAAATATCCAATATATTGGTCGATAATGAACTCTCCACTAATGGATATAATATTATATCACACTGATCAGTAATCGCACCTAAACTAGTGAGAGCCCTAAGCTGAATAGAAAGTTTTTTATACAAAGCACTAAAAGAATACCTCATTTTAGTGGCGTTATTTATAACAAGTTTTATATATACATAACAATTCTCGTGGATAAAAGTCAATTTTAATAGCTCTTTTCACCCATATCTTTCAGTTAATTCAGAAATTCCTGAAATTGTCTTTTAAGTATTTAAATTTTCAATAATAATCGAAACTAAGGAATTCTTCTGTTTTCTAAACTTTAAGAATTGTAATTTAACTACTTAAATTTCCAATAATAAACGATACTACAGAGTTGTTTCATTTTTTAATTTATTCCATATTTGTTTTCTTAATTTAATACATATAGAAGAAATTGTTAAATTTAAGGAATAGTATGAAACGTGTTAATTTTTGCATAGATTAAAGAATTCAATTAAATTAGAATGTAATTCTTAGTGTACATGTTTGACGTAATGTATAAAATTGTTTAAAAAAATTTGAAAATTGGTACTTTTATGTCCTAATTTGTAATTGATAAATAAATTAAAAATTCATCAATTCTAGAATTTTATTCATTTATTTATTTTTAAATAGATGTTATTAAATAGCACATTTGAAATCAAATTCAACGTTAAATTGTATGAATCAATTACACATTTCCGTATCGTATGATGGAACTTGATAAAGACTAGGCCATTCTTCTTTATGTGGCATTGTAACAGTAAATGCTTTTCTTAAAGGCTTAGTAGTAGAATACGATATTATATGAAAATAGTTCGAAGTGTGTTGAAGCACGAGTTGAGTTGCGTATGTCTGAATAAGAGACCCAAAAGTTTTATTTTTATTTGTTTTATTCACAGGTTTTATAGAGAGTACAGTGGCCATCAACATCAGTAAAATTTTGATACCAAACTCCATATTACAAATTCATTAGAATCTATACGCCAACATTCCAATACAAAGAGAAACTGAACATTCCGAAAAATCAATAACTCACTGAATATAGAAATATAAGTCCATCACTTAATGTAGAAATTCATCAAAGCTTTAATGAAGGCATGGAAATTAATATGCTCATGGTAATCTACTTGAAGAAATTAAAGATATCATGAAAAAAATTATTAGGAAACATTAAAAATAAAACTATCAGTAAACCCCAACATGGTGAACGAAGTTTGGTATTAACTGACATTGAAAAAGCTGAGGATTTCATCGACAGCATAGAAAAACAATTCAGTATAAATTATACAGACAGAGATTTTGTAAATATATTCCTCAGAAAAAGTTAAGATTTCAAACTCACATACAAGATGAAAGCGAAATTTAATCAAAAACGATTTAAGTGGTCCTAGATATAATCGAATTTTTAAATAACAAAAATATTACAAGGGAAGGATAATTTCCACAATCAAATGATAAAATAGCTTCCAAATAACATCCTACTACAGCTAACATTTTCAATGACTGACTTAAATTAAGCTGTGTAGCCTTCTTCCAGGAAAGTAGCTGCAACTATATGATAATCCTGAAACGAATAGGTAACCTGGCTATGATTATCCACTATCAGTTTACAAGCCTCTTTAAGAAAAATGCTTAAATAAATCATGTATAATGGAATCAAATGCTTAGAAATTCTCTCAAAGGAACAGTTTTGGCAACGAGATCCCCAGCATCATTTGATAAGTAATGTGGATAATCGAATTCACAGGAAGAGGCCCATGAGCAAAGCAAAACCAACTTACATCTTGCTTGACATTTCAAAAGCTTTTGATAGATTATGACATGATGGATTAATTTAGAAGTTTAATAGCTTATATTTCATTAAAAAATCATTAAGCTCGTTAAAATTTCCCAGGAAGAAGAAAAATTAACTTCAGAGTTAGCAAAATATATTCAACTACAAGGTGGATTGACACCGAAGTTCTTCAGGGCAGTATCTTCTATTTATTACTTACTGTAGACCTCCCTATCGATACATACGATTATAGCAACAAAACATCATACTTTACAGAGGACATGGGTTCTAGATTTATATTTACCGTAGATTTATATTAGTAGCCATTTTGAATTTATGCCATTTTATATTCGTGTATATCTTTATTTTGTATCCTAACTTCATTTATTAGATTTTTATTTAGAATTTTCTCTGTCAGTACTTATTCTAAAATTACATTTCCTTGTGGTGTGAATAACTAATTAGAATATTACAGAGCTCAGAAAATTATTTAATCCAAGAATTTTCTTGCACTTATATTTTCCGTTTTGCAAATAAAATGTATTCAATTGCCCCGGTAAAGCTGCTTTTATATCTGAAACCTATTCTTCCACACTTTCTCAACTGTAGGCTTGTAGCGAACGTCCAATCAGCGATCGTTCCAATCGGTAGGCCACACCTCTTCTTAGTCATGAACCTCCTGCTATTTACTTTTTCTAACATTCTAACTTAAAATGAAGAAATAAAGTCGGCTTCCTTACTTTATGCTTCTGAAGTTTTACATGATGCTGATGTGATAACTAAAAGGGTAGATTCCTTAAAAAAAAAGCTTTAACACTGAAAAATTAATATTGCACTCACGTGAGTTACTTGCTTAACATACTGAAAAAAAGTGCTAACTAATGGTGAAATAAAATCAGTAGGATGTTTCTATATTTCTAGGAATACTATCATTATCATTTCAGACTTACTTCACTAAACGTAATTTTAAATACTTTATTATTTTTGAAGAAAGCATATTATGTAAAAAGCAAATTTTCAAAAATATACTAACAACATTTTATAAGTTTAATGGTGATTACCAACAAATGCAATCATTCCAAAGAACTATTTCATTGTTTTGTTGGCAAAAATTGCTCATGTTTTACATAAAATTTATCCAACAATTAATATTATTCCTTGATTTTTAGAAATATTTAATGATTGGTTGATTGGCGTCGTATCCATGGAGAGACCTATAGATGACCATGAGTATAGAGAACACAGCTGGCTATGTTTTTAATGTTTGCGGGGGAAATATTCCCCGAGCTTAGCCAGAGATCTTAAAATGCAGGGAGGTCAAAATGTATTTTGGTGTTAGTGGAATATTATCGCAATAAATTCGGAGACGATAGGTTCTGTTGTCATCTCTCCGGATTTTCATATCTCGATAGTGAGCGGTTCTGAAGGCAGTATGAGTTTTACTGAGGCTTCTGCTTTCATTTCAAAAATCTCTTAATTTTTTTTTAATGGTGTTTTCTGTTTAAACAGTATCTTGCAACTACATTCACATCGTCAAGAGTGACTTTGAAGGTATATCAATCATTTAGTTTTCTCCCTTCCCTTGCAAATAGATCTGATTCTTCATTTCTAGGGATGCAACATCCATTGCAGAATACATATTTATTTTAATAACTTTCAATTGAAAGAATTGTTTCTTCATTTTTATTAATAACAATTTTATAAATTATTAAAAAAATTTCAAACAATTACTTTAAACTTTATTAATAAACTACTTTACTAATAAACCTACTAATAAACTTTACTCACAATTTAATGTATATATCGAAATATTGTTATAATTTAAATAACGTGAATGAAACTGATGATCATTTAGTTAAGTATAAAATACATTCTAATGCACAGTTAAATGCAAATTTAGATTTTCTTTCTGAAGCTACATTTGATTGGTCTGTTTCGAGTGTAACTCTTGGGTCAGATAAGGTTTTTTCCCTCCTCCTGAAAGTGTGGCTCATTTTAGATTCTATATTCTGCATTACACAAGAAAGGAAAAAAAAAAAAAAAAAAAAAACATGTTAAATGAACCATAGAGTACAGTCTCCTTGTATAAATATTAAACACTAGAATTGCAGAATTTTTAAAATTTTACTTGCAATTAAATATTTTTAAATTAGGATTTAAATTTTTTATTATTTTGCCATGGCGATTAATTTGTTTCAAGTGAAACCCCGCCTCAATTCAGTCATCCGTGACATTATTTCGTGGACAGCTGGTAGTCATCACCACACACACCAAAATGAAATCCCCAGTGTTGCTGCCAATTCTCATTCTTTTTCTAGAATGCCATTCTATAATTAGACTCTGCGATCTAATTCAACCTCTAAATCTATGAAGCTGATCTTCTGCATTAAATAGGACACTATTGATCAACCATTAATTTTAAAATTGTTTATTTTTAAATTATTAAAAATTTATTATATATGATGGTAACTCATAATTAATAAAAAAGGAGACTGTTTCCAAAGTTTGCAATTTTATTTTATGACGGGCTATATCTCATTATAAAGTTTGATCTAAGCTTCCAAGTAATCTTGAGTGTAAATTTTGGGGGCAGAGAAAGATTTTCCCTACTATTGAAAGTGGACAGTTTATATTCTACATTCAAGGTTTCCGCTGTAGACAACATGGGGAAAAGAGAGGCTAACTGAACCGTGGAGTATTAGCTGCCATTAAATATTTTTACATTTAGATTTTTTTATTGTTTATACTTTGTTTCAAGTGAAGCCACGCCTCTATATGGTTATGAGTGACATTATTTCGTGGACAACTGGTATCGAACGCAGCTCAAAATGAGAACCAGTGTTACTACCTTTCTCATACTTTTTCTACAAGAGTAGTCTAAGATTTTTTTGCAGTGTGTCTAGCAATTTAATGCCTTTTACTCTTTTTATAAATGATGATGAAGGTCTAATCAGGTGAAATCGAAGAGGAGTTGGACAAATTGTAACATGTGTTTTGCAAGGCAATAATTTTTTATGCACATAAATATAATACAAGTATAGCATTGGTTAAAAACAATAATAGTAAAAAATTTTAGTACTTTTTCTTTATAATACATATAAGGAATTCTTGGTTACATACAATACTAAAGTAGAATTAGTTATTTACATATTTACACAAATTGATTGCAGAGTACTTCAATCTGAGATTTTGGTTAGGAGTCAATTTCCAGAATATGAGACTTAATTGGTTTATCTATCCATAATTTGAATGTTGGAATCTAGATCACCCTCTAATTATTTGAAGGTGATCTTTATTAACATTTAGCCATAGAGAACCGTTATTGGTACCACAAAGTAAAATGTTTATTAAAAAATTTATTTATTTTACATACTGGTAGTTTTGAATTGGATAAAACAGGGACAGTTTTCAAAGTTCTCAATTTTATTATCACATGATATATTTCAGTTAAGTTTGATCTACCTCATTTTTATTGCTTCCAACATTAGAATTTATGCCCTACTTTAAAAAAAAAAAAAAAAGAAAAGAAAAGGTAAGCACTTTTTTTTTTAATATTGAGTTTGAAATTCATCAGACATTAGTATTTCAATAATTAACTTTGGTATTAAAAAACAAGTAATAAAATTATTCATTAACCTATAAAATTGAAAATATGTCTCCATAAGTAAGTAACAATAAAAAAAGAAAATTATGATTAGTATCTATTGCAGACGTACATTGAAAATATTTTAGCGGATTAGACAAATTACAGAATTTATCGTCAAAAGTCCGATTTTTTGATGTTAATATCTGTGACTACACTTTGAAATCCGGTGTATAAACTGACCGAAAGATATAAATTTTACTGAAAGCCCGAAACATAAATTTCATAACTGATTGCCTACGCACGAAATAATTGGTTGCCATTTTAAATGGGTTTGTAGTGAAGTGATATTTAATAAAATTTCCCGTTGAAATATTTTTTTAATTAATGCGAAAAATTTTCAATGTTTATGAATAACAAATTTGTTATTGAAAAATATGAGTAGTCATTTGCCACGGGCTTAGGAAATTTGTGTTTCTGACCTGCAACCTTACATACTTAAATGATGGCATAACTCTTAGTGTTTGTATCAAGTACATGATTTACTTTGTTTTTTATTTATTTCCTTGAAGAAGTGTGTCTTAAAAAAATGGGAAAAAGAGGATAAAATTTAAGACATAATATAAACAAGAAGGTTATCATAAAATTTGAATTTTATTTGCTTTAAAATTATGAAACAACATTTTGCCGACCAACTTGTCTAGCGGTCAGTGCGTCTGACTGCTTATAGGGAGGTCCTGGGTTCGAGTCCCGGTTCGAGTATGCATGTACTTTCTCTGTCTATCCTGTCTTTGTCTTTTCCATGGTTGTGCCTACCCTATAAACGGGTACCTGTGGCATGTGTGTATTGAAAGAGTTGTACGCCACACCTATTATGGTTCAAGTGGAGCAGCGTACCACTTTTCCAATTGTCAGCCTAGCAGGAACAAGACAAAAAAAAAACATTTTAAATTTTAATTTTCTTATTTAGACTACTTAAGTAAATAATAATTTTTAGATATTCTTGGTCTCTTGATTAATTTCAGATGTCGTTTGACGTGATCTTCCCTTTTCTAAAGAAAGTTACTCTGAATAAAATTTCATATTTGCTCATTACTTGATTTGTTATTGTTCTTAAATTTAGTTATTTTTTTCTGTTTAAAAATAAAAGTAATTTGCGTACTAAGCATTAAAATATTAAGAGCTGTTGGGACTAGTGGGCCCGAGAGATATCATGTACTAGAAGACCAGGCTCAAGACGCCCTCGACAGACCAGTCTTTGAGAAGACCACCACATCATAAGAAATGCATGCGTACAGCCAACTACTACATCAGCCGCCATCCAGGCACAGGTAGCGCTCTCACGAAGGACTTCTGTGTCTTTTCGAACCATATGAAGGTGCCTGGCTGTAGACAGTTGGTATCGCTGCGCCCATTACGTGTGATGCCCTTGACGCCCACCAATCGACGCCTCCGTCTGGAGTTTTGCCACTCACGAGGAAACTGGACAGCAGCGGAATGGAACCAAGTCTTCTTTAGTGACGAATCTAGATTCAATCTTGGCAGTGATGACAATCGTGTTTGCGTGTGGAGAGACCGTGGTGAACGCTTCAAACCTGCCTTTGCTGCACAGCGACACATCCCTCCCATAGCTAGCGTGATGGTATGGGGTGCCATTGCTTACAATACATGGTCACCCCAAGTATTGTTCCTTGGCACCATGACAGCCCAGCGGTATGTTCATGAAATCCTGCAAACACATGTGTTGCCATTCATGCAATGGCTCCCAGGAGCCCTTTTTCTACAAGACAATGCTCGGCCTCATATGGCAAGTGTGTCACAACACTGTCTCCGCACTGTCACTACCCTTCCTTAGTATGCCCGATCCCCAGATTTGTCTCCAATAAGAATATCTGGTATCATTAGGGACGACCAGTTGGGCATTCCACAAGTTCGAATGTAGAGGCAAGGTTACAGCAATTATGGAACGAAATGTATCAAGACATCATACAGAACTTGTATGACTCAATGCCTGATTGTATCGCATCGTACATTCGAGGGGTCGAACGGAGTATTAACTGCTCCGTTCTTTTGCCTTTTTCTCTGAAATAAATTATTCTTTTACTTTAATTTTCTCATCATTTATTTATATCAAAGTAAATATTACGTATGTAAAATTTCGTTCTATTTTCAGGATTCCTTCTTAGCGCGCTAATTTTTTTGTCTATGAGTATATACAGGAGCAATAATTTCAGATATCGCGAAAGAAATCGGTAAAGTTTCGATCCATTGTTTTATTTTAAAATAAATTTTTCTAAAATTCTCAGATAATTTAAATAAATTATTTCGACCTTATTTAAATATTAGAAAATTTCAAGTTAGATATAAAGATTCTTTCTGGGAAGTTAGGAATATTTTTAATGGAGTACCAAAAATTAGTAAGCTAGAATCCAATCTATTGTTATTATATGCAAGTAATATCTCAAGCATTTGAATACTGTCTAATCAGTTTTAATAGATGATACTGCGATATCGGTTAGAAATAAAGAAATAATTGTTAATGCCTGTGATGAACATTTATTCAAACTTACCATTTGGTTTAACGCCTGGAAAATAGGATAAATTATATTAGAAACACTAGCTACAGTTTTTTCTAGAGGGAATAAAATACCAATCAATAATATTAAAATAATAAGCAAATAATTCCATTGTCTAACAAGGTAGGATATTCAGGATTAACTCTAAATAAAAGACTAACTTATAACTCCCATTTCACTAAACTAATTAAGAAAATTTGGAACAGCGCATTCAGCATTTATACCTAATAGGTCAACGCAGCGTCCAGTAGTTCAACTACGCATGCCAATTTTTGGAAATGCAGCTGACATTCATCTTAAGAAGCTGCAAATTATCGAGAACAAAACTCTCCTGATATTTTCTAAGTCACTATAGTACTTCAAAAATGAATCGGACATGCGTAACCTGTGTGTTACTAATATATTTCTAGTTACTTTTTCTTAGAAACACCAGAATATTTACGGCAATCTTCCAGACATTCAGGACAGAAGAATAGCGAAAATAGCAATCTACAGCGTTTGTAAATAGCAATAGACCAAGAACTATATTAAGATTAATCCCAACATTTAAAGAAAGCAACACTAAAAAATCAGATCAGACTAGTTGATAACAACACAAATATCAGGTCGTATACTCACTTTCTAATTAATTAACAAATTTTATTGTAATTTTTGCTTTCTTATTTTTCCTATTGCTTCTCTTGAAATAAACTTTTAACATAAACCAGTTCTTCTTTTGAAATAAACCAGGAATAATTTTAATATATAGCTAAAAAATTAATTTTCTACAAAATTTATTAATTGTATTTCATTAGTTTTTCTGGTACATTTATCCTACAGGAAATTTGACTTTTGCTCTGGAGCTCCATGAATGCAATACAGTCTTGAATCCCTGTGAAAAAGATTTAAAATTGAAATTCCTGGATTTTATTATTGTATTCATTAATAGCTTCCATTAAATATTTTTGAACTTAAATTTAGTTTCTTTTTGCTTAAAAAAATATTGCAGCTGGCAGTACAATGCTGTGTCTTAATTTTAACAGATGTAATCTGGTTTAAAAGTTATACTATAATGTCTGAACTGTTAATAATAACAACTATATATTTTTTTTAATTTTATAAATATGTTTGTCCTTTTATATAAAATTTTATCATTTGGTACATCAAGAATTAATTTTTTTTATAACAAAGAGTGTTTTATTAAAAATTATTATATTATATAGCTTTACAGTAGGATTGATGAAATTTTTTAGGATTAGTTATTTAAGTTAGTTTTATTATAATTTTTACTCAATAAGATTTTACTCAATTTAATGAGAGTGTCAATCTGATACAAGAAATTAAGCAATGCAAATAAAAGTTATGTTTGTCAAATACGATATGACGGTTTGGGATAGGATTGGAAAGTCAAATACGATATGGCGGTTTGGGATTGGGCAGTTAAATACGATATGGCGGTTTGGGATAGGATTGGACAGTCAAATACGATATGGCGGTTTGGGATAGGATTGGACAGTCAAATACGATATGGCGGTTTGGGATAGGATTGGACAGTCAAATACGATATGGCGGCTTGGGATAGAATTGGACAGTCAAATACGATATGGCGGTTTGGGATAGGATTGGACAGCTCAGGTCGTGACAAAAAATTCTGCCTTTCATATAGAGCGTTCATCTTGTGGTACCCTTTGATACTGTTTTTGTTAATTAAGAGACAATAAAGGAAAGATATTTTTCTTTCCACGGTATCACACAATCATGATAAAAAAAACTGTATAAAAAACGATCTACTACTGTAGTACAGATTTATTTAGTTTTTGAATAATACGTTTCGGAACTTAATGTACTCTTGGATAATAATGGCAATGAATAATATGACATAATCTCCTATATAAGATATTACATTAATATCAAATTGTTCGGCAAGAAAACAATATTGCTTCAATTATTATTACGTAAAAATCTTTTCACGAATTTTAAAACATGGAAATATTTAGTCACACTACTGAGTCAGTTTTTACTTGGATTTTGCAGTCGAAATTTTGAAGATAAATATTGATGCTCGTTCTAAGACTTTAATGTCCTTGCGAATAAAATTAAGATTTCCCAACTCATTTTAATTCTAACATTGAAACCATAGCCGTACATAAAATAAATTATTGATTTTTACCATGCAGTGAGAAAATTAAAAACAAATATCAAAAGTCATCTTTATGAGAGTTTTATTAGTCTTCCTCTGATACAAATTGAAAATTTACATATATTTGCTCGTGGGCTGTTTTCTGTTTTTGGTACGACTTACTTGTGGGGAAAAACATTCTCCAAAATGGAGAACAAAAAGAGAGTTTACAGGTCTAAGTTAATTAATGAGCATCTTAAATCTTTTTTAATGGTTAATACAAGCGAAATTGCTCTTCCACGATAAACTTTTGTTAATGAAAAATCAAAATTAAATAATGTTATTAGTATTCTTTTACAACTGTATCACCTTCCGTTTCATCTGGATTAATTTAGATTTTGCGTTCATGAGAGATCTTAAAGATAAAAACCATATGTTTGATTCAAGATATATGCCTTCCAAACGCATACATATGCCACACTCTTTATCCTAACATAATTACCGAAGATAAACCGCGAGATGTTCACTAGTTTATAATTTTAATGGGATTCATTTCACAATTATTTTTTAGTGATTATGCTTAAGTTAAATTTTCTGTGTATTATGCTTCTCATTAAGCTTTACTTAGCAAGTAAATAAACCGAATTATTATTATTATGTGTTTTTGTTATCCAACTTATATTACAGAAACAATAAACTATTTGCTGTCGTGGGTGGGATTCATAATACAAGGTTTTGCCCGCGTGCCCCAACTTGGAGACTCCTGATTTAGAGTTTAACGTTTTCCGGATGGATCTTTTTTTCTGTCGAAACAACATTGTTTATCGCCATTGGGGTCAGAACTGCTTTCCCAACCAAGATTTCCGAGTCTTGATTTGGTCATCCTCTCTATTCTCAGACCAAACTAAGTTTTTCATATTTGTATCTTATGTTAGTCTTTGGAATTAATTATTTTCCATTTATTTTTATAAAAATCATTTTTTGATTTATCCTTTAACATTTAATTTTTACTGATAAGCGAATTATTAAAAAAAAAAAAATGATGGCTTATAACATATATTTGGTAATTTTCCAAAATCTTTTCTTTTCAAGGATGATTTTTTTATAAGAAAAGTAAAAGGAAGAACTAACTTAGAAAGCAATTTTCTTATAATACATATAAAACTTATTTCTGTATATTATATAGAAGCAGTAATTTGTAATGGGGTACAACGCGACTTAATTATATTCTTGATAAAGAGCGTAAATATTTTTATAAAAGCTTCAAAAATAATACTGTTTGCATTAAGATTAATCTCAATTTTAGAACGTTTATTTAAACAACTACTTATTATATAATTTCTTCTTTCAGTTAACCATTTATAAAATTTATAAAAAAAATTAGGAAATTAGCCAAAATAATACTACATGATATATATCAAAATTAGAATACGCTTCTCAAATACTAAAAATCGTTTCCAGTGACAAAAGATTTGCTTTTCCTATACGTAACACCACATGATATCCTGCATTGGCGTTTCTCAGTCTGAGATGCTATTATAAAGGCAATTTATCTCTCACTTTCTTAGATGCATATCTCTCTGCAGCAGAAAAGGAATGTTAGACATCTAGAGCACTACTTCACATGGCTTTAAACTAACGTTTATAAAACTAACGTATTTTGCATTAATATTATGAAGTTTAATGCTTTATAGAGATTTTTATGTATAAAAAATCCTTTATGCATGGTATTATCTATTCTATTATTAAGTGTTGCTGTAACAACGACCGCACGAAATTGCTTCAACAATCAAAGAAATTTTATACCACTCCGTGACATATTAAAACAGTTAAGTAGATGATCGAAAATCACACATGTTAAATAACATACTTTTGCTCTTTGCTTTTATTCAAAATGTCATTGCAGTCTCTAGATATACAAGATATAATGACACAAAATAAATAACTTTTATTATGAACTTTTTAGACGTAAAGATTTAAATTCTAAAGTGCGTTAAAAAAGAAAATCAGAAAACTACGCAAGAGGCTTATCTATTACGGAAAAGGATTGCCCAGTTAAGATCATTATCTTATTTTTGCAGTGGTACTGCTCTTAAAGGTACTCTTTTATTCAGCACACTTTTAACTTAAAAATAATTTAATTTCATGTTCATGAATGTCAATTTGTGAAAAATAAATAGAAAGCTTCTCATAGTCTGTAAAATATTCGTTTCAAACCGAATGAATCATTAAGAAATCATGTTTAATTCACAGGTTATATCTATGCTTATTTTACGCCTTACAAACGGGGAGATTAAAAAAGTAGTTGGGGTTTATATTTTGTCTCAATGATCGACAATTTAAACATGGGCGACAAAATAGTAATACAATGTCAAATAATATTTGATCTCTTTAAAATTAAATTGCTTAATGTTTAATTGACACATATAGTGAAAACACAGAACACGTAAACACATCTTGATTTGCCCATTATACACGAATGGTTTTGATGGAAATTTTGTGTGATGTTTGTTCTATTTTAATTTAAACTTTGTATTCTTCGCATTATTAAATTTATCACTTTTAATATCTACCAGTTATAGAAAAAATTCATAATATTTTAGATATTATTATAGTTAACCTTGATATACAGAGGAATATTCTTTTTTGTTTAAATTGTACATCACAAATGACTAACTCTCTTCTACATCAACTAAATTTGTAAACTTAACAAGAGGTTGATGGTTTTTCGCTGTTCATTTCAGCTTTAACATATGGTCCAAAACCAAGGCTGGTCTTGGAATGTCCCCCAAATCTCCAGGAAAAAGTTTAGCGTATAATAATGATGTATAAAAAATATATTAAATAGGCAAATAATCATCTGATACGTTTTACAAGCATATTTTTAATAAATGGATGCATAAAATTAAAGTTTTAAAAAATAATTGTGGATAATTAATGTATAACTATTTTACAATTAAATTATCCATCATTTTTAAAGCTTATTATTTTTTAAACTAATTTACTGCAAGTAATACAAATAAAACATACAATCAACGCTAAATGTAGTTTAAAGTTAAAAATTTATTTCTTATTTTCAGATGAAGTATTATTTTAAATATAAATAATATTTTCTTAGTTTAATGTACATAATGACTTGAGTGGATGTTGTTTTCAACAGTAAATATGCATAATTTTAATTATACGTATATGTATGTTATATCAAAGCTTCTCTCTATGAATATTCTCTTTACTTAAGTTTATACATTTTGCTGCAGATTTTATAATAAAATTGAATAAATAATTAAAAAAAATTGATAACAACAAATGCATATAACCGTAAAGCCATCAAAATCGTGACATGAAAAAAATCATGAATATAACTCTTTTAAATCACATATCTTTAAAAATTAAGAATATATATTTTTACACAATTTTTTAACTTACCTTCCTAAAACTTTTAACATTTTTCTTGCATAAAATGCTGACTTAGTTTGAAGTTTGTTATACATAATAGCTGAGGAATTTTATAAATTCTTTATTGAATTGTTTTTAAATTTCTTCCTTTGTAAAAATTAAATACCTTATTCTTTTCAAATAAATACCTTATTATATTCTTCAACCGAGCGACAAATGCTTGATATTTTCTGCCTGCGATTTTTATTTTATGTAGAATTTTTAATTAAAAAATAGACAAAATAAGTAAAAAAAATTTTAATTCCTAAAATGTGTCTTTTAATTGAAATTTGGGATACATTCAAAGCTCATTAAAACAATTTATGTTTGCAAAAAGAATTCAATGCAATTTTTAATTAGAAATGATCAAAATATAAATTAGCTGTTTGTTTTTGAAAAAAAAATTACTTAACACAATTAATTCTTAATTAAACCATGATTAAATGACACAAAAAATTTACAAATAACTTGTTTTGTACATTTATTAAAAAAATTATTTAATTTTACCGTGACTCTTTTTAAAAATACCACTTTGTACCTCCTATATGTTTACATCTTTATTAAAATACGAATAGAAGGAAATGTGATAATAGTAATTATCATTCTTTTTATAAATGCTTTTCGCTTGCACACAAGAAATAACAGAAAAGGTAAATGAAAACGGTAAGCGCGAATTTCATTTCGTAAGCGCGAATTTCATTGAATGATATTATTTGATTTCTTAAACATTAAAAAGTATTTTTGTATTTAAAAAAAGAAAATCCTGTCTAAATGAATTATTATTTTTAAAAACAGTCTGGAATTAAAAAAAAAACTTTTTATTTTATTGAAAACAGTTTCACGTAATATTTTATTTTACTTTTGATTCAATATGCTATTTCCACGAAAATCGAAAAGCAAAATCACTCATTTTAAGTATAATGTAACTAGCATTTCAAACTGACAAAAAATCTAATTTTTTAATATTCAGCTATGTATTATATATATATATATATATATATATATATATATATATATATATATATATATATATATATATATATATATATATATATATATAATAAATAACGAGCATATATAATAATTTTAATCATGTCAGTCATCATTTTTTGTTCTTTGTAATTTTTCCTGCAGATATAATTAAATAAAGTAATGTATTACTTACAACAAATATTTTAATATTTATCCAAATTTTTAACAATCATACAATGGAAAGTATCATTTTTGTTAAAAAGTATCTTTTTGTTAAAAAATTTACAAATAACTTGTTTTGTACTTCAACTTGACATTCCACTCATAGTCTTAACTGTACTGAAATTACTACTATTATTTTCAGCCTTCCAAATATTGATATAAAATTCTCTAGTATTTATAATTCACCACATGTTTGTCTTCCCGTAAATATTTTAAAACAACTCTTTCAAGATAATTATCCTACGATTATTGGAGGAGATTTCAACTCGAAGAATACTATTCGGGTCTGTAATAATAACAATGGATATATACTTCACACCTTTATTAAATAACTAAAACTCAATATAAATGCACCTGGTTCTCCAGCTTATTATCGCCGAGCTGGCAGCCGAATGGTTAGCACAGTTCAATCTAGATAATTTAGATAGATGCAGCTTATGCTATGCAGTTGATACTGCTGAACATATAATTTTGTATTGACCCAGATATACCATGTATCGAAAACAATTTTTACATAATTTGAAAATGCATGGGCAAATAACAAATTATAAACAGTTAATGAAAATCGTGAACTCAAATGAATCAAAGTCATTTATTAAATTCCTTTTAAATATCAAAAGATTTTGAATCTAACTTTTTTTTTCTAGATTAATAGAGACAAAACTTAGAGTAGCTACAAGTTTCAAAGCAGCTTCCAACCAATCTCTACAACAAATATCTAAAATGGCGGATTGTTCTAAATTGCGAAATTCGTGAATTTTGAACTCTGATAATTTTGTCCTTATTTAAAGTTTTCTTTAATACTTTTTCTTCTTTTTCGTATTGAAATTATCGTCGGAATTTGGTTAGTGTTTGATTAACTAACATGGAGTATTTCTGTTTTTTTTTATTTTTTAGATTTTTATTTATCCTTTTTTTATAGTTTTTTCATTTTTTAAGTAGTTTATTTTTTATTCTGGATTCGAAATGGCAGAAGCAGAGTCTGAAATGATTTATAAAGATTGCTATTTGCGCATTCCAAAAATAAACACTCCAAGATTATTAACTTTCGAAGATTCAATTCCACGGTTAATCTGCGGAAGCTGCGGAAAATGATATTACTAAGTTTTCCTTTTCCTATTTCCCACTGATGGTACAGCATCTCTTCCAAAAAAGCCTTAGAATTTAAAGCAAGAAATAATTCAACTTGTAAAGAATCTCAAGAAAATAAGGCAAATTCAACTCACTCGTCAAGGTAAATTTCTATTCGAAACAAATTGACCAGATACTGCAGTAAAAATAAGCAAGATAACCAACAATCTTGGAATACATGTTAACGCCATCTTTCACTCTGAATACATATATCTTCAAGATTTCTTATAAAAGAAGTAAATGTAGAACTACCTTTATATCTGGCTGCTGAAAAAATAGCTCAAAATTGCTTAACGATACTTAAGCTTACAAAGATTTACAAAAAGAATTCTGAAGAACTAAGTGAAAATATTTTGATGAGTGTAATTGGACATTCTTCAGCTTAAACTATTAACTTATTCTATACCATCATTCCAATTTCTCCTTTTATTGATAATGTTTGTCAATGTGGAAAATGCTACAAATTCATTCACCCTACGAAAAAATGCAAACAAGACTTCTTCCTATGTAAAAATTGTGGAGCATTCCATAAATGCTCTCCCTGTACCAATAAAACACTTAATTGTAAAACTGTCAGGAAATCATGTAGTAATGATATTTTCCGCCTTACGAGGCTTGAAAGAAAAAAAATTCTGATATTTTAAAAGCATGAACCACTTTCCATTTATGGGGGTGAAAAAAAAAAACGTTATAATAAATCTTTAAGTTTTTTATACTCCAATGTAACCAAAAGTCACCTTTCTTCCTTGCTGAATCAAATTAAAATAACTAATAATGTTAAAAAAAAAAAAAAAAAAAAAAAAAAAAAAAGCAGTGACAGAGATGGCTTCTATATTTGAAGCAAAATTACTTGCGATACAGGCTAGAAAAGATCAAATGGTCCAACAAATGTTCTCATTCATGAAAGAATACATGGGAACAAGTTCGAATCCAGCTAGATCAGTTTCTAGATCTCCTCCTAGAAAGAGTCGTGCAAGATCTATCCAGTCTAGAAAGATAAGTCCAAATAATTCTGTGAATCAGAAAATTATATCTCCCAAACAACTATTATGAAGTCTCCTCAAGGCAATATTAAATATGCAGAGAGAGAGAGACTGAAGTACTACCTCTCGATTTAAGTTCAAACTTTGAATTAGAATATAACTCTCCATTCTCTCTCTTAGAGCTCCAATTGATGATTTCTCAATGCAAAAATACTTCAACTTGTCCTGATTTAATATCAGCTAAAATTTTGAAAGGTCTATCAAACATAGCTTTACGATAACTTTTGTCACTTACAAATAACTCTTAGTTAAGCGGAACTGTTAAATCGTCTTGTAAAAAATTCATCATAATTCCAATAATAAAACCTGGGAAAGAAACTACATCAGTAAATTCTTATCCCCCAATATCCCTTACAAGTGTTCTATGTAAGGTCATGGAACGTATAGTACACTGCTAGACAATTGCTAAAGACGGATCACAAATTGCAATGTAGCAAGCGTTAAGTGAGACATGAGGCCTAGTAAAATAAAATATAGTTGCCACATTGTTCAGACATTAGATTAAAGAATATTTATTGTTCTGGAAAGTACAAAAGCTGTGAAACATCTGAAAGAAAAAAAATTTTCATTTGATGCTGCTTACGGAAAAATGGAACAATGCATCTAAAAGTCAGCAGGCACCTTGAAGAAAGGTATCAGTACGGAATATATCCACCGTGGAGTGTGATGCAACATTCCACACGTCGTATCATACTTTGCTCAGCATTATCCAGCAGATGTTGAGGCAATTTAGAGAGGGTGTTCTTGTTTGTCGGAATATATTTTCGACCAGCAAATTGCCTCCCCAAAGCATCCCACACATTTTCAATGGGGTTTAGATCTGGTGAACGTGATGGCCACGCGAGGCGTTGAATACCCTCGCTTCGCTGTCTAGACAATTCTGAACAGCGAATGTTCGATGACATGTTGCATTGTCGTCAATAAAAACAAATTTATCACCGACAATACCATGGAAAAGACAAACATGAGGAAGTAGAACTTCATTAATATATCTTTGGCCCATCATAGTCCCATTCGCAACCACATGTACGGGCGTGCGGCCATTGATCATGATGCCGGCCCACACCATGACACTGCATGTCGGATATCGGTCCCTTTCCTGGATATTTTCTGGATGATAAGCAGTACCACTCTCACGCCAGATCAGTTGGCGTCTACAATCCGATGACAGACTGAACCTACTCTCACGTGAGAATAGTAAAGTATACGCATGCCCAGTTCTGTTCAGTCCAATAGTGATGCTCACGACACCATTGCCAACGGGCAGTACGGTGCTGTCTGGTCAGTGGGACACATACAACAAATCTGCTGGCGTATAGTCCTCCTCCCCTCAAATGTCTGGCAACAGTTTTTCGGGAGATCTGCTTTACTGAGGCAGCAAGAAACTGATTTGCCACCTGCTGAGCTGTGGTACGCCTGTTCTTTTTTGCTGATAGGACGATATATCTGTCTTCTGTAGGTGTCGTACTTCTAACACGACCTCCCCCGTGCCACCTACTACACATTCCAGTAGTTTTAAATGACTTCCACAGCCGTGAAACAACGGTGTGAGCGATGTCGAACTCCCTGGTAACATCTGCTATTTTTCGCCCTTCTTCGATCTTTCCAATAATTCGGCCATGCATAAAATCATCTAAGTGATGTCAGGAAGACATGCCAAAAATTTCAAGTTCGTCTATTAAATCTTTCCTGTAAATCTTTGACTTGAAACAACAACTGTCCACACGCGTCAAAAGCTTTAAAGCTCTTATGAACGCTATCACGTGATGAACAGAAGTAGAAAAAAAATTGCATACGCATACTTCTTCTTACTATATCCCGCACTTATTCTAATTTTCCACATTTTACTTCCTTTCATTTTGTGGTTGCTATGGATGATAGTGTTATCCGTCCTTAGCAATTGTCCAGCAGTGTATTAAATCATCTTACAAATCATATTTCCTTTTCCACATACTTTCATCCAATCATCGTGGATTTATGCCTCATAGATGTTGCGATAGTGTTCTTTCTATGCTTCATCATCATATTATTGCTTTACGCTCACAGAGAAAATATATTATATGTGCAACTGAGGGCATATCTCATGCTTACGATGCCAGACGGTTTTATTTATTAGCTCCTCCAATTTGATATCAGAGGAAATGTTGCTCGTTAGATATTGGATTCTTTATCGGATGGAAGCTTAGAGTGAAATGGCGTGGAACTTTTACCCAACCTACTTTCTCTAATACAGATGTCCCTCAAAGTAATGTTCTTTCCTCCCTATCTTTATATGATTTATATGTCAGATATTTACGAAGTTCTCTTTCCACATTCAATGTTTTATTGATGCTGATGACAATCGTTTTGGCTGCTCATTCATCACAAGAAAAGTCTTCAGAGAAAAATGCAGACTGCAATCATAAAAATTTAACAATGATGTAAAGAATGGAAGCTAAAAAAATTGATTCCTTAAAGTATTCAGTTATAGATTTCTCCTCCAAAGAATCTCCTGTAAATTTTGAATTGAAAAACCAATTACCTATCTCATGGTCTAAACACATAAAAATCCTGGGTCTCTATTTTACAAATAACTTAACCTTTAACTATAATTTTCAAGTGAAAAAAATCCACCCAGAAGATAGTTAATGTTTTACAACCTATTGCAGGTAACAGATGGCGAACAAAAACTAATCACTTATTTCAAATTCATTCAGTTCATTTCAAATAGCCTGGACTATGGATGTTATATGTTTACACCTGAGAGCTTATCAGGCCGTAAAATCTTGGATCCAGTATACCACTAAGTTCTTAGAATTGCTACAAGTCTTCCACGCTGGACACCGATTCCACTTCTTCTGAAAGAAGCAGGGGTCTTGCCACTTCCTGTAAGACAAAACTATCTTTCTACAAGGATGTATATTAGAAACCTTGCACTTTCTACCAGATATCCGTTTGGTAGTTTGTGTGAAATAATGCCATACAGTCATATCTCTGGTGCTTTTCCTCTGTCTTGAAGATAATGGAATTCAAGAATCAGATATTTTAAGAGCTCCTTCAAAACCTGCCTCTGATAATATTAATTTAAAAATCTTACTTAGAAAATATTCTTTTCAGACTAAAAATCTTCCTTCAAATACTATTGACGACCTCTTTGAACTGCATAAATCTTTTGA
Source organism: Latrodectus elegans (assembly GCA_030067965.1). Taxonomy (NCBI): domain Eukaryota; kingdom Metazoa; phylum Arthropoda; class Arachnida; order Araneae; family Theridiidae; genus Latrodectus; species Latrodectus elegans. Next base: position 18,063,656 of record CM057818.1, read on the forward strand.
ATGGTCCAATCACATATTGTTATTTACTGATGCTTCTAAAGTAGACATTAAACTTGGAATCGTCGTTTATAACATCAGAAATAACTCCTGTTTCCGGGCAAATCAACAATATAAATTCTATTTTTATAGCAAAGGCTTGTGCTTTATTTCTGGCGGTGACAAAATTCTGTATTTCTCCTTCCATGTATGTCATATTATCAGACTCCTTATCTTGTCTAAGTTGTTTGAAAACTCTATGTCAACCTCTTACCTAACCATCATTCAATATATTGGATTAGCTTTAGTAAATACAACTAAGATATGCGAATCTATTCAATTAGTTTGAATTCCTGGTCACTCCGAAATTACTGGGGACAAGAAATTAGATGCTCTTGCAAAATCGGTCATCAATAAAAGTATTATTCTGCACTCGATTTCACATGAACGTTTATCCATAATACAAAAAACATTTTCTATCAATTATAACTAAGAATGGAATAAAAGTAAATATGCCTCTAACTTTTCGCACATGCCACCTATCACGAAGATTCGCCGCAATTAATTAAATCATGCCTTGAAGAAGTGTGGCTAGCTAGAGTTAGAACTAGATCTTTTCCGAAAAATGCTAAATTACACAAGTTCATGCTTTCGTCAACAGATAAATTCTCTTGTGGAGAAAGAGAAACCCTGGTTCACATAATGCTATCGTGTCCTCGGTATAATCAAGCAAAAAATTCTTTAAGAGAAAAACTTGGTATGGGAGCTCTTTCCTTCTCTTGTATCTTAGATTTGTCAACGAGTCCTCGAGAGAAAATTGACGCAATAATTTCTTTTTTTGAAACAAATTAATAGACTCAAAGTTATTTCTCTTCTTTGTGTTTCCAGACGGCATAATTTCCACTTCATTTATCAATCAAACGCCATGCTTATCTTGATCGTTGAGGATTCATCATATTGATTTTCAATCAAATTTTCAAAATCATCACTCCCTCAATTTTTGTTAAGTTTTGATTCAAAACTCAATGCGAGCCTTAAACCTATGAGCATAAAACTCCAGAACAGTTTTTTTGTCGTAACCTAACCTCTAACACACAAATTTCTTTCAGAAAATGTAACATTTACAATAAAATGTTGTCACGCTGCCCTTGTAACATTCAATGCTTTCATTAGATTTTTGCCCACCATCCAATACTATTAAGTCCGCACACACATACTGAATGTATTGTACAAGACAAATCTAATAAGTCTTATTTTGTTATATTTGTGCAAAACTATGTGATTTGATATTATTAAAACGTTTGATTAGTTTCATGTTGAAAATAATTCGCAATAACATTCTTAATAAAATCAAAGATAATTAGAAATTTATTTTTCAAAATAAAAATTAAGCAGTCGTGTGGTTTTTCACGCACTGGCTGACGCATGAGATATTTCTGCCAGCTTTTAACACTAACATTCTAGTACAAGTGGTATCGCGTGCATTATAATTTTATAACAAATAATACTGCAATTTTTATCTCTTTGATAATGTTATAAGAGAAAGTGAAAATTATCCACATCAGATGTTTTTACTCGAACATATTATACTCATCCTGCTATGAACATAACTTTATTTCATAATTTTCCACATAGAAATGGACAATATCTGCAAATTCTTAGAATATCAGCACCTTTGTTTAAATACTTGCTCAATTTGAAAAGGATCATGGAAAATTACAAAATCTACAGAATTATTAGATCATTTTTTTTGAAGTGAAATAATTTAGGATATTCTATACTAAGAAAATACATATTCTTAGTTTCATAAAATTTAATTTTTAGGAATAATTTAAAAATTCTATGCTAAAAAATACAAGTTCTTAGTTTTACATAAATTATTATCTTTTATTTATTAACTAAACAAAGTATTTAGTCAAATTTTATTAAAGAGACGATTTTTAAGCTTAAAAAATAATGACATTATTCTATGTGGATAGATCATAAATTTTATGATAATCTTATGTAATTTTGCTAGTTTAAAATAAAAATATGTTTATAGAATATTAAAAATGTGGAGAGATGCCCAACATTGAAAAGATCATTAAAGCTAAACCTTCATTTCATTAGTAATGTGGCATTATGAATCTGTAGATCATCGACCTGTTTTGTTCATGTTTTAAGATTTTAATGTTTACAATGTAAAAACAACTAAAAAATTTTAACAAGCTCATTAAATGTACATGAAATTTAATGCAAAGAAATTGAATTTAATCACACTGAGTTCATTTAAAAATAAATTCTAATACTTTGATGGTAATAACATTTTTTTAATGTAAATATTGTGATTGTATTTTTATTGATAAAAATATATTTCACAAATTCTTGGAAATATAGAGTAAAAAGCTAATCAATATATACATAATTTTATATACTATTGACAATTTCTGCATTGAAAAATTACTATGTTAAACCATGTTACCTAAGTCATCAAAATGAAAAGCATAAAACATGCTTAGTCACTTAATGAACACTGAGTTTTGTACATAAAATGAGAAAAAAGCTGTTTTACCATAAAATTTTGTGGAAATAAATCATTTGAAATAAGTCTATAAACTGCATTAATTTGTGTTTTTATTTAATTTTCGACTTGGGGAACACACTAAATAAACTAATTTAAAGTACCATATTATCAACATGACTTATACGAAATGTTTTAAATAAATAAAAATAAAAAATAAATAAATAAAAAAACCATGCATCACAGTAATAATATAGTGTTTACTATTAAAATGTTTTATAATATTTTGCTTAAATTTTTATTTCCTCAAGAATTTTTAAGAATAAACTATTCACTGAATAAAATTAAAATGCTTGAAAAGTGATGAATTTGAAAATCATTTTGCAAAATATTGGGATGTTTCAGCTGACACAAATATAAATGTAGAATTGAATTAAAAACTTAATACAAAAAAATGTTTGAAATAATGTAATTCTCTGAATTCTTGTTTCATTTTTGGGCATTTTCAATAAAAAAATCATTTTTTAAAAGCAGGTTGAACAACATTTATAATTTTTGAAGTTATCACAGTTCTTTCTGTTAGAGTGCATGAGAAAAATGATGTATCAATAAATTATGAAAAAATAATTTTGTTTGAACAGTGGATTGTGTATTCTGTTTTGGGTAAGTAAACTATCTTAAAAAAATGTAATACACATTTTTAATGCAAAAGAATAGCTTAAAAGAATTAATACCACTTAAATTATTATTATTCAGTAAGTCTTCAAAAATGTGTCCTTTTTTCCTTGAAAAGTTACGTTTAATGTATTAATTGTTATGTATTGGCATGAGTGGAAAATTCAATTTCATGTGCATAGCATTGTAATAAGAAAGACACAACAAACTTTAGTGGTAGCTGTTTACTGACTTTACGAATAACTTAACTCACTGTTTAGAGTGCTTCAGCAGAAAAACAATGTTTAATCAAAGCAGCCCCTTTGAAATATTTACAATAATCGGGCTGCAAAGACACAAAATAGACAGTTGAGAAATTTTCACATCAAAAATAGAGCAGCTGAACTTGGTGGAAAATCACAATGAAAGAAGTGAAAATATCTGCTGGTACTCTTTGCAGTGATGGCTTTTGAGCAAATATGGGAAACAGATGCAATGAAAAGACGCCATCTGTCATGCGATGTCATAAACCTGTGCCTGTACAAAATGAAAACAAAACAAAAAAATTTACAGTTTTTTTTACATATGTTGCCTTCCCTGTCTTTCACTTTATTTATTAATATTTTTACAGGGATTCTTTTCTTCAGACCAAATATTCATTAAGCTCAATTTTTTAGGTGAAGCAACAAAGAACAACACAAGTTTTTTATCTTTCTTTATATATTTATATATATATTTATTTATATTTTTATTTATTTATATGCAATTATGTATAACTTTTTACAATGATGGGGAATTTAATTACATTGGGCCAGGCTAACCATATACAGTTCTTATGATTTTACTTTGAAAGCAATCATCTGGGCAGTTATGAAGTCCATATCACTAATAGTCCTATGGGATTAATAGCTTTGTCTTTCATCAAAAATGTACAGTACTAAAACATATACATATTTACAAATTTACAGCCACATGGCCCCATGAACCAATGACAAACTGAGTAACAGGAATAGAAGTGATCCTGTTTGGGGGCAGATAGGACAGACAATATGACAGATGAGCTTTTTACATTATGCATTTTGGGGGCCATGAGGACAACACAGATGAATCAAGAGTTTCTGTGCAAAGCTAATTTATATAACACAGACAGGAATAACAAAACACAACCTATCTTGGAGCAAAATGCCCCAGGCAGGCTTTGTACATATTTTTAACACTCTTCATTGAATTCTTCCCAATCCAATTTGCTTCACTTTCACATAAGCCATTCCATCACAGAATGAGTAATTTTTTGGGTACTATTAAAACACACAGTACTAATTAACAGTTTTTCACACAGTACCACAAAATCTATAACAAATAATAGTTTAAAATATAAATTCTAAAATTCAACAGAGCTTCTCTTCAGTCACTTCACTTCAATCACAAACTTTGGTAACAGAAAGGAATTCTATCTTTTTCCCCACATACTGATTATGAAATTTTGGTAGACAACACAAATCACGCCATAATGGCGAAAATTCCTTCAGCATCAAATCTGATGCAGTAATAAGTATTCGTAAAATCGAAACAAAATCTTATTTATGTAAAACATCACAATTTGTTAGCCCTCGATGGGCGTCATACCAGGCATCGGTCACGGCGCAGGCGCTGTAAGTCTTCACGTGACGTTGCTGGCATGGCAGTTGTCAGTAATACAAATAAGTTGATCCACTCTTGCTTCACATGTTTAAGAGTCACACAGTAGCAATAATAATCAGCAAATGACTTATATCCGCAATAATCTGGTGCAAATCTGGTGCTATAATTTGCAACCTTTGATTTGTAAAATCACATGTTGGAAATATATGAATCACATAAGCAGGCTAGAAAAGAAAAAAAAAAAGAAAGAAATTATTCAAATTGTAAAAGTATATACATGCCAGAGAAAAAAAAAAAAACATTAAAAAATTTTTTTTTTAAATACAATATATACTTTTAATTCTTTAATAATAAAAATTTTAAGCTTGTTTTCAAATTTAAATTTGCTTTAAATTAGACATAAGTGTAGTTTTTTATTTATATTTAAGATTTATATATATATTAATAGATTAATTATTAAATGCCAAAATTTTTGCCATGTTAATACTATAAATTATCAGGCACATCCAATTCATGCATGAGGCAGCATGTATGAAATTTATGTGAAATAATGAAAGCTCATTAGTACAAATAATGAAAGTCTAGTAGCACAAAAAGGAATGCAAGGTATATAGTAAGGGATCAAACAAAAAATGATTTACTTAACTTACAGTAACACATTACACATGATTATCCAAGCAAATTTTTTTAGCATTGTATACACCCTCCTTACTGTAATGGTTGCTTTACACTGTCGCCCTCTATATATACAGCATCAGATAGTCCATGAATTCTTGATGAAAGGGTGCTCATTATTCAATCAGCACCTGTTACAGTTAAGTGTTCACCATCAGATATAACAACCATTCCACAAGGTATCTCCACAAAGTAACCTATATGTGTTTTGTAGGATGTAAATTACAGGAGTATGCAAACTAATCTATTTGAGTGATATCTTCCAATGTGACTGTGAGATTATCATCCATAAAAAAGAAGTTTTCTCCATTAGTAACTCAGAACAGATGCACATGAGTAATGATTACCTCCTTACAATAGTGATCTCCAGTTACAGATTCTGTCAAAAGCATAGAGCTCAGTCCACTGGTTCAGCACATTTCTCCAGACTACCATTCCAGGACCAATGTAACAGTCTCATTCTGTGATATTACTAGATAAAACCATATCCCCTTTTCTCTATAAATCAAATGGCATAGAAAGCAGCTAGTGATATTGAAACAACTGTTACTGTAAAGAGGACACAGCTCTATTGATAAGATGTCCAATTTTTGTGCTCCTCGCAATAATAGTGGTACTGATGGGGTAATTTCCAAAGGAATGTAGCATTTAAGATAGTGAGCTATTATGGTCACCTTTGTCAAAGTGTTTGGACACAGTAAATTACAATTGTTGCCCAATTACTGAGCAATAATGTTTTAAGTTTTTTTCACCAGCAGGATAATATTGGCCATCCACTGCAGTTTCTTTCCTGGGACAGTCACCACCCATTTTTTTAATAGCTCTAACTATAGTTTGAAAAGTTTTCCAGGCATGAGAAACTACACTTTTGTTGATTACACTCTTCAGAAATGCTAGTCACATTATGCCCCATTTCCTACATTCCAATCGTTCTTGTTTTTGTGAAGTTGTTCAGATAATTACATGAAACTATATTTCAAAGAAGATATCCCTCGCACTAGCAATGAATGTCTTTAATTGAATCTCCTATGTTCATTTTATGGTAGTCTTGAGCAGTGCAATAAGTGCATGCTCACAACCTTGGAACATTTTGTTCCTGACATTTACATACACATTCTCTTTCTACTCAACTGCATAAGGCTATCTACTTAAAAGTTACTTTGTTGCCTAAGTTTGGAACATTAGTATAGTTTAACTAACATAAACTAAACTTAGTGGCATGAGAGCCTCCATGGGAGCAAAGCCATGTTTTCTTGATTGAAGACTCTGGGATGTGAAGTATATATCCCAGTTTGGTGGTCAGCACTTGAAATCCTCAGTGCTTAACTCCCAAACAGGCTTAGTACTCAGTTTTTCCAACCCACTAAAGGGATAACAGGCAGAGTAGACTTTGCCCAGCCCAGGGATCCAACCTTTGACCTGTGCTTGCTACCACTATACTATCAGATTTCTATTTACATTACACTAGATTAAATTCATCAACATTTTTCTTTTAAAATTTTTCTTCCAGCTCTATTTGTAAATGAAAATTAAAAATAATATGAAATTATATATTTCCCACAAAGTAAAGATTGGTAACATCTCCATTTTGATTACAATGATATGTGTTACAAAATATTAACAAACTACTGTTTCCAAATTCTCTTATGTTTCAGATCTTTGTATCTTTACTTAATTTGTCATATTCAAGCTATACTATAGGACGTTATAAGATTGGTATGTGATATAAAATGCACAGAATATCATAAAATTTATACCATTTATAGTAATTTTTTAATAATTTTTATCCCTTATCTCAAACCCTTATCTTAATTTTAGACATAATTGAAGAGACAAATTCTATAATGATATTACTAAAAAAATATGTAACTATCATTCTATTATAATTATACAAAATAAATTTTATATAAATCAAAATGCTTCTATTAATTATTTCAAATCGAAATATTAGCTTCGTAAACACCTTTTGTATAAATTATGTAAATTTTATAAGGTATATCGTGAAAATTATAAGAGCGATATGGTAATATGCCTTTCAATAGCTTTAGATTAATATATTAGTAATTTTAGACCTTGCAATTGAAAGATAATTTCTTCTTATTTTGATTTGAAATATGCTAGGTATACATATATACATAACAGTGCAGGTAAGCCCCTGACTGTACTTAAAAGTTAACTGATTTGGAATACTCGCCCAACAATAAGTGCTTGTAATTTTGAACAATGGTCAGGTAATGAAATTACGAATGTGGTGGCACATTCTCCTACAACAATAACGCAACAGCAGGAGGATATTAGGAACTCCAAAGCTTTGTGAAAGAATGTGGTTATCCTCCCAACCACTATACAAGGTGCCAATCACTATCACTTTGCTGATTTAGCAGGAAGCAGTGTGAAGATAATGAGCCACTAAAGCTCATAAAATTGTGATTTTGTGTACAGACTATAATTTGTTTAATTTTACTATGATTTTAAATACTTATTCCTACATTCACTGGACTTAATTAACAAAAAAGATACTAAATTCTAGAAAATTCATCACCCAGCCTTTATTAAAAACGCACATATTTTAGATGATTTTTCTTTGTCAATTATATAAGACACATTTTCTAAATTTATTTTTCAAAATACTAGAATTAACAAACTTCTAAACTGAATATCAATTGTTATTCTGATTTCTTGATAAAACTTTGAAATATGGTCATCACTGGAATTTATAGCTGCTTTTCAAGTGGGGGGAAAAAAGCAAGTAAATTAGGAAATTTCCAAAATTGTGAGACTTCCAAACACATGTGTATGGAAATCTAAGCTTCTGAAATTTTTCTAATTTAATTAATAAAAAAAGTTATTATTATTAATTTATTTAAAAAAAAACAATTGTTTCAAGCTTATATCAAATACTCCAGTATGTGTACAATAATCTGAAATTCATAAAAACATAATGAAACTGCATTCTTCTTGTCTTAATTGATTCAAACAACAATTCAGTAAATGTACGGCATTTTTATTGTTGATTACCTGATTAAAGCATTAAAAAATAGAAGTAACATATACATTAATACTTTGATTTTGAATCAATCACAAAATTTATCTCTATGTAAAAAAAGAAAAAACTTTTTTATAAAATGCATTTATACCATTTAATCATAAATGTGACAAAATTAAACTATCATTATTTTAAAATAATTCTATAAATACAAGCAAATATTGCTTAAACAATCCCATTTCAAAATGCTTTTCTTCTGATATCTCTATTGATGAAATGCATAAACATTTAGAAAATTGATGCATGTTACAAGGTATTTTTCATGTATTAGAAGATAAAGCATAAAAAAGTTTTATCTTAAAAGAAGAATTGTGTTAGGAAATGTCAGTAGAAACAGTCTGATCAACAGTTCATCTTGAACTTGATAAAATAAAATACAGAACTGAACAAAAAAAAAAAACAAAAAATTCTAGGAATTTTATATTTTTGAGAAGTATAAAATTAAATAAAAGATTTGGTTAGTAACAGGTATTGGTAGTAAACAGCAAATTAATTGCTCATACAACATCTCCATACCTGTTGAGATCCAGGTGTGGCTACATTTACAATTCCTGCGGCCTGCTTGCACTGAAGGTAGTGGATGAAACCAGTAGCTAAGTTTTTGGACTGCTGTAAAACATCCAGTTGATCCTTTCCACATGGTAGAGCCATAAGCACACAATGCTCTTCTCCCAACTAAAAACACAACATACAAATTACAAAAGGAAAACAATCAATCAATCCTTAAAAATAACTTTTTTTAAAAGTAAAAATATTGTCCTTTGTATGAAAATTTGACATGCATTTAGTTAATTTAAATGTCATAAAATGTAATTTTTTTTTTGTTTATATAAATCTAGTGTTTAGTAGTAATTTCTTGTTTGAATATGTTTGAAAGAAATACAATTCAAATATTTTCAGAAAAAGATTTGTAAATTTCATGAATAACATATGAAACAGGCATTAAACATACTATTAATTTCTTTTGCACTCCATCAAGCTGTTGCTGGTCTAATCTCATTCTTTGAGCAACTCTTAAAGGAGCTGCTTCTCCATCAACTGTTGTAATCGGTGGTAAAGATGCTCTTGCAATATTTACATTTCCAGAGACAAAATGCATTTGTACAGCAGCTTGGTCATTCTTCAGAGCTAAAATGCCTTGCCACATAACTGGATAACGCTAAAACGGGAATAAAAAAAGTGAAAATGTTTTTCTGTCGTGACTAGTAAGCTGTATTTTAATAACATGCAAAGCAATTAAAATAAATTATCCACAACTTAAGATTTTAAATCAGCTTACAGTAAAATCAGTATTTGAAATTGTAAATTTAAAAAATTGCAATAACAAAAAACAATTTCTAATTGTTTTTAGAGCAAAAAATTTAAGCTAAATATTCCAAACAAGTAGTTGCTAGATTTTAATTATTATCAACATAATTCTTTAAGCATAAAAATAAATGTAATAAAATTTGAAATGAATCATATTCTACAATTAAAAAGAAAAAAAATAATCAAAACTATATTAATAAAAGTGCTCACATTTATCCAAGATGGCTCAATTTCATGTAATTAAAAAAAAATCAGGGAAGTGAGTAAATCATGTTAACACTTAAAATTTGAGATCCATAAATAAATTTTAAACAAACATAATTATTAAACAGTTGCATTTTTCTTAACTAACATTAACAAATAGAAAAATTATTTTCCCTTACTAGAACAAGGGAAAATACAAGAAAATCACTATAAGCAACAACAAAAAGAAAAATGACCACAAGAAAATTATCTTTATGAACCAGAATTATTATAAGATACTTTAACTTTTAAGAAGGTAATGGATTTTACTTCAGTTCTTTTTTATTGTTTTTTAATTTGTAATATTGTGCTTATTTTAAGTTATACAAGCAGCATAAAAGTTCCTTTAACAGAATGACAAGACTAGCTCTATATAAAACAAACCTATCATATATGTAAGTTTCAAAATGTATTTTGCTTACTACATTATCATAACGATTTTTAACTACTTGTATATTAATTATTTACATTTCACACATATTAATAATTTTAGTGATTGAAGAACAGTACACTGCCTAGCAATATATTGCTTCTAAACCGGTAATGAATAAAAAGTTTACTATGTTGAGCCTTTTTTAGCATTAATGATAATTGAGATTGTAATTCCAATAATTTATTTAGTAGTTATTTTTCACGTTAACAGAAAGTACAATAAAATATATATAAATCCACTGAAAGAGGAAAGAATAATAATTAACATGAAACAACTAAAAATCAAATTTCTTAAAATTTATAAATATATATATATATATATATATATATATATTTATAAATTGAGTAACTTTCTCAAAATCATAAACAAAGATAAAAACATTTTTATCTAGTCTTTAAAATTTACTATATAGAAATTGTCTTCACAGTTAAAGTTTAAGATTATACATATTTTAAATTATAAACAGCATTTATTGCTATCACAATATTTAAATAAGAAAATTTTTATAATGAATACAACTTACATTTAGTATTTGATCTAAAAGTGGCTGCTGTGGGGATGATGAGCGTGGTGTGGCTGGAGCACGATGAGCTGGCGGAGGCCCGATAGAAGGTGGGAGCACAACTGGATCTGAATGTGGTAAATGAGAGCTGACTCGTCGAGATGGTTGATCACTGGATAGCATAGGATGGGGTGATTGTGCAAGGGAAGGATGAGAGTTATGGGTTTGAATTACTGCAGGCCATGATACTGGAGATCGTGAAGGGCCAAGACCAGCAGGGCCTGGAGAAATGGAAGATCCTTGATGACTCCTAACATGAACAAATTTCTTTGAATGTTCAGAATTAATCCTTTTGTCATTGATGGAATTGTGCAGGGATGACAACTGAAGTGATTGATTTGAATCTTTTTTATACACAGTTGGAGAAAGAGATGGATTAGAAGTTCTATCGGTGTGACTTACACCAGACGAACCAAGAACACCTAACATTTGCCTGGAATGTACCGCTTCTAATGCAAAGGGATTAGTTGATGGCTGTACCTGATGAGCAACTGGTGGTTGCTTAATAGTTTCAGGGGTTTCAGTTTTGTAATGATGGGATGATAATGATCCTACATCTGACTTGTGATCATCCACTTGGCCAGCAAGTGCAATTGGTGGAACTCTGCCTTGACCAGTAGCATACAAGTTGGCAATCCCGGGAGAATCGCTCCTTCTGTCGTGTGGGGACACATTTAAATGTGGACTTAATTGATGAATTGCTGAATAATGAGTACTCTGTTGCCGTAAGTTATGAGGAGCAATGGCAGAGGTAGACGGAATTTTCTGATCATGTGATGAAATATGGCGATTATTGTCATGATGGTCCCTATTATTTGAAGAAATGGTTTTTAGTTCCTTTTCCTTTTGAGCAGAATAATCTTTCTTATTACGAAGGGGTTTTCCTGAGTGCTGAGATTTCTCTTCAGACCCTCTTTCATGCATGATTTTAGATAACTCATTAATCACTTTTTGTTCAGATTTTGCATCCATTGCTAATGGGTGCCTGGGTTCTGATGGTTGTTTGAAATTATTTACAACTACGGCTGGAGACATGGGATAAGGAAACCGAGAATTCATGCTAATGGCAGCTCTTGCTTGTGCTTCTGCACGGAGATCAGACATAGCAGCAGCAGCAGCATAGGGATTATTGGCAGCATAAATCATTTGTTGGTGAACATAATGGTTGAATTCAGATTGATGTAAAGCTAAACTAGGATGCTGAGAAGGAACAATGAGCGTAGATTGTGGAGTATGTCGAATGAGAAGTGAGGAATTAACATGAGGTGAATATATTTCAGATGGTTGTGAAACCGGTGGGGTAGGTGTATGTGGCGGTGTTGGAGCAAGACGAACTGCAATGTCTGGTGGAATGCTTGATGCTACAGGTGTTGACGGGCGAACCATTGGAACTTGAATTCTGTCTTGAAGCTGACCACTAGCAGAAAAATAATCTTTATGTTGAAGATATTGTGGATTTTGTAATATTTCAGCAATGACGCCTCCTGTATTACCAGGTGCAGCAACAAGTGGATGGGCATTTGGAAGCTAACAAGGAAAAGTATTTTAGTGTTATAGGAAAGCATAATTTTGTTTAGCTGATTAAATTCTTTCAATAATAATATGGAAATTTTAAAGTATTATGTTAACAAAATACCATTTGGTTAACATAATACTTTAAAATTTCCATATTTATTTGTTGATTTTAAATATTTTTTTAGTTTTATTATACAAAAATAAAAATATTAAAACTGCTAGTAAGAAACAAAATACAATATTTAATAAAACAACAAGATGCCAATTTTTATATATTTGTTATAATATTTGTTTGAGATCAAATGCAATCTAAATATGTTATCAGTGTAAAGAAGACAGAATGATAAAAATAAAAGTCAAAATTTTGAGATAAAGCCAATATTTATAACAGAAGACAAGTTTTTTTAAAAAAACCTTATTTTAGAGCACATAGTTTATAAAAGTTATACACTTTTAAATTTAAATAAGTTAGCTTTTAAGTATTAGTAAATGAAGTGTACTAGCATGCATAAATGATAACAAGTAACATGCTATAAAAAAGTTTTACAGTAAAAAAGAAAATGTTAATATCATATCAATCCACTTCAAAGGATAAAACATTCAACAATCAACTTAGAAAGAAATTATTAATTGTAACAAAGCTATAAGCTTCATAAAACCAAAAGTAATATTTTGAAAGGTCAAAGGATCACACAAAACACTTTTAAAAATTGCCTAAAATAATACAAAAAATTGAAAAACCTAATAACAAACATTAGACAACAATCCACAAAATTTTAAAATTATACACAGCAAAATTTTAAAATTATTTCAGCACAAAAATTAACCTATACAATTGATGTGTAATGACAAAATATGCTACAGTTTAAAAATTAAATTATATAACAGAATTTACATTATGAAGTATTTTTAAGAAAAATTATATTAAATCATTGCCTATTTAAAGGAAAAGAATTTAAAACCTTAAACAAATTTGCAATTGTATTTTATAAAAATTTAACACAATAATCAATACTTGAAAAAACAATTATAGCTGCAGTTAGGAAAGATTACATAGATTCATAAGTATTGAATATTTTGCAAACTAATTTTTAACAAAATACAATGGCACAATATATATCAGTTATTCTTTCTATGAAAAATAAATAAAAATTTCCAGTACTTGACATATGGAAAAAACACTGATAATATTAAATAAATTTATTTATTCTTCCTCATTAATATTAAAATTGTTAAAAATAATAATTGTTTAAATAATAAAACAAAGCTTTTTCCACAAACACAGTCTTATTTTCTAAAACAGGGAAAAGTCTTTATTTTTACATTTGTAAAATTGAACAGTTCCTTTCAAAGGTGAGAAATAAAGAAAGAGGGTAAGAGAAAAATTACCTTAAATGTAAAGGAACATTTTGAGTTTAAATGATTATAAATTTTCACAATATACAATTTACATATTCATAAAAAAAGCTTACCATATTTTCATAAGCAGATAAAGGATAAGCTGTCTGTTCTGAAAAAGCTGAATTATTTTTGCTATGAGAAGCTTTTGAAGATCTTTCATGCTTAGAATATACAGGATTTTTGGTGTTACTACTCGATTGTATTGTGCTGACATGTGCATGGGTGTCAGTAACTCTACTTGGTGTTTTTGAGCTTGACCACGTTGTAGGTACATTGTGCGATGAAGCTGAAGTTGAGGCAGGGGGATTAGAAGGAACTGTCTCGCTAAGCAATTCTGATTTTACAAGTGTGGAATGTTCTGCAGGAATTGAGGAAGCAGGTTTGCAACTGATATTAAGATTGAGCTCACTAACAGTAGCTGGTTGATTTTTGATAGAACTGTATGGAACAGGATGCTAGAACAAAATATAGCTACTTAAAAAATAGTAATTTATTAATATAAAGACTGATATTAAAATACTACATTCCAGTTAAAGTGTGTACTATATCAAAATTTTCAAGAATTATAAGCCCCATTTTAAATCAACTTTCTACTGTTTAAAACAGAAATTCAGTTAAAAAAATATAAATAATGCTAACATGTAAAGTTCACTCGATAAAAAAATGGAGCAACTTTAAAAAATAAAAGTTAAGTATTAAAATAATCGAGTTGTCTCATATACAATTTGGACAAATTTAAGCTTTCATAAAAAAAATCATATATCAAGCAATGTGAATTATTGCCACAATGTTTATGATTCTAAGACCAAAACAAAATCTCATAACACTGTCACATAATATAATGCCTAAGTAAATAACATAAATACAATGCTCCTTTAATTCCTGAAACTATGTAATATTTTTAAATAAAATTTAGGAAATTAAAATTAAAAAAAAAAAATTATACTGTCCACTCTTTAATCAATGAAAATAAAAAAAATCAATGTAAAACAGAAAATTATTATTACTTGTTTTTTAAAGGTCAATAATTGTTTATTCAAAGATGACAAAAAAACAAACCTATGTAATTAAGATCATTCATTATAATACTAATAAATTAAATGTCTACAGTAAAATTTAATATACACCAAATTAAGATACTTTTATTTACACCATTTATTACTGATTATAAACATTCTTTTACTCATCTTTTACTTAATCTTAATTTAAAAATCTTTAACGTTTATATAAACATCCTAAAATAGTGTTAATAATTTACTAGTAATATTAATCTATCGAGCTTACCATGGTGATAAAAATTAACAACATGAACTTTAATCACATTGTTATTTAAATTTCCTTTTTCTCCAATAAAACCGGATTTTCTTAGTTTTCTCAATGGGAAACTTGACTTGATTACAATAACAAATAAATTTGGTTTTGATTGATGTTTTCATTGCTCTAAAGTTACTTACATAATTCAATCTAGATTTATATGTAAAAGATTACAGATTATTACAAATATTCATGAAAAGGTAGCAGTTGAACAATGAGCCTTTGAAATGATGGCTACAGTGATAATAATTTATCAACCAGGTAGTTGCAATTTATTTAAAATAATCTTTTTCCTAAAAGTACATAATACTTCTTTATTCTATGAACATGATTGTCATATGGTCGTTAAAAACTATAAGGTGACAATCACAACTTTGTGTGTGTGGGGGGGGGGGGAATGCATTTCATTATGAAGTTTACAGTGAAGAATATTAATAGAATTATAGCTATTAATATTCTTCACTGTACTTACTATCATCATCACCGCAGCTAAATTTACAATGAATCATGGTACTATTAATAATTATTTTTCAAATAAAATACGATAGTCATAATCTTTTCTTGAAAATTTTGTTACAAATAAATAGCAAATTATCATTAAGAGAAAATTGATATGAATTTTAAAGTAGATTTCAGTATAATACTAAATTTGGCAACTGGAGATATAAAAATGCAATAAATTGAATTTTATTTACACTTATTTGAATATCAAAACTCATATCTAATCATAAGATATTAATGATATAATAATAGTTTACGGATTTATAAATTTACAAATATTTATTTAGTAGTAAGAATAAAAATTTACATATAAATTAAGTCTGATAAATGCTTTTAAATTTTCATACTTGAGTGTTTTACAATAATTCTAGTAGGAATTCTAATTCCTTATAATCCTTTCTGTTTCCTAGTAAAAACTTGAAAGATTTTGTATTTCAGAATCTCATGGTTTCAAAGGATTTTGAAAATAAATTTGAGTAATAGTTGAAATAATAATAAATTTCTCAAACTATCATTAGATATTTAGTTGAATAGTTTTTGAATTATTGATATTTCATTATTTTAAACAATCTGTATAGTATAATTTTTCAACAACCATTTATGTTTATTAGATAGGTATAAACAACAATTTTTAAATGCTATAAATTTCTTAATGTTATAAAAATTAGTCAAACAATTTCTTTCAACTAAAAGTATATTATTGAATTATTTTCAGAATAATGGATTAGATAATCCTGACAGTTGCTAATGAATTTGACACTGTATTTTAGACACCAAAAGTAATTTGTAACAATACAATTCAATCAAACAATTTAAGGATTTATAATAAAAGCATTTTCTAGAAAAATATTTGAAACTTTAGAAAAATATTTGCCTATTTACTCCTCAGCAAACAACTGTCACTAACATTTAGTTTTTTGACTTGGTGAAACTAGCAAGAAACTCTGGAACCTTTGTAGTCACACACAACCAAATTTCAAAAAAGCTATTACTTAATTGAAATTTTCAACAATTACAACTGATTTTTAAATGCCTTTGTTAGCTCTTTAAATTTATCAAAATAATAAATTCATGTGCTCCTACAAGCAATAAATCAGATCTATTTTATTGTAAATACAAATATAATTGAAAATATTAGACTATTTTTATAGTCTGCATAAGCAAATTGTCAATAGAATATTGAGTAAAGTTTAATAATTATTAGGAAGAAAAAGTGTAGAAAATGTGTATAGCCAATATCAAAATCCTTTAAGATATAGGAAGAAAATATCAATTTAGATGCAGTCAATTTATAGAAAACATTCAAGAAAAGAATTTCTAATTTTAAACTTGATGTAAAAGCTATGAATTTTTAAAAATCAATACAACAAAGTGTTAAATATAAACATTTCAATATATTTCTTACACTAATGATTTACAGGACAATTTTAAATCTAGAATTGGCCTTTCACAACTATAAAATCAACAATGGTTTTATAGAAGTCTCATTCAAATTCTTGTAAATAATCATTGAAGTATTTAACACAAATAATAATAGTGAGAGTAACATTATGAATTTATAAATAGTTTAAATCATCTTTTGAAAATACATTAAATGCAAAAATTATTGGTAAAAATAAATCTGGGAGGTGGGGAATGTCATGCCACAAAAGAGCATATTACATTGTAAAACAATTTCAATATTTCAAACATTTTTCTTATTTTTTAAAATAGCTTCAGAATTTTAATTAAAATATTTAAATAATTTTTCAACTGAGTAACATAAGCTGATTTTTGACTTGTAAAATAAATATTTTTTCAGAATTAGTGTAATTTTCAAAATCAGAATATAATTACTTTTAGGATAATACTTTTAATAATTTTAGCAAGACTTAACATTTCAATAATTTCTTTAAAAATTAATTTAGTATGAAACCAGCTGAAATTTTCATCCTTATTGTCAATAAAATTTAATTAAGAAGGTTATGGAAAATTATCTCTTTTTTATATTGGCACACCCATTGGGTATTTCCATTTACATGGCTCAGCCTCAAGTACCAAAGGGTAAGACTCAATGACATCAGTAAATTGTCAGAGTTTTAGAAATAAATAAATTGTTGTTACATTAATTTTGAATAATCATAAGCATTAAAAAAAGAAGCTTATTTACTTTAGAATACCATAATTCATTACCAGTTAAATATCTATTATAATTTCCAGTTTATAAATATGTACTACAAAAATGTTATCAAATTGTATCATTTAGTATATTCAACAACATAATATAAATAAGAAATGGAAAAGAATAGTAACATATTTTACTGCATATAATCCACTTTTTTCTGAATAAAAGAAAAAAATGTCACATAATAAGTGGCAATTTACTAAGTGAATAGTTGAAAATGTGTTCACACACTCACTAAGTAAATTGCAAACATGCTGATAATATGTAGTGTCATATAAAACAAAAAATACACTGTATGATTTATATAAGAAATTGTAATGAAAAAAAAAAACATATGAAAAACATCTGACTGGATAAAATTTGGATCTACATCACTGAAAATGCAATGAACTGAGATGAAAGTACCAGATTGACCAAGAGCAAAAACTTTGAAGAAATTATAGTAAAACTTAATTCAATTTCTAGTTAATAACTTTTAAAACTAGGTTAGACATTTTTAAAATAAACAATATTAGTTTCATTTATAATTAAATGAAAAAATGGATTATTTTTGAACTACACATTGCATACATATTTCTTTTGTATTGCACATGCTTTGTTTTTCACCTTGCATCAGTATATTTGATACCCTCCCCCACTTTTATTTATATACCTTCCTTATAGCTTTTAGTTTACCACTTTGTAACTTATAATCTTCTGCTACCATACGACAATATATGAAATTGAATATTTTCAGAATGAAACAGCTGAGGACAGAGCAAAATTTAAAATGACTAGTCAATAACAATCGTAATATCTTTTCCAAGGAGTCAAATTTATTCAATATAATTGGACTTCAATGTCATCAATCGAGTAATAATGCCATCTGTTATTTATTTTATAAAATATAAATAGCATTTCATTCAAAGATTCATTGTAAGCTTTGGTGATGAAGTAGTCCTTTTATTTATTTATTGCATATCAGATAACCTACTGCAGATATAGAATGCACACAGTGAAATTTGAAACTTTTTTTAACTCACAACCTGTGGATTATGTACAGAAAAATACAGCACATATGATTTAATAAAGCCATATCAGTTTAAAAGGGTAAAATATTAAAAAAAATATATAACTAAACAAAAAATCAAAACTGGTATGGTAAAGTAACCTATGAACAGAGAAAAATAAAAATATCTCTACATTTTATTTAATCTCAGTGAAACAAAAGCTATTAAAATAATGAAGTAAAACATTCATTATTAAATATTCTAATAACTTATGAACAGTGAGAAAAACATATATCTTATTTAATCTCGGTGCAACAAAAACAAAGAAATTATAGAATTCTTAAATATATTTTTTAAATTATAGAATTCTTTTTCATAATAATAGGTGGCAACTATATAATATACCTCAGATTTTATGGAAACAACAGATTCTGCTGATGCATTTACAGAGGATTTACTTTGTACAGTTGCAGGAACAGAAGGAAGATTTGTAGGAGTAGCAGCAGCAGTTACTCTGCAGGAGGATTGATAGCTATGAGCAAGTTGTGTAGATATTTTAGATTGCGCATTTTCTGCACTTTCTTGGGATGAAGTAGATGTTTCACTTGTAGTAATTGCTTGGGTATTATGAGCAGTTATTACAGCAGTTTTACCTTCAGAAACAGATGCTGTTGTTGTAGTGACTGAATTATTAGTTTCAGGTAGAGAAACGGTGTGAACAGGAGGAGTACTAGTAACTACAGAACTTGTCACACTTAGAACGCCAGTAGTATTTGCACTTGCTCTTTTATCTTTTCTGGTCTCAATTGTTTTCCCACTTGTAATTTTTGAAGGAGCCTCTGTAACACTGGAGGTAAGATTAGTAACATTCATTGTAGAAGCAGGTGGTTGTCTGGAACGTAAGCTATGAACTAAAGATGACCTTCCAGACTGTGACATGTCAGATGCAGTTGTCAAAATTGATTTTGAGCTTTCTTGAATTACAGAAGGATTAGTGTGAACTTCACCAACAGAAGTATGTTTAGACTGGCAGACACTAGACATATCAGATACTAATACATTACTGGAATTTTTAGTTTCAGTATTAAGTGTTTCAGGAAAAGATTCATTTGTACTGGCAGTCATTAAAAATCCAGTTTCAGCATCTAAGAAAACAGTATGATTTGAACTAGAATTACTTTCTTCTTTATTTTCAGAAAGTTTCTCTGGCAATGCTTTTATGGTTTTTTCTTTAGTGATATCTAAATTAATTCGATTTATTTCTACTTTAAGTTCTGGCTGACAAATGATGGCTTGTGGTTTTGTTTCTTTTATTATTTCCAATGATTCCTTCGATTCTTTGCGAGGTATATCTTCATTTTTCTCTTCCAACGAGCTTCTTCGAATCTTATCTTTTTTCTGCAAATCTTGTTCATTAGCATTTACATTAGAAATAACTGAAGTTTCTTTGTTAGCTTCAGATTTTCCACTAGTAAAGCGAGGATGGCGAAAAGATCTTAAATTTGATATACGATTAGGAATTTTATCTGACACAGATGTTGCTGAATCAGAAACAGCTGAAGTTTCTCCAGAATGACTTGAAGTGGTTTTCTTCTCTTCTGGTATATCTTTTACTGCATTATCATGAATGAAAAAGACAGGTTCATTTTTATTTTTATCATCTATAGTGTCTTCAGAATTTTCAGAAGAGACGGTAAGTAAGGTTTCTTCATTCCTTCTATTTGCTTTAGACCTCCTAGATCTTGTTTGAATAGGCTCAGAATGACCTTTAACAACTTCTTCAATAGTTTCATCGTAAGTAGATCTCACATCAACATTTGAACGCCCTTGATTCATTAATCTTGTAGATTTTCTTGTTGATTTACATGGACCATGATACTGTTCAGTTGGGACTGATTCTTGCTTGGATGATGTTTGCTTCTCTACTTTTGATTGCTCAGGTTTAACTTCCTCTATAATTAAAGCTTCAGATGTTTTAACTACTTCAGCAATACAAGGAGATGTACAATCATTTCCATCTTTTTTGTTCAATCTAATGGTCATAGAAAGTTTTGGATGATCAGTGGAATGATCTTTAGTAGTTTCTCTCTCTTCATTTAATGCAGATTTCTTGGATTCTTCTCCTTTTTTATCTTTATCCAATGTAATTTCGAAAAATTTGTCATGTTTCTGATCCTTGTTTTTCTTATCTTTTTCAGGCATATTATCAAATAATTTTTCATGTTTAGATTCTTTGACTCTTTTATCCTTTTCTGTACTAGTTTCAAACTTTTCATGCTTTTGCTCCTTAGATTTTTTATCTTTTTCTAGAACATTTTCTAATAATTTTTCATGTTTTTGATCTCTTGTTTTTCTTTCTTTTTCGGAAGAGATTTCAGACAGTTTCTCGTGTTTTAATTCTATTGAAGTATTTCTTGTTGTCTCATGAAGCCTATCTTTTATTTCTTTAAATGAATTGATTTCCCCTTCATCTTCATCATCACAGAAATCATATATATCTAATGCATTAGAACTATCTTTAGATGCTTTTTGCTCTTTCTCAGATGATAGAGACAATCGGAAACGAGATTCCTTGGATTTGTTAAAATCCTTAGATGGTTCCTCTTCCAATTTAGTTTCAATTTTATTAACAATTGGTACAACATGAACATCTCCTGAATTCTTTTTTCGCCTTCCTCTTCTTCTTTTTGGTTCTTCATTCTTTACTTGAGATTTTTCTCCAGATTTTTGATCAGCCTCCTCATGAATGACTACACTTGTAGATGTAGCCTCGCATACTTCTTCGAAATCTTTTCTGGTATCTTCTCTTTCCAAAGGTATAACTTCTTCAATAGAACTATGCCTTCTAGTTTCTCGTATGGCAGTTACTTCTGAAGTATCACTTCTAAGTGATCGTCTCACTCTTTCTGATGAAGTAGGACGAACACGGCGGCTTGAACTACGACCTTGGGGCACAGTCACGAGAACTTCAGGAACAGTCTCTTGTTTCTGGGCCATTGCTTCAACATATTTTCTTGTCTTTGGTCTACGACCTCTTCTAGGACGTTCTAGCTTACATTTTGCTGCCACAGTTGTTTCTTCCACAAGCATTTCTTGCACTGGCTCCTCAGGCACTTCTTGTACAGAAGTATCTTCTTGAATTGGTTCTTCTGCAGGTATTTCATCAATTGTTGTTTGGTTTCCTTCTGTATCCATTTTCACTTCAGGAATGGTAATATCAGTTGTATCACTGCATACAGATTCTGCATCAACAGGTCTTGCTGAAAACACATCATCGATACTTAGGCTTATATTTTCCAAATGTTTATTTGTCGAACTATTTTCTTCAGTTTTAAAAGAATCATTCTTATTTGTGTTATGCTCCAAACCTAACTCTATAGTTGTTGACTCTTCGCTGATATCGGTCTTTACAACAGTTTGTGATTCATAAGAGGTATCCTCTGTTTCTGAAGTAGTTTTAGCAGCTTCCTCAGTCAAATTTGTAGTATTTTCGGGGGGCTTTTCTTCAAAACTATCAGGAAAGAGTTGCTCTGAACTGAAATTTAACAACTGAGGCAATTTTGTATCTTTATTCCCCTCAGAACGTTCAAAAATATCTTGATTGAACTCTGTAGCTTCATTTTGTTCATTTACTTCTGGAATTTCAAAAGAAGGAACAAGATTTTCAGATTGATTGAGAACTGGTGATTTATCCTTTTCTTCGTGGACGAGATTTTTTGGGTCAGAATCAAAATAAAATTCCTCATCAGCTTTTAACTTTTCAGAAGAATTGCTTTTAAGATTATTTTCAACACATTTTGGAGGAAACAACTCAAGAAGAAAATTTTCAGAAGAATTTGGATTTGTTTCAGAAGTGTCATTGATTTCTTGATTAGGCAAAAACAATTCATTATCTGGCAAGTCATTTTTATCTGGCAATGATATTGATTCCTTGTTTTCAATTTTTGGAGTAGCCTGAATAACACTTTCACATCTTGATTCCAATATTTCTGCATAATTCAATACAGGAGGATCGTGTGTAATATGAGATGATTCAGGAAAGGAATATTTATCAAGTGTAATTTGTTCATTAAAATCATTAGATATAGTACTATTATTATTAGTGTAACTTTTATTGGAAGATTTTAAAATAGGTGATGAATTAAAGTTTGGAGATGATGAAAGTTGACAAGATTTAAAGCTCTCAAAAATATCAGCTGTATTAAGTCTTAAAGGATCATTATTTGACTGGTCAGCAATTAATGATATACTATGAGACATGAATGATTTTTCCCTGCAATCTGAAAACCTTGAAGTACTACTAGAATCAACTTTAGAATCAAACATATCGTCAAGATCTTTAACAAGATCCAATACAACAGCTTCTGCTTTACTTGGAACATTATCAAATGTAGGATTTTCTGGAATTTCTATTCGATTGAAAGTTTCTACTTTTTCTTTGGGTTCAGCCACTGGTAAAAGATTGGGTGGGGATTCAACAGGGAGAAGTACTGGAGGGTTATCATCATCCTTGCTATCAGCAGTATCCATAGTTATGTCTTCAAAATGAGTTAATTGATTTCCAGTCAATTCTGAATCATTATCAGTATCATCATTATTATTATCAGTTTTTAGAGGCAAAGTAAATGAAGCTTCACGCTCTTTAATTTTGTGTATTTTTGTTTTCTCTATTTTTGGTGATACAAAATCATTACTTGTATCTAATGTATCTGGAATTGTAGGTATATCGATTACTGGAGGCTTACTTTCACACATTTCCATACTATTTTCATCATGAAATTCATAACAAGAATTTTTAGTTTCAGGATTGACTTCATTTTCTGTAACTGACTCCAATTTTTCTGGCTCAGATACTTCATTTTCAGCAATGCAATCAATTTTTAATACATTTGAATCATCAATGGTTGAAATTTCTAAGGCAGGTGGCTCTGAATTCGATGAAGGGGACAGTAACATGATAGTAGGTTCGATCTTTTCTTCCAACTCTTCATTAGCCTGAACATCTGCAGGACTATCAGCAATGTGAAGAGAATTTTCCCCATCATCAGGAAGTAAATAATTCATTGTGTCTTCAGGATGAGTTTCAACAAGAGGATCAAGATAATCAGTCTCTTTAGTCAATTCAGGGGCAGATATTTCTCCACAGTGCATCTCTTGTAACAAAGCAGATACTGCTAAATCATCTTCTATTTTTCTCTGATCTTCTATGTCATTTGACACATCTTTGTCATCTATTTTGTAAGGATCCGAATCAGTATGACCGGACAAAAATGCATCAACTTCATTTTGAGATGGTTCTGAAATTGATGTATGCAAGTCTAAACCAGTAAAGAGATTATCTTCTTTCCCAGCTAAAGTATCAATTTCATTAATGTGTTTTTCATCAACTAAATCGCCGGCAATAACTTCTGAATCATAATCTTTTTCTTTCATGTGCCAGGAATCTCTACCAGTAGAAAATAATTCTGCTTCCAGTCGGCGAGTTTCTTTAGCAGCTTCTTCCTCAAACCTTCTTTCGAGCAGTTTTTCTTCCTTTTTGGCAGGACCATCATCTCCAAAAGTACTCGTTTCTTCAGACACAACTAACAGCTCTTCTTCTAGACGCCTAGCTTCTTCAGCTATCTCTTCATCTAAACGTAAATCAGACAGTCGGCTGTCATCATCAAGAGGAATAGTTTCAAAGGATACTTTTGGAGAGAGAACAGGAGTAGAACTAGTTTTGATTTCAGTTGGAATGCAAATTTCTTCCCTGATTTTTTCTTGTGATCTTTTCTTCCTTTCTTTACACTGCTTTTTAGATTTTTTCCTTCTTCTTTCTTCCTTGGAGGAACTCCGAGCTTCAGAATGCTTACTATATTCGTTCACTGTTACTTGATTTTCATGGCTATCTTGTTTATTTTTAAAAGAGGAAGAGGCAAAAGTTTCCTTCTCCTTTTTCATTGGAAAAAGATGTTTAGAGCCATCACTAAGAACATCACCAGCACAATCAGTTGCTTCTTTGCCCGTTTCAGAATCTGTTATGTCTGATAATTTATCGAAAAAGGATGGTAAACTACTATCTTGCTCAGGCGACTGCATAGGCAGTTGAGGCTTTGAAGTTGTATCTTTTTTATGAGCCTTTGACAAACTTTCAGAATTAGCATCAGCCTTATCATCTAAATGTTTCCAGACATCTGAATTAATATCCATTTCTTCAGTTTGTTGAGTTTCAAAATCAAAATCCGAAAAATCTGACTTATATTCATTATCAGAGAGATTTCCAGCTTGCAAATGAGGAGGTGAAAGTTGTTTATCAGTTAAAAGATTGGATGGTTTTGGTGATAGGACTGGTAGTAATGATTTAGAGTCTCCATCATCATTTTTTCTAGATTCTTGTGAAGACTTTTCAGATGTACTTCTTTTTTCTCTATTTTTAGACATTTTCTTAGATTTTTTCCGTTTTTTAGTATATGGCTTGTGTTTTTCTGTATCATCAGTTTGCATCTTTTCAATGACTTCAGTTTTTCTTTCTTTAGTTATGACTTGCTTTTCTTTCAAAGAATGCTCTGTTTTAACCTTTTTATGTGAAGATGATATATCAGAATCTTGCTTATGTTCTTTCACGCTTTTCTTTTTATAAGTTTTGGAATCGTCATTATTTTTCTTTTGTGATTCATAATCCATATCTGTTTCTTGTTTAACATCTTGACTTTTTTCTTTTTTAATTTTCTTCGATTTTGCCTCTTTCTCCTTAACTTTATTATGATATTCCACCTCTGATAAATCATCCTCGGATTTGATAATTTTCTTAGATTTTTCAGGACGATTTTTTGAACGATTTTGAGATTTCTTTTTCACATTTGATTGTGACTTTTCCATAAAGTTGGAATCTGAATCTGAAGAGTCAGAGTTTAGTACTTCTGCTTTCTTTTTACGAGGCTTATAGGAGGTATGCTGCCTGGAAGATACATTATATTCAAATTCAGAATCAGTGGCAGAATCACTGAATTCCTTTTCAATTTTACCAGTTTTATTGCTAGAATCATGGTGCATAGCATCCTCCTCAGATGAACTTTCAATTACAAGTTTACGTTTACGGGGTTGCTTAACTTTAGCAGATCTTGCTTGAGAATCGGATTCACTGGAATGATGACTACCACAGTCAGAATCTTTATCACTGTCATGATCAAGAGATTTCGATTTTTCCTCTCGTTTTGCACGACTTTGTTTCAATTTATTAAATTTTTGACGGACTGACTCCAAATCATTTGTTTGATGCTTAAGAGTTTGAGATTTGCTTGAACGTGCTTTAACTTTATCATACATTGAAAAATAGACAGGTTCATCATCCATGAAAGCTTGAAAATCAAATGCTAACTGATTTTCAAGTTTTTTGGATTTTGATTTTTTCTCAGATTTTTCAGATGTTTCTGAAGACTTTTTATCTATTGATTTTTTATCATTAGGTTTTTCACTGCTTTTATCTGAAGACTTTTCATTAGTTCTTTCATCTTTTTTATCATTTTTACTACTAGAAGATTCCTTCTTTGGTTTACTGACTGTATTACTTGATGACAAACTTTTAGAAGAATCTTTATCAGAGTTACGTCTTTCTTTAGACTTTGTTTTTGATTCATTTTTTGGATTTGAATCTTTGGAATCCCTCAATTCATTTTTTGATGATGATGAATCCTTAGATTCCTTAAATTTGGAACGCTTTTCTTCTTTACTTTTATGTTCAGATTTACTTTTATCTTTAAATTCACATTTATTATTATATTTAGAATCATGTTTTGATTTATCTGGATTGTTAGAAGAACTTGATTTAGGAACTGATTTACTTTTGTCACTTTTTAAGCATTTTTCCTTTTTTTCAATTTTTTTGGTTGTTTGCTGAAAAGGTGAAGGTGATTCAGTGAGTTCTCCAGTGCTTTTAGCTAACTTTGGCTTTTTAGGTTCAGGTTCATAATTTTTCTCTTGTTTCACCCAGCTTACATCATGACTATCCCTGCTAGATTCTAAAGATTTGACTGATTTACTAGATTCTGATTCATTGCTGTCAATTGAAGAAACTCTTTTCTTTACAGCTGGATATAAAGGTTTTACAGAAACCTCCACTTCAGGATTAGAAGTAAAAGATTTGGCACTGGATTCAAGTTTAATTTCTTCTTTACAACTAACCTCTCTCCACGGAGTAGCACCTTCATGAAAAGAAAGCCTAGTATCTTTTGAATCACAGAGTTCTTTCTTATCATGATCAAAAGAATTAAAATGAGAATGCTCTTTAGTCACTGAAGTAATATTCTCTTTCTTTATTGGAATGGTTGCAGATTTTAACATGGATGGTTCTTTTGTAATTGAACATTTAACATCAGAATCTATTTTGCACACTGCTTCTGTTACACTATCTGTGGGCGATGAAGGTTCCTTCCTGAAGTTAGTGGGAGAATTTAAAACCATTGAATGAGCAGGTAGTTCCATTGGACAGTGTAAAGGGCTTTTCAGAGACGTAGCCAGCATAGTAGAATTAGTATGAAAATTTGGATCAGTTTTAGCTTTTGCAGAAGTAAATACATTATTTGCTGGTTTTAAAATAACTTCACATAAATCTTTATCAAAATTAGCATTAAAACCATCAATAATTTTATTTGTTGTTGAAGAAAGGCTAAAAGAGGAACAAGGAGAACTAGGAGTATACACAGGAGGAGTTATTTGGGCAGAATATTGTTGGATTGGTGGAGTAATGGGTGACAAAATGCTACAAGATGCTCCTAAAGGAGTACTAGGTGGAGACATGATTCCTTGTGCGACTAGTACAGATGTAACATTTTTTACCAATGATGGCTGACTGAAGTTTTGAATTGCAGGAACAATTGGAGTCGAAAATTCTTTTGCAGCTGCTTTTGTTCTAAAGGTAGGTTTAATTTTAGGTAATGTGTCTACTTTAATGTTCAAAGGTTCATATTTCTCATCAATATGTTGCAGTCTTTTACTATCTTGATCAACTATTGTAGGCCTTGCAAGAAGTGATTTAGTAATATCTGATGGCTCAGGTACAATATCAGTTAAGCTATTAAATCTCGATCGCTTAACTGAACAATTTGGAATGTCAATTGAAGCTGAAGGTGGAGCATCTGGTACAGCTGTAGAAGTAGACCTAGTTGAACCAGACCATAAATTAAATTTCACATCTAATGCTTTAATTCTATCTTCAATAGATGGATCATCAATTGGTGGACGGTTTGGAGATGACGATGGAGATAGTTCTGAATCAGAAGAGCTGATAAACTCTTTCAGTTTTTCACAATTGTTTTTAGGAGACTGAATAGATTCTAAATTGGACATAGATCCTGCTGTTTCACTGATTGTTTGCGACTCAAATGGCAGTATTGAATCCACAACTGGAACAGTAGCAATGTTAGGTTTCTCATCAGAACATTTAATTTTCTTTTCAGTTTGAACTTCTGAAATAAGATCACTATATCGAGGATTTTTGCTAGATGCTGAACAAGGGGATAAACCAGCTCTTGGACTATGAGCTGTATTGTTTTTGGGTGAAGTTAAAACACTAGGGGAAGCTTTAGGGGAACGAAGGGATGCAGCAAATTTAGGAAGAGGGAGTGACAAGGGACTAATATCTCGTTCTCTTTTAATATCATTACAATGCCCATCAGAAAATGTTCTAAGTGATAGAAAAGGTTTAGGTGAATAAAGTGGCGAAGAGTTATGTAAATGATATTTTTTACTGTTCAAACAGTCTTCATCAGAAATGATTTCATCTTTCACTTTAGAGAGAGGAAATGGACCATCAGTTTCAGTAAAATGAAGGTTGTTTAATGAATTGCATTGTTTTTTCCAGGGAACATCAACTGCTACAGCAGATGTTGCACATAAAAAAGAATCATTGGCGGATATCTGTGCATTCGGAAGACAAGAGTCATTATCCATGGATATTCTGCGGCATTTTTGTAAATTGTTCAATGGATGTGAATCAAAGTTTTTCCTGGGATCTACTAAATGTTTTCGGAACACAAAAGAATCCAAAGAATTTGACACGCAATCACTATCCTCCACATCTGTTTTAGATTTGAGTTTATTTAACACAGTAGAATCCTTGATTCCACTTTTAATTGATTTACCCCCAGATTCATCTTTGGTTAAAGTTTTAATGTCATTTTCAAAACAAATGTTTGTTTCTGAACTGGAGGGCGATAATTGTTTTTTGCGGCTTATTCGATCACTATTTACTAAGCCATCTAAGTCCTTGGAATCTGCATTGCTATTTACCTGATCAAAAAGATTTAACAAATCAGGTCTTTTATCAAATGGTTTTTTAGCACAGTCACTTATATGAATCTTGTCTTTAACACAGTCTGTCTGAATGTTAAAATCATCAGTATCACACTTACTGTCATCTGTAACATCATCCGACACACAATTCAGTTTATTTGATCTCACGGAATTTAAGTGATTGTTGGGTGTTTTCACTTTAATTCGCTCAAGAGATTTTGTAACAAGCATATTGAGATCTTTAGCACATTTGAAATTAGAAGAAGCCAAAAGGCGCTTCTTTCTTTCCAACTGTCCCAGCTGATCACTTGTGATGCCAAATTCATCAGCACTATCACCATCAATTGATGAACGAGAGCGAAGGGAGTCACAATCTCCTTTACCTGGGATTTTATCTGAGGTTTCTTTCTCAGAACTACTCCTGGGTGAAGAGAAAGACAGATCCCCAAAAGAATCGTCCATTTTACCATCACTTTTGCAACGTGAGTCTCTATAATCAGAGCTAATTTCCACATCATCCAAGGCAGAGTCTCGACAAGGGCTATTTACAAGGGAAGAGTTGTGACTGCCAGGACTTTTTACTCTGTGATGTATTCGCTCTTTCAGAGATTTCCTCTCTTTAGAGACAGGACTGGTGCTCCTACTTTGATGACAAGAGCGAGGTGGAGATTGACTATGATGACTTTCTTGATCACTTATGCTGTTCCGAAGCTTGTTACGTTTACGATTAGCACAGTCATTACTTTCAACATATTTAGGACGTTCAATTTTTCCATCAAACAATGTGACTTCAGGAACATTTTCTTCACGAGAGTTATACCTGTAAGCAAAATTATAAATTTTATTATGTAAATCAAGTTTTTCCAAAAAAGTATTTTCCATATAAAATCTTTTATAATAAAGGTCAAAATTTATAAGCAAGTTATATCGATAAATAACACATATCTATTATTATAGAGCCTCCACATTTTTTTAAAATATTTATTCATGAGATTTTAAAATAATTTTAAAATAACATTGATAATAAAAAGAAAATTTCATGCTATAACAAACACTTTTTCATGATAAAAAAAAAAAAAATACACAATTCATACATACTAATTATTCAATTTTTAAAAAACACTTTCCACCAAAATGTTTAAAAAACATTAACCTCACAGCTTTAAATGTGAGTTATTTTTTTAATTATTTAATAATATTCCGCACATAATGTTGAATTATTTAATGAAACAAGCTTTTAAAATATATTTCAAAAATTAGAAAACTGAATAACATTTCAATATTTCCACATAAACATATTTCTTTTATGGTTTTCATATTTAAAAACCATACATTTTATGAAAACTGTATCAAGAAAAATAAATAAAACATGTAATAAAAAAATTATACAATAAAAAATACTTAGTATAGGGATACTGATCCACAAATAACATTTTAGAAAACATTTATATTCCTCACTTAAACTAAAATAAAAATATTTGTGAAAAGGATATCTTCTTAGTTTTAACTGGACATTTTTTGCAATAAATATCTACATGATAATAAATATTAATAGGAATATTATAATACAGGGAATTTCTTTTTTTTTTTATTTATTAAATAAGAAATTATTAACTATGATTGGAAAAATCAGTAATATAGCTTATAAGTATAAAAATTTTACTTAATAACACAGTAAATCTAATCCACAAATCTTACCTTTTTACTTTAAAAAAAAAAAAAAAAAAAAAAAAAAACATTTTGCACAGATATTCCCTTTACAAAATAATGCAGTATAATTTAGTACAATCAATACTTTTATCAGAAATACAGAGGAAATATATCAGCATTTTTTAAACAAAAAGCCTATTTAACCTTACCGATGCCTCCGTTCTCCAAATTCATCATGATACGTTTCATAGCGTGCAGAAAAGCCTTGACCTCGTCCTCTAGATGAAAAGCCAGTACGTTGGCCACCTCTAAAATTCCCTCTAGGTGGCCTAGGTTGTCCTTCATAACGAGGATAGGGACGAGCTTCGAAGCCTACCCGCGGCTCTCTAACATTGAGAGAGAAAAACTTTAAAAATCTATAACTTAAAATTTTATTCATGGATCTCAATCATAATTACATTATAAAAATGGTAACATAAAAAGTAATTATTTAACACAAACATTTTCCACAAATGAAATTTAGTTTATGTTATATAATATCAAAAATGGTTTTAAATTTAACAAGTTTGAACACATGTCTTTTGAAAAATATAAAAATTTCTAGGAAAAGTTGCTAATTCTGTTATTTATTTCCTTGCAAAATTTTTTTTTCCGTTAATGGTCATAAAATTTTGTAAGACATATTAGGAATAGAATGTTACAAAATTGTCAATTAAATATTTAGCATATTAACACTTAAAATATTATGTGTGTGTGAATATATTTTATATTTGCCTCAATTTAATTTAATGTAAAAAAACTATTATAATTAAAATCACAAACATAGACCTAATAATTTTATAACAATCTAAGGTATATGTATTGATATATTTTAAATGATATGAGGCATGGAATGAAAATAATTTTTCCAGCATGAATATATGTACACATAAAATAAAAAAACCTTAAATAATTTCAGTTCTCCTTTTTTTTCCCTTCAGATTACTATTTACACAGAATTTTGTTTTTAGATATTTTAATTATTTTGGTACAAAATAAAAGCAGAAATAGTTAACATTTACACAATTACTATGTTAATCTTTCACACTATGATCCAAAATTAAAAGAAGCTCTAGAATTTGGAGCTATGCTGTCTTTGAGCTTCCTAACTTAGGTTGTAATTCTGTAAATATTAGATATTATAACTATATTTTGATTCAAGTTATTTTATATAAATATTAAATAATTAAAAATTGTAAAAAAAGAAGAAGAATGTGTATCTTTAAAAGTTAAAAAATGCAGTAATTGTTTAAAAAAAAAAAAAAAAAAAAAACACAATACTTGTATCAATTTAAATGAAAATCTCATTTTACATATAGTAAATAAAAACTGTAATAAATGAAAAGTAATGCAATTACTAATAAATTAAATTTCTTATTTTTCATACCGGTCATCACTACGAATCACTTCAAATTCTGGTGCTCTTCTTTCACGTCGTTCCCATGGGCGGGTACCATCACCAGGAATCAACTGTCCAGACAATTCCATTTTCTCAAAAAAATAGGTTTGGCATTCTCGACTAGCAAAATCAACCTATAAATAATTGTTATGATACAATTTGTAAATTATGTCAAACATAAATATTTAAGGCAAAACAAATTTATTAGTTCTTACATAACTATATTTTTTCTTGACAGATACCCATTTCCTATAAATCATTTAGTATTTCATAAATGAAAATTTGTGGTCTTAATATAGCTACATATAATTCTTTTTTCTTTAACAGAATGTTGGTCTGAAAAAAATACCAGTTTATACATAATTTGCAAAGCAACTTTGTTTGAGAATATGCTCTAAGTTATTCAATTGTGAATACTAGTTACAAAATTATGAAAACTAAAATAAAAAGTTAATATTTTCAAAATATTCAGTGAATTTCACAAAATCTGATTTAGAGAATAGTATTGTTTCTCAGATATTCAACATAACAATTTTTTATCCAATTTTTACATGAGATAATACAAAAACTCATTCAATATGAGAAGAGAATAAGTAAATGCAATATTTAATACAAATGATTGTATTTTTAATATTTATTAAATTAATAAAGGTCATATAATATAAATTTCTGAAAGTATAAAAACAAAATTAGAAAATATGTTATATACCTGTAATTTTTTTCCTTGAAGTATTCTACCTCTCATTTCAGATACAGCAATTTGGGCAAATTCAACATTTTCATAAAAAATAAGAGCATGTCCCTTTTCTCGGTTAATTGCAGCATAAACTACAATACCAAATCGACTAAAATGTCTAGCAAGAAATTTGTCTGAAACAGATTCTACAATACCATCAAGCCAAACACAGTTCGTAGGCATGCTTTTACCAAAACCTAATTTAATTCTGTTAGCACCAAGATTTTCCCCATCTAATTTTCGCATGGCCTTCACAACACTGGCTATATCTGCATACTGTATAAATGCATAGGACGAAGCTGAGCCTTGCTTTTTAATATCAATTTCCTATGAATGAAAATAATGTATATTACTGATATTACTTAATTTTAAATTACATAAAGCATATATTTAAACACAATTATATTGTTTTATTTATAATAAAGTGTTTTACTTTGGTTACACTTAAAACTTTCATATTTTTTTAAAGAATAATTACATCCAAATGTTTCACAACATGATTTCGAATATACACACACAACATTAATGAATGAAAATTATGACCAGTTACTTACTATTATTTCACCAAATTGATCAAAATGACTCCGTAAGTCAGGTGATGTAATATCTTTCTCTAAATTGCCGATAAAAAGTGTCCTGGTGGCTTTAGGATGAAATTCATCTAGTTCAGCCTCTAGTGGCCTAAATTCATTATCTTCAGCGTCTAAACCTTCATGAGCTGTTACTTCAATTTTACACCCAAAAAATAACTTATCTTTAGACACTTCTAATGCTTTATCAACATCTTCAGGCCTAAAAATGCAAAAACAATAAATATTGTTTAACATGGAAAAAGACAATGCATTAAAGTAAACTTAATTCATTGAATTTTAAAGAAAAAAAGAGTGTTAAGTAAAATAATAGTATTTCTATGTTATGGAAATTTGAAACAAAATTTAAAATAAAAACAAGCTTACATGAAAAATTTTATCAACTTTAAACAATCCAAATAATTATTAATTTTTATATGATGGGAGAAAAAATGAACACTTAATAAATAAATTAATTTGTAGCTTAGATACATATTTTAACATGCAAATATATGTGTGTTATCTATTTAAAACAGTTAGAATTAATTCACATGAAAATATTTTTACTATTAAGATCAGACAAGATAAAAATCAACAATAATTTTACTTTTTAAAGCACACTACAGCATAGCGATCTGTTCCTTGACCAATTACTTTCACCATTGTTACTTTTCCATGCTTTTTATACTCGTGAAATAAACCGTCTTTCAAACTTGTATCTGAAATATACAAAACTTTATATTAAATTACTTATTAAAACTGAAGCACCTAATTTGGATAAAACAAATCAAAATGATCTTATTAATTATGAGTAGCTATGCAAGCAAATAATATGAAATTTCAATATAGTGTTAGTTCAAGTAATGATGGATTTTGTAAAATTAAATTGCAAAAATCTACACATTTTTTTATGATAAAAAGATGAACACAGATAACTGTTGTTAAAAATAGATCCTTATAACATAATTTTACACAGTCTATAGTAGATGTTTAAATATATAATAAAAGTTGGTAATGTTTTAAAAATTACGATGTTTTTACAACAGAATGATAAAAAATAAAAAATAGAAGACTTAATTGAAAGATAAATTCATTTTGAGAAATCAATAGGTATGAAATGTAAACATGCAAACACAAAACCTCCTGAAATTTGAATTCCTAAAGTCTTAGAATTTCAAGTATGAGTAAAACCCATATGTTCTTGATTTAAAAATAATTGACTTAGAAGATGTATTTTTAAGCTTTGAGTGTTACCATTGCACAAACAATCTGTTGAGGAGTTCACTGAATATTTTGCAGTGACAGATAAACTTTGAAAACTGCACTGTTCTCAACTATGCTGTTCAAGTAATGACTGCAAAAATATATTAATAGAAGATAACCACTTCCTTAATTTTACACATATTTAATCAGTACTTTTTTATATGTTATGAACAAACTATACTCTTAAAATATTTTTGAGATATCAATTACTTTACATATATAAATATGAAAACAAATTATTAGCACCTGTAGATCGAACTGGTAAATTTCTCACACATATGCCTAAAGGTCGTTTTTCTTCTTTGTCACAATGGTTCTCAACAATAGGTAAAGTACAGTTCTGAGAAGAAATGGACCCCTGGGAATTATTAGATATACAATTTACAGTAGAAGTATTTACAGCTGAAGGTATGTAACACACAGAGCTGGAAGGATTGGCAATGGCACTTGACGGCCTATCCAGCCGACTATTTTTAGTATTGTTCTGATTTCCATATGATGCAGCCCTACAAAGTGTAAAAGAATACAAGTTTTATAAAAATAAGTACTTTCAAAAAATTTTATTCAAACAGTGTAAAAAATTGAATCTACAAGAAAAAAAAAACTTTGCTTACAGTAAACTAAATTTAAAAAATATTCATTGACTGCAAATTTGTAAATAATACATTTAATATTCTCATAAAATTATTGACTAAATGACATATGTTGCAGAAATAGGATTCATAAAAGGAATCAAAAAGTTTAATAATTATCAATTTAAGCCTTAAGTTTTTTTTTTCTTTTTTTAATTATAACATAATTAAGATGATAAATTATAAGTTAACGTAATTTCAAACTTTATGCTTTTATAGGCAAAGTGAAAATACGAGATGATTTAGATTCTCAAAATTCATTTATATCAAGAATTAAAAGTGAAATATCAAGATAAAGTTTAGACGCAAAATGTCAATTTTATAAACTGAATAATTATTTTGATCTAATTTCCTTATCTAAATTAACAAGATATTTTAAATGAAACTAATAAGTTTCATTTAAAATTTCATTTGTTGTCTTTTACTAAGTTATCTTATCAAATTAATGGACAAGAGACCATGACTCACACAGGTGATCTTGACTTGGAAGGTGATCGCGATCTGCCACTGCTATCACTTGAAGTACTGCGCAGTTTTGAAGAGGAACTAGATGACCTACTACCACTAGAACTACGTGACCTAGACCGAGAACCAGAGTTTGATCTAGAACCAGATGGAGTCCGAGAAGGAGATCTACGTTTCGTCCTTCTCAATCTGTTTTCAGTCCTTAATGTATTTGGGGATGCAATAGAAGTAACAACAGGTGTAGTTGGTGTATTATTAGTCCTTCTATTTAATCGAGGGGTAGTTGCTGCAGGTTCACGTTCTTCACTATATTGATCACCAACTACTGGATACCTTGGTTGTTCAAAGTGTTGGCGCGTATTGTGAGCACGAAAATGATTTTGATTCCTGTAAGAAGTATGTTATAAAATGCTTATTTTGTCCAAAAAATTATTTTAATTTTCAATGAAAAAAATATTTTGATTTATTTTGTTATGGTATTTATCTTATTAAATTTTTATACACATAAATAATAGTAGGAAAATTTACCTTCAGTCCACAAGTTAAACAATGTCTCTTAAACACAATTAGAAAATAAGATAATATTAACAAGTTAGAAAAATTTACACTATATATGAAACTGTCAATTTTCCTGTTTTAATCATTCTAATATAATGATGAATATAAATAGTTATCTAGAAATTATAATGATATAAAATTCTTCCAAGCATAGATGAAATTCCAAATCAGTACATTGGGGAGGCGACCAATTTCAAAAACCATCAAAAATGAGTTTTAACATTTAATAATCAATTTCAACTACTGAACAATTTATACAAAGTAAGAAAACTAAGAAATTTTAAATATGCTAACTATAGTGGAATTAAGCAATTATCACTACATTTCTCCTACAATTGAATTAGATAATTAGAATAAATAAATAAAACTGATCTTTTTTGCAATAAAGAGATTCAATGAAGGAATTTATTTCACTATGAAAGAGCTAAATGCTCACATTTATTATTAGCTAAAGAAAAAAAGTTTTGAAATACACTAATAAAAAATAATCAACAAAATAAACAATAAAAATAATTCATATACTTCTTTTTTCAATATTTAAATATTAACTACAAAACTAATAAAAGCAAACCATAAAATAAGCTTATTCACAGTACTTTATAGATATAAAAACTTTCAATGAATTTTTGCAGCGTAAAATAATTATAAACAATTAAAACAGTAAAATCTAATGCAGGTTAACAGAATATATATATATATATATAATATATATATATATATATATATATATATATATATATTGCGAACAGACTTAAGGGAAGAAAGAGGTTTTGACAAGGTTTGAATGATGTTGTTATAAATTTTTAAAGTCTGATCAAAGGAAATATTTTATTAAACTTCTTGAAAACTTTTACAAATAAAACTTGCACATATAAAATTTTTCTTAAGTAAAAATATTCTTTTAAATAAAGCAAAATAGTTCTCAATAATGGTGAGTGAGGAAAAATGAATTTCGTATTAATAAATAACCTCTGGCTTATTAGAAATGAAAAATTATTTAAATTATAAAATTTACAAATATTTTCCATGCCATTTTTTTGTAAATAAATTCATAAAAACACAACAGCAAGTAACATGAAAAGTGAACTTAACAGAAAAAATATCATACCTTTTCAATAAATCAAAGTCATTTTAATAATTCCTATAATATATATATTATAAACTTCACTTAATAGTAAATATACTGATATAATTTAACTCACCTTTCTGTACCTTCTGTATAATTGTTTCCAGGGGCAGACCTTGGATACCTATCTCTGGATTTTGCTCTACCTTGATAATTATCTTCATCATGATAGCCCATACCAAGGGGCCTTCTCAAGTAGGGTTCACGATCAGCATAGTAATGACCAGGCCTTTCATAGTTTCTTTCTTCTGAAAGCCTAAAATTTCAAAAAAGAGAAATTTTTGTTATTTAACAAATCCCTGTTAATAAGGACAGAAATATCAGAATCATTTAAAACAAAGATTTAGACAAACTGGTATTAATTTATAAAGTCAACAATATACAAATAACTGAGCAACCAGAAACTTTTGAATTCAGAGGAATATATTTTTAATTAAATCAATACACTATCATTAAAGTAAAAAATTCTTAATAGTTTTATTGGGATTTAAATTTTTTTAAATCAAATAGGTATAACAACTATAATTCAACAAATTTACTATACACAATCAAGTACTTGATTCAGTCTGATAAATTATCAAATCACACATTAAAAAAGAAATTTCATTTAATCAAAATTTGTAAG
This sequence comes from Latrodectus elegans, assembly GCA_030067965.1. Taxonomy (NCBI): domain Eukaryota; kingdom Metazoa; phylum Arthropoda; class Arachnida; order Araneae; family Theridiidae; genus Latrodectus; species Latrodectus elegans. Next base: position 18,101,909 of record CM057818.1, read on the forward strand.
TATAAACTTTAGCAACAAACATATATTTTGTCTTTTGCTTTCTTGTTTTTTAGAACAAAAATTCTCAATTAGAATATGTATTTTTACTTAAAATTTCACAAAATGTATCTTAGTAGAGTCTGATAATTTAAGTACAATGTACAATAAGAAATGTAAGTTTTTTTTCTCACTTAACATAAAAATAATTTCCATAAGAATATCAAAAAACAAAAAATATATATTTTATCTGCACCTTAATTACTTAGTATTTAGACGTTAAGTAATTTAATTCAATACTTAAATAAAAGAAAATTATTATGTAAAAATATTTTAAGCTATGTAATAATTCAATAGAAAAATTATCAAATTTCTTTAGAGTTTTGCTTTCAAACCATTACAATTAATATTTTGATCAAAATAACATTGTATTTCAAAGGCATCGACACTAAAAAAATATATACATAATAATAAATAAATAAAAAATCTAATATATTTGTGTATTAGTTATTGAAACAAAAATATACACACAGTGTACTTCCTTCAGTTACTAGATGGCGCCACTATATTTTCCTGACAATAACAACGTAAAAATGGATGGAAAATAAATTTTAAAAGTTCTAATTTACAGTTTTCATAGATTAATAAAAGATAAAATATGCGTATACGTTTTTTACTTAAACCTTACAAGAAACTATGGAAAAAATTAAAAAATTTTAACTTGAATATGGTGATAGATTATTTACTTATAAAAGAAATGAAGAATGACGGTTTAGGCTATATTTTACTTAATTCTATTAATTTTTTTAAGGTTATTTATACAATCGAAAGAAAGATTATTTAGGTACGATTTTGTATGGAATGCAATAATCTATATGAAAATAAAGATTACAAATTAAGAAATATTTAGATATTGAATAATAGGATTTTAATTTGTTCCATTTAGTTGCAACGAAATACGATAAATTAATATAACAATAAAAGAAAAAAATATCATTCCATTTATAAATAAATTTTCCTTTCTTTAACTTCCGCAAGATTTTTACTTCGCTTATAAAGCCACACATGTATAAAGTTTGCGTGGAATGTAACATAAAAATTCATCATGCCATAATTTATGAACTTCTAAAAATGATTGTAAAAATATGAATATCGGTAAGTAGGTAAATATATCAATAGTCTAAAAAAATTTTCAGTTAATTATACTTAAATAATAATATTTAAACCAGAAAATATTCCCCGAGATTAGTAAAAATCTTGAAGAATAATCTTTTAGTTTTACCATTTTTTTGACGGTATACGTTTAATTAAAGTATATATTTCACATTGAAATATTGCTTAGAATGATTTAAATACTTCAGATTTGCACTGTAATTCCAAGAAAAAACAAAAAAATTTACGTGTAATGAAAAAGTAAAAGTAATAATAATAAAGATAGAAATAAATAAAAAGAAAAATATATATATAAATAAAAATCAACATAGCATTACTTATTTAGTCAAGGCTAGTTATCAGAATGCGCAGGTTTACTACGATTAATAAATTAACATAATTACTGAAGTTAAAAATATGGTTTGGTTTGGTTCGTTTGTCGCTCAACGTTCATTTTTTTTGCACACGAGGGCTAATAAGACCAGAAATTAAAAATATGATTATAAAATTAAAGATAGGAACTCAAACTACTGATAAAAGATTTAAACTTCCTGAATATTTGAGAAGGAATAATAATAATAAATGTAAGCATCAATTATTTTTTCCAATCAATAATTTGATAGATTAGTTTTAACAGAACACAGTAAAAAATTATTTGGCACAAAATAAAGGTTTTTTAATTATCAAGTAATCTTGCAAAGCACCATAATAGTCAATACTTCTAGAATTGCATAAAATGGGAAATACATTTTACTTCGCATAAAATAAGAAATAGCATTTTGTGTATAAGACAGTTAATTTTATTCAATAGTTTTACAAAAATAGGCTAAAGAATAATGTATATGAATTAAAATTTAGCTTTTTAAAACATTTATTATTTCAAAAAAACTTGGAAATTGTGTCAATAGAAAATATGTATGATAAAAATCATTAAAAATTTAATTTAGGCTTTTTGGGTTATTTTTAATTTCCTTTTAAAATATATTAAAATGAAATTAAACAATAAATTTGATCATTGTGCGAATCTTTTATTTAAAAAGCAACGAAATACTAATGGAAAATAGCTGGAAACAATACTACAATATTTTATGCTTAAATTAAATTACCATTTCTGAAAAGCTCTGGATAATCAAAATAATTAAAATTGTGCAAATACTTATCTAGTTTATCATAAAAAAATGCAACTTAAGTTCTATAAAAACTCAATGTTAAAAAAATCATTTAAAATCGTTCATATTTAAGAAAATGAGACAAAAAAAATTATTAAATACGTTTGAACTCTTTTCTATAAAAGGGATTGGAAATCAAGAAAATTAAAACTGGGAATTTAACCGCTACTGTAACCAGTATTCAGTTCAAATATATCACACTTTATTATAATTATTTTAAGCATTTTAAATGCTCAATTTAACTCATATTACACACAATGCATCATCAAGTAACACAGTAATTACAAGTGACATATCGTAAAACAATAACAGTCGAAGATATGAAAATAATGAAGTACATCAAAGTGGAGTAAAGAGCATAAAAAGAAGCAACTTTTATTAGGTTTTATAATAACTTTTGGTTATTCCAGAAGCTATAGCTATGAAAACGTGTTTACATTTATTTTGAGTAAGAGTAATATTTTCCAGCGGTCGAACAACGAATATGTCTTCGAGTGCATAATCACAGGACAAAATAAAGAATTTCATTGGTCGTCCGTGTATATAAATGAAATATTAAACAAAAAAATTTTCACGTGGATTCGTAAGCGATACTTCTGGATAATTATTTCAAACAAATCCATATTGCATAATCGTGATTCTATGATCCTTCCCTACATAATAATATATAATACATGCATCCTTTTAGAATATAATTATTCAAGTAAATATTGTGAGGGTTTTCAAATTAGAAATTGAAAATTTGGAAGGGGATTTTATTTATAAAACAATTTTTATCAACATTTATACATTAGCTAAAAGTTCTAACAATAAAAGCGATGAAAAAAAATAATAATAAAATGCAAAAATATCATATTTATTACTATTTCCAACAACGTGGATCAAGATAATAACAAAACATAATTAATATAGTTATTCTTTCTCACCCTCGCTATTAAGAAATATCATTTTTTAGTAAACTTGCAAATAATTATAAAGAAAAGAAAATACTATTATCGAAACAATATTAAAACTGCATTTGTGAGTCAAACTAAAATATTCCAAACGAAACACTTAAAAGAAAAAAAAATCTTTCAAATAAGTAAACCTGAATAGAAACACACTTAACAGGAAAGGGATAATTCATTGGTAAGCTTAAATTAACTCGGTTTGAGTCGGGTTCTTCGATTTGATTGTCTATTACTTGATTTAAATGGGAAACGCAGGAGCTTATTCCAAATAAGAAATAGAGAAATTCGAAAATGGAAATCGAAAATTAGAAAAATAATCAATTCCGCTTTTTATTTATTTATTTTTTTTATTGAAGATATTTTTCTCGTTTAACTGAATTTTTGTATACATTAAAAATACTCAATTACTTGAATTCAGCCGATCTTGTATGGTTATACAATCTTATAAAATGGTATACACAGCACAAAAAATAAATGGAAAAAATCTAAAAGACTGATCTTTATTTTCTTCCGATTTTCTTTATAAATAAGAATTAAAATTAAAAAAAAAAAAAAAAAAAAAAAAAAAAAAAAAAAAAAAAAACTCGACACAAATGACAGACAGAGTAATTTTATCATTAGTAGTAAAAAAGAGAAATGCACTGAATACATTTTAAGTAATTTTAATTACTTAAATTAATTTTTGAAAATATTTTGATTGGTTTGCTTTATATTCTATTGTTATTCACCGGGGCTATACATTTAGATCAGAGCTTACTGCTCAGAATAAGACACGAATACACGCAGAATATTTTCGATCCAGATAGAAATCGAACGCAGGGACTATTGAAATGAAATGATCAATCAGTAACCCAAAAGATTCAATAATACTGACATATGTCAGTATTGCTGAAGTAACGGAAAAATATTTTTTCGTTTTAAAAAAAATAAAATATATAGAAAGGTGAAACGAAACAAATTACCTTCATTAATAAAATCTCTAAAACAACTATGTAATTAACAACCACAAACATACTGATTAATCTTAGTGATTTTCAGATAAAGATATACTTTTCATAAAAACGGAAAAAAAAAAAATTCTTTTCAGTAATTACATTTTAGAGATTTATGATTTTATGTTCATTACTGTAATTTTTACAATGCGATATGCTATCAGCTGGATAGACGATTTCTCAGTCAAGTATTGGTGAATAAGCAATTAAAAATAACTAAAATAATAAGCAAAGGCATGCATTTCACAGCAATAATGTATTTAAAAAATGCAAAAAAATAAGAAAAATAACAAAAAAAATTTTATTTCATTTTTACAAATTTCAATTTATTATTTGAACCGAGAGAAAATGTCAATAGACGATAAAAAGTTTAGAACCCTTTGTCCCTTGGTTTTTCTTTTTAATACAGTACTTTTCTTAGTGTATTTGGTACTGACAAAATTAGTCTAGCAAATAAAATCAACGTCTACATTTACTCGCGGATTGCCTTTTCCTTCCGTTGAATAAAATAATGAAGTCGTTCTTGTTTCACACATTCAGAAAGACGTTTTTTTCTCTCTAAAAAATCGTTAAGACCCCCCCTCCCCTCCCCCCCACACACTTTTCAAAAATTAATTCCCCGTCAATACCACACAGCAAATTTGATGAGTTATAAACAATATACTGAATGTTTCACTCAGTTATGCAGTTGTCATTTAAGAAATATAAATCAGAGTTAAGCAATCTTATTTCGAGCTTAATTCAGAGAAATCCACGTTTAAAAATTTCACCCATCATTCCATAAAAAAAATCCAACATTCACTATGAACTCAACCATTAAATCAAACTATCAGTGACGTGCCATGTTGATAAAATTTTTAATACACGTTAGCTTTTTATTTTCATATACATTTAAAATTGTCTTTGTTGTCAGCATAAAATGAATTTCGATTGAACTCACTGGGATGTTTTGCATTTTAAAATAATTTTTATAAGAGCTTTGGAAAATCCCAATTATCTAAAAGCACACATCGATAACTTTTTTTTTTTTTTTTCTTATGCGATGCATCAAACGATTTTTCACCAAATAAGTAATATTTTAGAAAAGAAAAATGAGAAATCTGTTTTGAAATCAAATTCATGAGCTACACACAAGCCAACACGTCAGATTGTTTCCATGATGTTGAGATTTTGAAAACATAACGATAACGTAACGTCTTATAAACTCATACATTCAATTTAAAAAGACTGGAAGTATTAGGAAATGATAATTTTTTTTCACATTAAGATATAAACACACACAATAAAATATTTAGATTATACATCAAAAATACCACTGTTGAAGAATAAAAATAAATTAAAATGCTCCTTAAATAGTAACTACACAAGATCTTTATGCAGCTTGATTTTTATCAAACACTTAACTTTTACTATAAGAAAGAAAATATTATATCAACATTTGATATCGATATCAATATTTACTTTTTCCTTTTAATTAAAATAAAACTTAATTGTGAAAAGCAAAATTAGTTAATTGCAAAATTACAAAAAGTAATAAAACTTAATTACTTTTTGTAATTTTGCTAATTTTTATTTGTAGGTTAACAAATAAAAATTAGCAAAATTACAAAAAGTAAAGTAAAAAAAATAACAAAATTCAATTAATTCATTTATATAAATATTAAAAGTAATAAAAATTTAAATAATAATTTATGAGTGAAACTGGAAAAAATTTAAAAGCTTAACAGATATAATAAAAAAATCCTTCATAATATGATCCTATTTAATCAGAAAGTAAAATAGACACGTGCATCCAAAAACCTAATTTCAAATATAATATCTCCGATTTAATTAATACTGACAATACGAAATACTTTTGTAACTTCCACTCGTAAGCGAAATTTATAAATATGATGACGTATCGTATTTTACTTAGCAATAATAACTCGCATACAATTCCTCTCTTGATACAATTCCTTATTTTCATTTTGCAAGAATGAACCAACCGAACAGTGTTTAGATTCCATTGTTCGTGGATTCAACGGCATGGATGTTTATACTTGTTCGGAATCTATTTTAAATAGAATGTCCCAGCCGAGTGAGCTCATCATGGGGGGGGGGGGGAAATAATAAAGTAAATAGATACAATACATATTCACGCCAATCAGCTAAAAAGCACAATGAAAAGGCTTCAATCATTCCCAATAATAGTTGTCAATTTTGTTATGTATGGTAATTTAGAACAAGATTTTACTCAACTCATTTTCTTCTACGGTTGATTTTTCCTTACTACATATTTTAATGTATTCATGTATGTATATACATGAATAATACATTAGAATATTTACTAATACCCACAAACACAACGCATGTGTGCGTGTTTCAGTATCAACAGTCATTTAAGTTCTTATAATACTCGAAGATTGCTTTCCAAGCCTCAAGGCTTAGGACCTATTCTAAATATATTTAATTAGCATCATTTTACGATTACAGTTACGTAATTTCAAAGTAATTATATACGTTGATTGTTGTTGTCTTAAATGCTGATTTTCGAAATTAAATGTTTGCATAACCACAGCCGGAGTTTAGATTACCAGCGAAATAAATGTGTTAAAAATGCAAGTTCTACATTCATTTTAGTTATAAAATAGTAAATACATTTTAAATATTAATGATTAAATTTAAAAAAAGTCATCTAACCAACTGTGTGCATTAGTATTTCATATAACAGACGGTTTTGAACATTTATAACGACTTATTATTGTTCCATACATAATAGATCGTTAATATTTTTTAGGTACTTAAAAGAATGGCCGCACTGGGATATTTCTTGATTTCTGTAGGATATACAAATTTGATATATTCTTTGTTTTCTTTAAAAATGAATAAAGAGATGTCAGGAAATTTTCTTAAAGTACAAAGGATAAATTTTTTTTAAATGAGAACATAAGATAAAGCATCGAATATAATCTTAAATATTTAAATGATTGTTCACTTAACTTCATCATTGGTAAGAATTTTGAAAATAAATTAAGTATTTTTTAACTTAATTTCATATTTTATAAATACATCATATATTAAGTATATCAGTTAATTAAATGTAATCAAAGGGCACTTTTCACTTCATAAATTTGTTTACATGGAGCCCAGGTCGGTTTTTCAACCGAGACGTTGTTAGCATAAAATGTTTACATGTTTGTATAATTTTTCAAATAACTGTCATAAAAATTCAGATCAAGTGCTTAATTACTTTTCTTGCAAATCAAAGATTCCATGTTTTCTCGAAACTGTAGTCCTAATGTCATTGAAACAGATTCATGCCAAGAAATTCAATTAAAGAAGATGACTACACATGCTTCGAATTTCTTTCCCTTCCTCGCAATTAAAACAACCAATAGCTGGAAACAAGAGTCCATTGTCAGAGAACAAAGAAAGGGTGTTCTGACTTTGTTTCCCCAAGTTCTTGACCGAATGTCGCCTGATGTGCCACAACAACCGAGGTCATTGTGTATTCCAAAAACAATAGTAAATCCATACGCTATGCAAATGCACAAACCCCGCTCTTATTGTCGACGCAGATGGCAGAAGTTCATATTTGCATGAATATCCGGCAGCCAATCTGAGCATCTGCGCATCTTAAAATGAAAACATTCTTAATTGAGGAAGGAATCATATCACTGTTCCAATGAAATAATTTATTACGCTTTACTAGAGAAATTTTAATTAATTTTTCGAAGATTAAAGTTTTTATTCTTAAAAAATATTAAATTGATGTTAAATGCTGTTGAATTTATAATTCTGAAAATAACGACTGTTTTCTTTTCAAAATCTGTTTAATGCTTTTCATGAATGAATAAATCTTTCTCACGGTTTGCAAGCTTAACTTTCAGATATAATGTAAGTCGTAGGCTTCGTTAATTTCTCTGTTAATACGATAATAAAAGATTATAAAGTATGCAAACAATGTTAACAGAAAAATAGGAAGTACTTTTCTTATAAAGTGTTTAAAAATTTTCTCCAGTGAATTAAAATACGCGCACACATTGAGAATGAATATCTAAAGCTGGTGGACCCTATAACTTACGAAAGCTTCAATGCAGATGATGAGATTAAGATTTAATCCAAATTGAAAACACGGAAACAAACTTTAAATACAAACGAAAAAACAAGTAAACTACCAAAAAAATGTCTAACTATAGTATAACGTGGTTGAGAAATCGCATTTGTTTACTTTATTAATCTGCAATCATTTTCTTACACACGATGGTTAATTAAGACTAGACGTAGTGTCTTAAGCCTAATAAAGAACATTTACGATCTTGGCAGGAATCAAACTCAACAATATTAATACTACTTAGGAAGATGAATTCAATATTGATAAAAAAAAGTGATCACAATCGACAGTGAATAGTTATCACAATCGACAATTCAAACTAATTTGATATAATTCGGCCATTTCATAACTGAAAATATTTGCAGAAAAAAAATAATCAAAAAATTTAATATTTAAGGATGGTATTATGAGATTTAATTATAAACTTGTGAGCAAAGTATATTTTAAATATAACAGGTTGGTGAAATGGTAGTCATACGTGAGGTACTTTTAGTTCTAACTTTTTTAATACTACTATGTGTGTAAGCACTTTTCTAAATATAAAAATTATATTATTTTCAATTTGTTTATAATTTGCCTATCGAAACGTGTTCATCAATCTTGTAACATTACGTAGACTGATTAATTTGATACTGTATCACATTTTACAATTGCTTGAACGATCTTGTCTTTGATTTCTTACGTTAAAATGTACTCAAATTAAGATGGAATGGAAAAAATTCTTTGTTTCTACCAGCCGATTCAATTTCTTATAAAAATTTTGCTTTTTTAGATTTACTTACAAGAGGAAATTTCTAAAATATACAAATATAAAACAACTCGATGAAGAATTCTTCTTCTAATTGTTTCAATTATAACAAACATATGAAAATACAAATACTGATTACTATTTCTAAATATTTCACTTCCAGATATTTCCTTAAAAAATTTTTTTCGATCGAGAATAAAAAAATTTTAAAAATATATATATACATAAAAGTTATAATATGAAAACAAGCATATGAAACTTATTAAATAACATTTAATGAATATCATAAAAATTAATATTAAAATAAAATTAATTGAAAATTTTTAAAAACTTTCAGAAACAAATTTTTTTATCACGGGGATAAATTTGACTATATATATATATATATATATATATATATATATATATATATATATATATATATATATATATATATATATATATACTAACGAATACGACATTGATAAGATTTTTTTTACTTTAAATCATTTATTTCTGTAAGTATGAGTTTGAGTTGAATTTTTGTTTAAGTCAGCAAGAACACAAGAATTAAATAAAGATTCCCACTAAGAAAGTTAAGTTTACATTAGTGTTTTACGAAAATAAATAAACTATATAATAATATAGTTTTCGGTGCAACTTAATTTTTTTTTTTAATATGAACTACAAAAAATCCATGCATCTACAAATGGTCATCAATAATAGAACTAAATTGAAGTTTTCTTTCTTTAAATAAATCGAATGGTGAAAATATCAAATCAAAAAATAATAATAATAAATAAAGGAGCCATTTATAAACGATTTCTTTTTTTTAAAAAAAATGATTAATAAGATTGATCGATGCTTAAAATAACGATCTGATAACCCAGCAGTGTGCAAAAAGAACAAAATTAATCATCAATTTCACGTCTGGTGTCAGTGCCTTTAAAACAACCCCATAACATTTACGCACTATATAAATTAATGACTAATATATTATTGTTAGATTAAAAAATTAAAAAATAAAAAAGATACCTAATATTAGTCATTCACTTTTCAAAACTGACGGACAAGAACTAATCAAATAACATTTCGCTGCTAAGAACGGTTGAGGGCCATACTTAGCTCTGAAAAACACACAAGTTACTAATCAATGCTTCATTACACACATTATTTTAGCAGTGTGTAATAAATGCACACGATATGCATGTTTATCTATTTACATTTTGAGTGAATATTATGTGCAGAATGTACAGATAAAATGTAATTCATGAAAAAAAAAAAAAAAAAAAAAGAAAAAGAAAAAAGAAAAAAACTATGTAATAATTACTGGTATGAATATCGAGTAGGCTACATACGTGCAATTTTCATTTGAACACATAATTTGTCTTTTGCGTATTGTTAATATAGTTGCACATACAAAGGAGACATAATATATTAATTAAATATAATTTATATATTTTAAGCAAAGGCAAATGGGTAAAAAAAAAAAAATTCAAGCAGCATTGAAGTCCGAATTTATGACGAATATAATAACTTAGATATAAGAATTGTTTCAAGAATAATAAAAAAAAATTACATTTATATACTTAAGGAAATAAAAATTATTAACAATTTTTTTTAATTTATCCAAAAAATACAATATTATTTTTTTACTAAATAAAATACTTCTGTGATTGAATTATGATAAGCAAAATTTTGACTATTATTGGACTTTCCTTCTAATGAAAATTTTAAAAATAAATTGTACATTTCATTCAACCCTATATAAATTTTAATTTAAACCAGCTGATTTCAACTTAATTTAAGAATGAAAATAGCGGGAAAAGAAAAATCGAGATCGATATATATTCAAATATGTTTTTTTACTCATTAATTCTAATCTCTTTCGTAAAATGTTTTTATTTAAAATATGATATATACTCTAGAAATTTTTTTTTTTTTTTTTTTTTTTTTTGGAAAATATAATGCGAATAAGTAAACAAGTTTAAAGAAAATACATATTTTGTCATTTTTAACTATATTTACAAAAATAATAAAATACATTAATTATTACATTTACAAAAATGTTATTAATATACATTAATGTTATATAATTTACAAACAAAAAGCTTAACTGCACTGAAACTGGTTCTAGTTTGATGGCATACATAAAATCTCATCGCTTTAAAAGAAAAAAAAACTTGATTTACATTTTACAAGAATTTCGTGATAATCTTAATAGGCATTCTTTTAAGAATTAATGAAATTTCTTTAAATGACTGATCATTATATACGAGAAGTTTTTGACTTTTAGTTGAAGAAAATAATCAATTCGAATTTATTCCACTTTAACATTGATTGGTGCACCCAAATTTTCTAATGATACGATAATAGGACTAATGAATTTTCATATACACACAAATACACATGTTGTTTGCAATCTTTTTCTACGGTGAAGACTGGCAAATGTTCAAAATTAGAACTTTTAACTATAATAAACAAGTCAAACATGTAAAATTACCTGAATTCTAAAAAAATATATTTCAAACAGTATTACGTTTTAGTAGAATAAATTTTGTTAATGTAGGGCAAAAAAAAAAAAAAAAAAAAAAAAAAAAAGTAAATTAAAGAACTTTTTTCATTTATGCAGAAATTTGATCCATATTTACAATTAAATTTTCAAAAAGAAATCTGATTAAAAAAACATCAATAAATTTCTAAGGTATTTAAGCACCCTAAAATATTTTTTCGAATTAACAACGCTTATTACGAATATTTCCGTTTCTTTACAATAGGATCTCATAAAGTGAAATTTGCTTGATTTTTTTTTTTTCCATATTGTTTACTAAGGGAAACAAAAAACAAATAAATAAATAAATAAAATAAAATAAACATATTTAAAAAAATCTTTTATTGTAAAAATCAATTTTATCAAGTTCTAATCATTAAAGCTTTTACTAAATAATAAAATAAAAATAAAATAATAATAATAATAATAAATTTAAAAAAAAAACACCCTCAAATATGAAAACGATGTAGAAAAGCAAGAAACACCACAGAGTGAAGCATCAGCACTGAATTTATTTTTCACATTGTATCTTGTAAAGCGACGTGAATGTTACTCCAACAGGATCAATAACAGAGCGCTTATATTCCCTCGTAACAATAAGGAGGGAAAAAATCCTTTTCCCATATCCAGATTCGCCAGCTCCGAATTTAATTTCTGGGGCACAAACGCATAGGGGATCAAAACAAAGCAGCAGCAGCAGCTTCCTGGGAAGAGCGGAAACGACCAGTCAGCGGGGCGGATTGCCAAGGAAAGGCGCATGTCTGGTTTTCAGATCACGCACGTTGCAGGTATTGACGTCATTGCCATTATCAGGGAGAAAGGGGTGGACGACGCTATTACAGGCATCAGCCATTTTCCTGGAATTCCGCTTCCCAATTTCGCCCTTCAGCAACAAAATATTCTACTCTCTGGTTTCATTCCGCGGCGAATCTGCAGAGACGTTGTCTTATTTTAGAACGAAATACTTCGCAAACAGTTCGAAATAGCATGAGTTCCAAAGAATTGATCTTCATCCGAGAAGAATATTATTGAATGGACAAATGATACAGAATAGTTTAAAATGTCTATTTCATAAAAATAGCTCAAAGATTTTTTAAATAAGAGAATAGTACGCCAAAATTATGAGCAGATAAATCTAGGCATATGATTCTGTTATCTTACTTGAATAAATTTTGAGAATCGAATAAATTGTTCATATAACTTATTCTGTTCGTATAGATTTCCCGACTCTAAATGCAATGCTTTTATAAATTATTCTTGTACCCCAAAAAAAGTTTCTCAATCAATTCGGTTACTGACAAATTATTATTAATGAAATTCTTAGAACATTAAAAGCATTTTAAAATATGTTTTGAAGAGCTGTTTTGTCGGAAGCAAACAATAAGTGAAATATGTAAAGGTTTAAAAAAGCCGATATTTCACTAAAATAGATTTTTTTTTATACTTATACTAGTATATGACTCAGTAGAAAAACTGGTTATGCGTTTTTATGCAGGAAATGTTTTGATTAAACCACGCAAACCGTTACAGGAAGCCTTTTGAAAACTTGCACAGTGAATTTAACAATTTTTCATTTCATGAAATCTAGTTCAGTTAGAGAAATTAGTTTACTAGAGAAGAATAAATCCAGCCCAGCTTTCATGATATAGGACAACTTCGATAAGTTGGTCGGTTTTATCACTCTGAAGTCACTGCTTGTAGATGAGCATTGATTTGACCGGAAATCACGAAAAACAATAAAATCGTAAAACTATATTTAATAATTAAAAAAAGAAAGAAAATGATATAATGGCTTGTTTGATTTTAGATTTGGGAAATACATGTATATTACTTAGATAAATATTCAAGCCAAACGTATCATTAATAAATATTATTTGTATTTAATGAAATTTAAAAAAATACAAAAGAAGGCTCATAAAAAGCTTATATAAATGTGGATTTTTAAGTATACATATATGCATACGTACGCTTATATTGAGTTAAATCACGTTAATAATGAAAAGTTACTTTTTTTTTTGAAAAGCAACTACTTTTAACAATACATGTAAAGTATAAACAATAAATGCCTTTTTCTTTCTCAAAACAACCTAAAAAAATGTCATTTTTCATATATTATATAATATCAGAATATAAGATTTCATTTTAAAATCGAATCGCAAAATATTCCCTATCCAATCAGATAGATGATTTCAGAGCATCTTTTATTAGAACAGTAAAATGATGATTCCGGAAGTATTTCAATAAAGTGGCCAAGGCTATTGCCAGTAAATAAGGGTTAAAACATTTTATTGTCAAATTTATATATACCATAAATATTCATAAAATAAAACATAGCATGCCACTAATATAAAAAGCTAAACTCTGTAATAGAAAAACTTTCATGCTTTTATTTTCGGAAATTTTTAAGGAAAATAAAATACATTCTTCGAAATGGAGAAAATTTATTATTAATTATCTTTGAAAATTTTAAATTTTATACCACTTTTCTAACAAAATATAGCCCAATAGAAACAAATTAGTATTTCAAGCGTTATGTTAACTAAGAACAATTACTATCAGTTCGCCGATGTGGATTACAATTGTCTGGAATATTATTTTCGAATGAAATAAAAGCAAAACTCTAAAACAAACACTTTTCCGACCTTGGTTCTTAACAAGATACAAAATCTCATAAACTTTCGAATGTCTAGACAAAATGCGAAATTAAACGGGTAGTTTAAAATTTTATTCTCCATTTATATATATAGTACTCATATCTTTCTGATATTTCATGGTTTAAGCCAATGTAAAGAAAATACTAATGAGATTCAAAAGATGCGTTTCTATATTTAAATGAGCACAATTATGACTCAACCACATAAGATATATTCAATAACAAAATAAAAAGAAAATATTTCAGTTCGATTGAGCGTGTGGGCGATTAGGAAGAAAGTACATCATTAATAAATCAGCACTTGTTGTGATAGTCATTTTTATCATCTTGAAAATCGAATTTATTAAAATATGATAATTAATGCAAAATTCCCTTTACTCTATAAACGAAGAAATAGCAATAAACTTTTTGTAAAACAAATGACTAAACGTCAATGGTGGGGTTTGTAAAAGTGGTTTCAGGAAATTTAATTTAGACTTTTAAATTTAAACTTCGATGATACAAAATGAAAACCAACGCAAACTCTTTAACTATGCTACTCTATATTTACGCACATATCTTTGGTAAAAAAATTTTACATGGATGATATAAAAAAGTATGTTTTTAGTATAAATGATAAAAATAAATTTATGAACAATCTGGCCATAGTAATTTTACATATAAATAAACTTTACGTTAAAAAATAAGAATGAGAAAAACAGTTTTCTCTCTCGTTAATTGCAGTTCCTCATCTTTCCAGCCTCCATTTTTCCTTGCTGAGTTTTGAATTTAATTTTAAACGTGTTTTTCAATGATTTTGATAAGAAACGTGCGATTACTTTTTAATACATAGTAATAATTCAAAATGGAATTATTAAACATGAAATATATGACAGGCGCAGCTCTTTATTTAGAACCATAAAATCATCTATGAAATAATTTATAACGGTAGCTCGTTAGATAATGGATCGGAAAGACGTATCGCCATGGTTTATGCCTCGTTTTCTTCTTGAATGAATTCCTAGCCCACTGGGTAAGGACAGAGGCTATTTACAATTTTTCACGTTTATGTTACACTCGTTGCGACGTTAATGTATTTTCCAGTAAAACTCAAGGAAGGATTCATGCAAAAATTGAAAAAAAATAGATAATAATAAAATATAAAAATTGGAAAACAAAATATAAAACGCACCATAAGAAAGCTATAAAAATAAAATACATATTATGTAATCTTAATCAGATGATAAGGAAGTAAATTCGCTTTAGCATGGTTATATAAAGAATGGAAAAATACAAAACAATTACAAAAATCTTATGTAATTCTGATAAACGTACATTGAACATCCTTGAGAAGAAAGCTGGAAGAACAAAGAAATGGAAAATACCGTAGCTCTATTTTATTGGCTGCAGTTGAATTGACATTCCTAGACGATAAACAATTTCTTACTACTTGAGAACTTATCTCGAGACTATTTTTTATTACTTAAAAGGGTACCACCTACAACTTCAAGTTTCATCGTGGTGGTATTGACTCCAGTCCCGAATCTCATGCGATTATTTTGAATGCAACAGATTGAAAATATGAGCAAATGTAATTCATTAGTTGTTTAAAGATTTCGACATTTCCGAATAGATGATTGGAAATAAATAAAAGGTGCCGTTACGTTTGCTTGCAATTGGTGATAGAACTGTGGTATCAATTCCTTAATTGAAACTAATGAAGTATGTTAAGATCCGAAAACTCTGTTGGCTGAAAATGAGAAAAATCATACCCATTCTCTAAAAACGCTTCTATGATATTTGATATTTTTTAAAACTTTCTTTTTATAAAAAGTGAAATATAAAAGAATTAATAACATTTAGAATAACTTAGTACTAACTTTTTTGTCTATGGAAGAACGAACTACGTTTTAATGCTATTTTAAGAACTAAATAAAGAAAAACAAAATAATATTATGACGCATATTTTTTTTTCTCCTATCAAACTATTTCTTTAATTTTTTATTTGCTTGAAGATTGAAAAATCTTTGAATCACAACTGATAATATTTTATATTTATAAATGGAAAAATCGGAATGAAAAATTATTTATATAAAATTTGGCGCAAATGGTGACAACTTTTAGAAGAATCATGCTTAGCTAATAATTTTGTTGAAAAACAGAATAGCTTCAGGAAGACGTTGCCATGTGTAAAGCACAATAATTTTATCGCTGACTGGCTTTTTATATGAGCGAATTTCACAATATATATATATATATATATATATATATATATATATATAGTTCACTATAATAATTATTATTTACCATATAATATTAATTATTAATGAATTATATACGTAATAAAATATGAAAGCCATATACAGAAAAAGATGCTTTGTTTCCTTTATAAGACTGATAAATTTATTTATACCAGAAAATATATACAATTTTTATGTATACTGAAAATGATATAAGGTAATTCATTCTCAAAGGAATTTTAATATTCCACATTAAAATCCAATTTACGCTTTATATCAGAGACACCAAAAAAAAAAAAAAAAAAAAAAAAAAAAAAAAAATCGTATTCATATTATTAAAACATAATGCAATTATATTAATATCAAAAAATGTTTCTGATTATTAAATTATCATTATTGTACTAAAAAACTTAATTAGGATCATTTTTATTCTTGACTACTAGAAATTAAAGTTTTGACACGGTTTAAAATTAAAAATGATTGTGTAACTTTTATTTTATTAAATGTGGACAAACACCAAAATAATTTAAATTAAAAAAGTATAGTAAAACAAGCATTATATTATTAGATGCAACGTGAGAAAAGTAGAGTAAAACCTCCATTAATAAGCTCATCCTTTTTAGACAATAACCACTTATAGAAGCGATCATATTTCGAATCTGATTATTTTTTATTAAAAATATTGAAATCTAGTAACTATATCCCTTTAAACTATGATTACTTTTATATCACCACGTCCGTGGACGTTGTTCACAAATTTTACGGAAATCTAAAAAACATAATACACACATTTAAATAAAAGCTTTCGTTTTATCTATACTTGAATTATTATATTATGTGATAGAAAATAAAGACTCTCTCAGGGACAAGAAAAATCCCCTAATATAAGTCAGGTACACACAATTAAACGATTGTATAGGTATATCAAATACTATTGTATACTATTAATAAGAAACAAAACAAAAAAAATATTTGAAAACTAAGTGTGTGCTACATTTTTATTCCAACTACACAGGAGTCGTGAATAATAATTAAGCTAACGCACTTTAATTCATAGTTTAGATGCTGCAACTTTTTACCATAATCCTTTTGTTGGTACTAGAGTTTTTGCAGGTGTTCAAGGTCATGGACCTGGTCTAATGCTGGCTAAAGGGGGATTGCAACAACAACATTCATATTTCAAGTGGCCTCATATATATGTGTGTGTGTTGGAAAAAACATATTTTAGAGTTTTATTTTCTAAGGATATTTAAAATACGAATTTTGAAATATCACCCTGCTTAACTGGACAGTAAAGGCTCTGTAAGGGTTCTCGTTGAAGGTACTGCGATATAAATTCATATCTGATTATTTACTTATCCTTATAGTTAAAATAAATCAGTGATTCTCAGTTATATTGCAGCCAAATTTTTGAAATGCATATGGTAAAAATTATTATCTTTTTTATTACGAGTAAAATGATAGACGTATTTTGTTTTTGTAGTACATATTATATATTATTTTATTTTACATTCAAAATTATTAACAAGAGCTATTTTACACAGTGTATTACTGGTAATGAAACAACTTTTGAACTCATCTTTTTCTTTGTATGCCGCCAAATTCTAAAATCTATAAAATTGTGGCGTGATAAAAAAAAAAAATTGAGAATTACTGACATAAATTATGAAAACCAATGAAAAAGAGATAAAAATAGACACAATTTTCTAGATTCATTTAAATCACAAGTTTAAAAATGCAAACGATCATGACGTTATAATTACGGTGTTATTTCAAAGTGTTCAAAGGCCTTTTGTCATTTTATAAACATATGGAAATCATGTTCAACTATTTTGAACATAGAAATCAAATTAATAGGATATTTTTGATTAATTTAGACGTAATGTTACAAATATTATAATTCAATATAAGAAATAAGCAAGGTTTGTTTGAAAAAGGCTTTTATGAATTGACCCTTTCAATGAGAAAAAAATACATTTTGTAAATAATAGTGTCTAAATAGCAAATGTGAAAAAAAATTTTCGAATTTTTCATGAGAATTCTTTTTTAAACAACTGATTGAAAACTAATATCCATTGTTATCATGAACACATAATAAGCATTAGAATGAATTTTATTGTATCAATAGTTAACAAAACATTTATAATTGTACGAATATACCTAAAATAAATGATATTTAAATTTGCAAATCTTTGAATTGGAATAATCTTTGAATTGCCCCATAAAATTCCAACATCCTTCCACTTATTCCAACAAAATTAGGTGAAGAACTGTTTGAAAGCACATAATGTGAAATAATAAACTAATTAAAAATTTTGAAAGATACTATCAATTAAGAGAAATAATTGTGAAAATTTTAACTCTGAAACACTACTTTTAAAAATGTATACAAGTTTGATTCTGCCACGGGGGCCCAAAGGTTTAAATCTGACAAATTTATCAATGTATTTTAATAGACTTATAAGTGAGGAAGATTATTATGTTTAAAGTATTGGGAACAAGATGTAAAAAAGTAACTTCGGATATTGAAATATTTACAAATGATTTTATTAAAAAATTATATAAAGTTTCTCAAAATAATAATAATTCTCGTAAGGAATAATTTTTTCTATATAATGAATTGGTAATATTTTCCGTTAGAAAAGTGCTACATTTGTTGTTGAAAGTTTGACATTCATAGAAATATTTATAAAATTAAAAAAAAATCCGAATGAAAGAAAAAAACGCATTTAAAGATATTTAGGGGAAACTTATATTTTTCACGCTAATTTCCTTGAAATAACAGCTAAATAATGAAAATTGAAATAATTTTATCCAGAAATATTAATCATATCCAAGTACTTCTTATAAAGTAAACATGTCAATTCGAGACGAATGTTAAAAAATAAGTCAAAAATTCAAAACCTTCATTAAAACTACATAATAGTTTTACTCATAATCTAAACAAGAAATGATTTATTGTCATACTATGAAATTGATGACGTAAAAAGACGTCTTGATGTCGTTAATTTTTGTAATGAGAGTTTCAAACTTCAATTTTAAATTCATAATACGGTCATTGTATGTATGTAAAGTGAGTTGAGGGGCTCGCATTCTTAGAGGACATATTCTGCTACTGCTTTTTGACAAATTCTCAAATTTCACAAAAGATCTAATAAATATATAGTAGGACCGTTAAACTGTAATACTTAAATTATTTTTAAAAAAAATTCGCGAAATTAGAAATATTTTAGTGAAAAATGTATGATTATGAATTAGAAATTCTGTATTTTACATTTAGCAACGTAATACTAAGAACTTATATTACATGAAAATCGTAAATATAGCTTCAGTAAAAAATTTAAATAAAAAATTTCATTTTACGATGTAAAACGTTAATGTTGCTAATAACAGCGTAATTTCCTACGCTTAAGTTGCTTTATTTTAGCAAAAGTGTTGGTAGTGAGTGTGTGATCAGATTTCTTTTTCTCCCCTTTACAGAAAAACATTAACCTAAAAAAATGCGTCATTCATTAATGCTTTTGAATGATTGTCAAATTTATTCACTTGAAGCTATTCCAAGGACAAAAAGTCACTACTTCAAAATTGGCAATAATTTAAAGGAAGTCTCTTGAGAGAATGTCAAGGTCATTAATATTACCCTTCACTTACTATAAGTAAGCACTTCAGAAGAAAAAAAAAATTTTTTACGACTTAAAGAATACATTATATATTATTTTAGATGTGCCACCATGAAAAAAACTCTCAGCTCTTATTTTTGCGATATTTGAGATTGGTTTTGTCTACCTTTATGTGATCACTTTAAAAATACGGGTTGGTCGGTACGAGATTCGCTATTTAAAGTTAACCCCGAACAACTACTATACGCCATGTTCGAGATGGGATTCGAACGCATTAATTGTTGACTTAAAACCGCATGTGCTCGATATTTAGCTGCCAGCTTAATTTAAGATTAGGGAATATATATTGATTGGTTTGTTTGTTTGTTGCTCAACGGTCAATTTTTGCACTTGAGGGCTAATTAGACCGGGACCTACGGTTTAAAGTGGATTCCGAACCACTACAGACAACCATGTCCAAGGCGGGATTCGAACCCACGAACTGTTGAACCGAAGGAGAGAGCGCTAACCATTCGGCAGCCAGATCGGCGGAATATATATTGAAGGCTTAAGTGAAAATAATTGCACAAGATGATATCGAATTATGCTTCTTTTAAGAAATTTTCTATAAACTGTAGTATGTAGAGAATCTATATTTAATGAATAAAATATTTTTTGCTAATTTTTAATCCTAGTAGTATATATATCTTAAAAACAAGATTTCATTTTCATTATTTCTCAAAATTTATTTTTTTCCCCCTTGGCAATTCTATGGTTTTTTATTTCCATTTTTAGTTATTCCATTATTACTCTATTTTCCTTTGTTTTCCAAATGCTTCATCTTATTCTAATCATAAATGTTTATCGAATTTCTTAAAAAATATTTTCTGATTCGAACAATTCCAATTTATTTTTTCAAATGTTATAAATTTTTATAAGAAATTACATTCTTGTTTGGTAATTAAGTTAGTTATTTACTTTGAATATACTTACTAAATAGTTTAAATTATATAAATTTAACATCACATATCTAATAAAGAATGCATATTAATTATGGCACGAAAGAAATATGGTAATCCTTATATATATATATAAAGAAATTAATTTTAATTAATTTAAAACATGATTAGTTACCAAACTGAGGAACAAATGGGATATCATTATAATTGATTAAAAAACAAAGCACATTTAAACTATGAGATACCAGTGTTTAAATCGTTTCTAAGTTTGAATATCCTTTTAAGATAGCATTTCTATAGCTAACAGAAGTAATGAATAAATTTTGTAAAGAAAATACACACACACACACACACACCATAACTTTCCTTTTGGTGGTATTCAAAATTTCCTTCTAAAATTATTTTTATGGCATTTATTTTCCTTTGAAAACACTGATATGATATGGGGTGGTTCTTCTATTTACCTGAAAATAATAATTTTTTTATTTACTTTAAATTTGTGACTTTATTAATTCTTCAAAGCCTTTAATTTACAAATCAAATGCAAATATCTCCACTTGATTTTTTAGACATGCAACAAATATCAAATACATTTAACCACATCTTATTTTATTCATTGTAAAAATGAATTCAAAACAATTAAGAGTGGACTTTAAATTTCCAAAACAAATTTTGCAGATCGAATTAAATGAGTATTTTAGACATTTTATCACTTGAAATTCTTTACTTCTTTAAAAATAAATCTGATACTAAACTGAAAATAAAGAAATAGTGGGTAAGATGAAAAATTCAGTCTAGAGTTTAATATCATAAATTCAATAAATATTTCATTTTGTCAGATACTGTTAATAAGTAATAAAAATTAGTTAGTACTTTTTAATATGTTTTCATCATTTTGAAAATAATTTTGATAAAAAAAATGCAAATCCATAAATAATTTCTGATAAATTCTTAATAAAATTTATGTAGAAGTATTTTACGTCGTCCTAACTTGAAATATAAAGATATCAATGGAATAAGATTTCTTTTCATTTATCCAAAGCGAAATAAAATTTACAAAAGAAAAAAAAAAAAACACTTAAAATAGGAGACATTAAATTATTCATTTTTACACATAATACAGAAAGAAAATAATCACATGAATTAATAGTAATTTCTAATTTTGAAAAGTATCGTATGAGGTGTACTTAATTAGGCACTGCATATTTATATTATAAGGAATTAAATAAATTTTCGAATCATGTTAAAAAAAAAAAAAAAAAAAAAAAAACTATGGTGTTTAAAAATTTTCTCAGTCCCGAATGGCAGAATTTTTCGCATTCAAAATAAATTATATGTCTCATTATATGTAAAAAGAAACACAGCTAATTTTAAAAAAACAATTTAAAACTGCATCATTTACATAATTATCTCAACATCTTTGAAGAGTAGATAATTCACACAGCTTATATTGGGATATGCAACATTTTTAAAGAATGTTTAACTAGCAAATATGGAAAATTCAAAAATATAACACTCAAAAGACGATTCCAAAAATTTATGATTGCACTTTTTTTTATTCTTATACACACAACCAGCTTAACAATAAAATTCTCAAAAACTTAAAAATTTTACTTCGGCATTAAATATTTTACATTTCCATTGTGACGTCTACAATTCGCATTAAAAGTATCAACTAAAATTATAAGAATTGAGGATAAATTAGAATAATAAGCAAGCATAAAATACTGTGTTACATATTGCTGAAAATACAAACAACAATCTCTAAACTGACTAAAGCAAATTTTAATCAACAATAACTTACAAACCACTGGATCCCATAAAACTTGGATTTCACGTTGAAATCGTAAATTCTTTCAACTGATATATACACTAGTCACGGTGAAAGTTTTTACCAAAGCTTCGGTATTCGTAATTTTCTTGGTATCTTCAATGTACAGCAGATCAAGAGACGAATCTTCAAAAGGCAAATCGGAAATGAAATATAGTTGAGGCAATCAAAATGCATACCTGAGTAAATGATTTATGTCACTTATTGTGGACTCCGAACCACTACTGACAACAAGACTCGACGTAGGAAATGAACCCACGAACTGATGAGCCGAAAGAAATAACGTATACCATTCGTATTATTAAAGCGAATGCGCTTATTTCTTTCGATTCATGAGTTTCACTTAAAATAAGCGAGTGAGCTTATTTTAAATAAAACCTATGAATGGAATTAAACAAAACATGCAATTTAAAAAAATGAAATGGTCAGGTTAATGGCCTAAGCTGCTTAAAAGAATTATCATATATTAAGTATATAAAAAGTGCAACAAGGAGTGCTGAAGAGATGACGCATCGATTTTGTGCCTCGAATATATTTTCAGGGCAAAAAGCAAAGCGACTGAGAATTGATTTTAATTTTCTCCCATCCTATTTACTAATTACTTGAACCTTCTCAATTATTCGGTGTCAGAGTGTCTCACTCAATTTGACCATTACTTTATTTCCAATATTCACAATTTTTGTTCATTACTTCAGTGTAAAAAAAGTTAAGCGAAATAGTAATTGTAAAACAAGGAGGATATTCCTCCCCACCCCCTTACTTGCGAATTTCGTTACGGCGAGTGCATTGTCAAATTTTAAACCGCATTCTAAAATTTTCCAGATATAGAAAATATCTTGCTAAAAATTGAGTGTAGGAGCTTTTACAGCAAACAACCATTATCAAAAATTATCAGAATGTTCAGAGTTGATCATATATATATATATATATATATATATATATATATATATATATATATATATATATACACACACACACACACACACACACACACACACAGATTACAACATTACAACTGCTAAACAGAAAGCCGGAAAGAAATAACGTTATTAACAATATACAACTGCAGCACTTTTACCAATAAAAATGCTATTTAAAAATCAAATTCCATCCAACATTTTAGAGGAGTATTACCGGTTACATTTTTTATACAATTTGGAGCTGCTCTACATAAATGTATCAAACAAATAAACCACAAATATTGCAAAAGCGATTGGTCATTTGAAAAAATATTAATATCGACGCTTCACAGATAATGAATACAGTGAAAAGTAATGAATATTTCATAGTATTAATTCCGCAGCAATAGATTAAATTTTTTGGGAATTTCAAGTGTCCGAAAAAAATCGGCGTGGTTTTTAAATACACGAAATAGGATTATTCCTTTGAAAGCCACATTGAGTTACCTTTTAATAAAGCAGAAACAATCTTTGTAAATTGAATTTTTTAGGGACATCTAAAATACGGAAATGCAGTACTTCAGAAATAAAAATTGAATTCCACATTGTATACTACATAAGGTTGTTTTTTTTTGAAAAAAGTAGATATATCTTCGTTAATAATTGCAATTTATTACAATAAACTGCAACATAAGACCACTAATCTAAATAAATTTAACGCACTTTTTATGTAGTAAAATTTTAAAATGCATTACATAATGCCAAATTATATATATATATATATATATACCTTTTATTGTTAATATTATTAAGGAATCCATTACAAACATAAACAGACAAATGGATAGCTGCTCCTTTTGATATTGCAAGAAATGAAAACGCAGATCAATGAGTCAAATAAGCCAGAAATCTCAACATCAACCCTCTCATGATGCTAATGCAGTAGCTGAATATAAACTAAAAAAAATGCCAATTCTAACAAAACACCTGTTTTGTAAATGTGGACGCTGATCAATTAAGCACAAAAACCATTATCAGGTTTAGAACCAGACATTACAGAGGCAGGAAGATGAACAGCGAATTACAGGAACTGAGATAACTGCCAGATGACAACAAACCACGTTTTTGACTGTCCAGATAAAAGTGCTGATCTAAGGAAGGATAATAGGAGTTCTGCCAACACTGCTATACGCCGAAAACACTGAAGATATTGCAAAATACGTTATAAGAACTCGTGGCTTTATTTGGTACGACTATCACAAACGCGACAATATGTACACACACACATATATATACACAGTGGTGGCCAAAATTGTGGACACTTTGTATGCTTTGTATGCTTATAGAAAATGTTACGTTTCGCAAAATGCAAACTTGTAAATATCATTTTAAAGAGAATTTATTACTAAATTCAATACGATACACAAAATTCAATTATTTGCAATACAAAAAATGTTAAACGATGATAATTATCGATATACATTAGATAGTGATGATTGCAGTGAGTTATCAGTACTTAATAGAGTACCCTTTATTTTTGATTACAGCTTCACATCGACGTTTCATTGAGCTGACAAGAGTTTTAATCTCTTCTTTCGTTATTACATGATGCCAGGAAACAATTATAGCCTCAATTTGTTCCCTTTTATTTGATGAACGTCTCATTTGGAGAAGAGTTTTCAAACCTGTTTCTTATACATTGCAATTACAAGTAGGAATTTTTGCAAAAAAATTTTAAAATTTAGTCCAGAAGCAATGACAACTAATAAAAAAGTAGATTGGACACCTAGAAAGAGATGTAATATTATTGTGTTACGAGAAAGTGGTCTTTCCTATGCTGAAATTGCAAGACAGGTGGGTGATTCAGTGACTACATTTGGGGTCCGAAAGTTTTGTTGACGATAACAGGAAACAAATTCAATGAAAAACAAAGAATGAAAAGGTCGAAAAAGGTGCACCACATCTATTGCTGACAGAAGAATAAAAAGACAATGTCTCCAAGATAGAAAAATGTTATCAGCGGCAATCAGAAGTGACCTGAATGATGCTGGTGTTTCTGTCAGTTCAAGAACAATCAGAAGATTAACAGATGTTGGACTGAGAGGTGGAATTCCACGAAAAAAGCCTCGTCTTAATTTTCAGCAATGGAAAAATAGACTACAGTGGGCAAAGGAACATATTATTTGGACAAATGATCAGTGGTCACAAGTTATATGGAGTGATGAAACTTAGCTATCGTTATTCGGTAGTGATGTTCGTAAATAAGTAAGACGTAGAATAGGAGGAGAGCTGCATCCTGACTGCATTCAAGCAACTGTGAAGAACCCAGTTAGTGTTATGATTTGGTCATGCATGTCAGAAGATGGTATTGGTCGCCTTCATGTCATCGATGCTAAATGCTAGAAAATACATTGACACTATTCTATAACCAAAACTTCCACCTTCCATCAGAGATCTCTTTCCCAACAATACACCGAGATGGTAGTCGAATGGTTAGAGCTATTGCCTTCAGTTCAACAGTTCGTGGATTCGAATCCCACTTTGGGCATGGGTTTTTGTAGTGGTGCGGAATCCACTTAAAACCGTAGGTCCCGGTCCAATTAGCCCTCATGGGCGCAAAATGACAGTTGAACGACAAACAAACAATCAAATTCCCAACAATGCTTCGTTTATTTTTCAGCAGGATTCTGTTCCTTGCCACACGGCCAAAATATCGAAAGAATGGTTTCATACAAACAGCATTAAATTGTTGTCATGGCCAGGAAACAGTCCTGAACTCAATTCTATCAAAAATTTGTGGCACTGTTTGAAAACTCTTCTCCGAATGAGGCGCCCATCAAATAAAGGGGAACAAATTGAGGCTATAATTGCTTCCTGGCATCATGTAATAACGAAAGAAGAGATTAAAACTCTTGTCAGCTCAATGAAACGTCGATGTGAAGCTGTAATCAAAAATAAAGGGTACTCTATTAAGTACTGATAACTAACTGCAATCATCACTATCTAATGTATATCGATAACTATCATCGTTTAACTTTTTTGTATTCCTAATAATTGAATTTTGTGTTTTGTATTGAATCCAGTAATAAATTCTCTTTAAAATGATATATACAAGTTTGCATTTTGTGAAACGTAACGCTTCCTATAAGCATACAAAGTTCAAGAACATAAAAATTTCCAAAAGTGTCCACAATTTTGGCCACCACTGTACTGTATGTGTATATATATGTGTGTGTGTGTGTATTATATATATATATATATATATATATATATATATATAGCTGAAAAATACTAAAATACATCCATACCTGTTAAGTGACAAGTGAAGTGATTAATTTTTTTTTCACATTAAACATTTAGTATGTTGACAATATGAAGATTTACAAATGAAAATAAATGTGAATAAAAAGAAAAAAAAAAAAAAAAAAAAAAACGAGTTTTAAAAACCAAACTGAAACTTAACTTCGTAATGTTAGTTTTCATTTGGTTTGGTAGATTAGGTTTTCTTTCTCCGTTCACAGTTCATTTTTTGCAAACGAGTGTGGATTAGACTGGAAACTATAATTTAAAGTGGATGTCGAAACACTACAGAAATATCTATCTATCAATAGGTGGGATCGAAGGCCGAAGGGCTGACCATTCGACTACTACTAGCTGGGATTAAGATTGCTATGGGAGAATAAATGAGGACAAAAACCGAACTTTGAAAAATATTTAGCACTAAACCACAGTAAAAACATCTGAATTTGTAAATGCACGGTAAAATTAAAAATCTACCACAAACAGTAATATTAAACTTCAAATCAAGAGTGCAAAAACTTCGTACGGAAGCGATACTAGTACATAAGCATGAAAATGCACAAACCAAACAATAAACAAAAAAAGACAATGATTATTCTATGATGGATATTGACAACCGAAGACGTGCGTTACTGAATTCTTCAGATATCAATATACAGAAAATTCGTGATATCAATTGTCATCTAAGCTTGCTAGGAAAAAAAATGTCCTCGAAAAGTGATGTTTAAATCTTTTCCCAGTAGATTTGTAATAAACGTTCAACAGTACAATCAAAGCTTTAGTTCCATCCAAGAAAAGGCATCCAACATTTAAAAAAAAGTGAGCATTCCACTTTGTGTTCGATGCAAAATTTTTCTAAAATCTCGTATCTCCCCATACAAACAAAATCCATATTTTGTTCATCCGGAATGGAACTGAGAACAGAATAGACAAAATATATCAAACTGTTAAGTTCTTACTTAATTTAAATATAGGCTATGTATCACTTCGAAATCTAAATTGCAGATCATTATTACTGTTGATTTGAACTTATTTCAATTGTTTATGGGTGCAACACAGTTAATGTAAATGATGTAATACTGTTCCAGAGCACTACTCGCTTCAAGAACGAACATTTGTTATTCGTTCGTTCCATTTATTAAGATTGTAATATATATATATATATATATATATATATATATATATATATATATATATATATATATATATATATATATGAACCGCATTTTTATTTTCATTTTTCTTGATTAAGAAAACAGCGATCCAATTTCGCTCTCTGAAGCGAAAGTACTGCGCTTTTTGCAATATTTAGCAGAATAGAATAGCATTAAAATGTGCATGAAAGAAGTGCCAATATCCAATATTTAACAATTTCGTACGCAAAAGAATTTTTATACGTTCGACATCTTATTCCATTTTGTAGTTTAGCTAATTTATGCGCGAGATCTCATTCCGTGATGAAAAACTGTGCTTTCTGCGAAGGTAGGTAAACAGCAAATATTGTTATTCTAAATGAGAATATTATTTAAATTTAAAAACATTCACCCCCCCCCCTCAATATAGGAAGCAATGCATGTGTTCTCATTTTACATGATATGATTTTTGATTTGACAGGAGGCACTGCTTTTGAAAAATTCTTTTTTATAAAGGATTCTTTTATTGTATTCTACTGCTAAATGTTAATTAACATTTGTAAAAAAAAGAATCCTTTTAATATTCATTAGCGCTTATAACATTATATAATAAGCAATAAACGTTTGATTTTTCTATTTACCCCTTTTTTATACCTACATCTTGTGTAGCATATCGACAGAACAATATACGAGGAAATAATGAAATGTGCAGCATCCCCGAGGCCTGTCATGCTAAAAATACACCTAAAATGAATTTAAATGAAGTGATATTTTTAATCTTCAGTCTGCGGTGAATGAATAAACAAGGCAGCAAAAATTTTTTAATTTCTGATGTTACGAAGAATTCTATTAAATACTAAGAATTAGCAATATTGTGTTCGCTTCAAAATATGGACGCGTGTATCAAAAAACCTATGCTCTCGATCAAAAAGCATGAATTTAAAAAGGAAGACTGAAAATACTTCTCCATAAATTTCGACGCAATCAAAATAAAGTAGAGTACAAATCAAACATAACGAATGTGATATACATTCACACAATTTAAAAATTGAACGGTGAATATAATGGTATAGTTTTAGTGGTAATATAAATCTAAGAATAATTTTATGACACAAAAATTAATTTTGAAATATGCTTATAACGGAGAAATATGGATAAAAAAAAAACTGCTTTACGGTCAAATGGAAAATATGCGTGACATTTTATCACCTCCAAGTTTAGAAACTTTAATTTAAATCATGTTATGATCTGAATTTATCACACTTGATTTAGAGTAAATGATTTTTAGCCACAAGTTGTAAATTATACATATTTATCACAACTTTTAAATCAATAATCATAATTAGACTCATTTTTAGATCCATTACACATAAAAAAAAATTTTTAATTACTTGATAAAGGTTAAAAATTTTCATTACGTGCACATTAAAAGCAACCTGAATGATAAATTAAGACACCCAAATAATACTTTTGATAGAATTTTAGACTTCTTTCGCCTCATCGGAACAGTTATAAAGTTGAACTCATAGTGATACTAATATGAAAATAGACTTTTAAATAGTTTATACAAAAAATTATACATTATTTAATACATACTTTTAAAAAATCGAAAATGTTTAAGAATACTATTTACGGTGGTTGTACGGCTTTTTTACTTTACGCTTTTAATACAAGATAATACCACGAAATTTGAAATTCGGCGATGGGTTTGATGATAATACATGGTATGAGTTCACCACACATTTCGACACTTAAAAGCAGCTATGATAACCCTCATAAGAAAGTGCAGTTCCTCTCGAAAACAACTGTTTTTAATTTTGGATACAGCGTCCGTACGAATATTTTTACAATATTTTTGTACAACGTGTATCATAAATACGGATTGTTCAATGACAGTAGATGTTACAGAGCTAGATGTTTATGGAATAACATAAAAAGCATTAAAATGATAAGTTCTACGGGTGTGCTTCTTTAGAGTGAGCTTTAATGAATCAAACATACACTAGAAACTTCAGGCATGGGATGGAAAAAACTTTTTCTTAGAATTTCTTTTTTTAATACTAAGTAACTTTTGGTTATAGTTTTCATAACTATTCTGCCATCTGCTTTAATCATGCCCGACTTCGAATATCAAGAACAATCAGGTCAAACGATATTGCACACAATTCTTCCAAGTAAATTAATTATCGTTTTGAAATTTGAAGAAAAAATTTTAAAACAACATGGCAGGAAAAAAAAAAAAAAAAAAACATTTTAAAGCTTTAATAAAAATCTAAAAAATATTAGTAAATAAAGATCCTTTACAGGGTAAATTCTGAGTACTTAATTTTTCTTTTATGTGTTAGGGAAAAATTAGTCAAAAATAGGGGCAAAATACGTTTTTTAAAATGTAAATTTAATGTAATTATAATTAATTATGGTTTAACACAGCCATCGCACTAATAATATTAATCATTAATGAATATTTCAGATCTACTTAATTATCACTATATACACTATGAAACATTTCTAAAATAGCACGTCAAATTTTCAAACAAATCATAAAAACATAAATTGACGAAAATTGTAAAATTCTAAATGTTTCAGGGCTTATCTTCTTTTGCTTCCTTAAAACTGGTGTGGTATATATTTAATCACTTAAGCTTCACAAGAATATATTAAATTCAAAAATAAATTATCTCTTTCAAATTTTGAATGTATACAGTTAGTCACAAAAGTCTCTCTGCGTACAGACTAAATTTTAAATTAATAAAACTCTTAAAGCATTGAAAAATGCATTTTAATCTATTTTTTTTTCTTCTATTAGCTACAATTGTAAACTTCAATAAAAAGTAAATAATATAAGGGTAATACTTTTTACAAAAATGTATTTTGTCAACAAAACTCAGAAATTCCTTCCAATAAAGTCTGCCTACATTTTCAAAAAATGCAAAATATAAGTTTTTTACATTACTTAAATACTTTGTAGCACATCCTTTATTCCTCAAAAACAACTTGCAGATGTCTGGGCATTGACTACACTAGTTTTTCAGTGTCCTCCAACATAAATTTGACCCATTCTTCTTTCAATTTACTAATTAGCTCATTTCGCGACGTAATACTGTGTTTTTGAATTCGTTTCTTCAGTTTTTTCCACAAATGTTCGATTGGATTGAGGTCTGGTGATTGTGGAGGAGTACTCAACTGTCATGGAGTGTGTTAGAGGAGATATTCCTTCACAATTTTAGCAGTATGTTTCGGGTCGTTGTCTTGTTGGAAAATAAAAGTATTTGAAAGGTTTAAATTTCGGGCACTGTCTCGTAGATTTTTCTTTAGAATATCCAGATAAGCATACTTATCCATGACTTTATCAATAATGTGAAGATTTCCAACTCCTTTCGACGACATACACTCCCATACCATCACACAGCTTAATCCATGTTTGACAGTTGGATTTAAATTTCTCAGATTCAGTTCTGTTTCTGGTTTTCTCCATACAATATAGTGGCCAATAACTTTAAATACTGTAAATCTGCTTTCATCTGACCAAATTACATTGTTTCAGAAGTCGTGCAAAGAGTTTAAATATGTTTTGGCTAAAGCAATTACTTTCTTTTTATTTGTCTCGGAAATGCATGGCTTAGACCTAGGTTTGTGTCCATGATAATCGGCCTTTCGCAGTACTTTTCGTACAGTTTCAGGAGAAATTTCCTTGTTGTTAAAATTATTAAATATGAAAATATTACAGTTAAATAATTTCAAGGACTCTTATTGAAACTAAATATTTAAAAAAAATACTACACTTTTTGCACCTTAAATTTGAATTTGACATTACTTTTTCTTGATGTACGCAGACTTTATTGACTAACTGTGCGTGCGTGCGTGTGTGCGTGTGTACTAAATTTAATTGCAAAAATATAGCATTTAGGGAATATACTAAAGCAATTTCGAAAAAAATAAAATAACAAATAGCGCACATTTGTAAAATTTCGTAAAATATTCTTCAAAGTGAAATCCATAGTTCATAGTATAATACAAAATAAAACAAGCGACATTCTATCCAAAAAAATATTTGCACCATATGATGATTCGGACTACGATTTTCGAATCATTCAGTTTCTAAAATCACAACAAAACGAATCGAAAATTTGAAATCACAAATCCTGACATCTTTCACACCTAAATAGCAGTTTGAATAGCAAATTGGAGAAAGCAAAATAGCATTGAAAATTTCCAACTCTTGAACTAACCAAACAAGTGTGAATAAAAATCTAATAGAAAATATTGTATTCACAATTTGCTTTTGTCTCTATCCATTGATATGAAAAGTACTACAGTAACTAGTACAGTTATATTCGTTCTGTGTTTCGATATACTAAAACCATCTTCAATATTCAAGGATCATCTTAGCTCTGTAAATCGATGCATTTTATGTAGACTTCATTATGCTTGCCTATCAGAAGTAATCATAACTGCTGCGATGGCACGAGTCATAAAAACAAATTCAGAGCGTCTTTTAAGCGATTTGATTACAAATTTTTAAAAAAAACTAACAGGTACTAATTTCTTTCTTGTTGAGAATCTACTATAAAACAATTTCTTGTTAAAGATAGGAATATGAAGATAAAATTTAATCAATATTGGAATGGAAATAGTAGCTATGCTAAATCTTGCACGTTTTCAATATGAAACTAATTCCTAGTAAATATAAATAAACAATGATATTCTTATCCATTATTGATAATCAACTATGAAATACGAAATTTGTTATATATACATGAATTCTGATTTATATTGTAATAAACTACATTCGAACCACAACTCAGACTGAATTGAAAATGTTGTTTAGCAGTAATCAATAATACAGCGATGTGTAAAAACAAACAAATGCATACTTTAATTTAACAAAACAAAAAAAAAAAGAAAGAAAACAAAAAGACTGCCTTTTTTTAAAATTTGAATTTAAAGTTAACTAACTCACGTATATTGAATGAATTGATTAGTAATGTGATTGCATGTTTAAAAAAATAGTTATTTTCAAATTTTCAACATCAATATATATAATTATATACTGATCCGATCTTAAATATTTTAGACAATTCACAGTCATGCAAAAAGTACACAACTAATTCGGTGCAAATGTAAGTTGCCAAAATTAAGAATATTTCAAAATTTTTGGACGTAACTTTCAATCACAATTTTTATATTTACATTCCTTAAAAGTGATATTTTTTTTAATATAAAACGTGTTTTCATAAAAATATTTGGGCGTTATTTATTTATATACTTAAGTATAATTAAATACGTAACGTTTAATGCTTCTAATTTAATTGTATGGTTTAAGTATTGGTATTACATATCACTTGGTTACTCTTAAATTAAAAACTGGTTAGATATAAAATTTCAACGGTAAAACAATAAGGGCTAGATAACATGAAGGTAATAAAAAATGTTATGACTGTGGCACTAATAACCGCTCGTTATAAAACAGATCTAAAATTGTTTAAACAATTCGAGGATAAACTTTAATTTTTCTTTTTTTTTTTTTTTTTTTATTTATAGAAAGTTTGATCTATTTTTGAGTAAAATCCGTAGTAAATCAATATCGAATATAATTCCATACAGTTCTCAAATAAAAAAATTATTGGTTTTAAAAATTTCTTCAATTTATGCATGTCAGTATTCAATGGAAAACAAACCCAAGTTTAATAAATAGTGCCTATTACTAAAAGATTTATTGTTGACACTTCAAAGAAAGGGAAATATACATTTCCATTAGTACAAGCCACAAACTCAACGCGAAGCTCAAAAAAAAATTACGTTTTTCAGAGGCACCCAATTTTTTTTAAGTGAATTTTTTCCAGTCAGGGGGAATTAAAGGAATCGCCGCGAGCGCGCCTCGGAAAAACTTCAGAACCTGGAGTCAAGATTGAGTCAAGGTGAAATTTCCAGAAAACATCGTAAGGCAATTTTTAGACAAGAATAGGGTTGAAGCACAAACGTCTCCTTTCAAAGATCTGAACAAGGACTACCAGATGGGAAAGGCAAACTCTAACCAATGAGCCATATGGGCTTTACTATTCCAAAAGCTGTATGGGTATGGGGATAATTGGCTGGTTAAGTTTTATGGTGCAAGGTTCAAGAAGGACAAGTTGCGCCAGGCTATGACGATAATATTAATAGAATTACAGAATGAGGATGACGCACTGCACAGGAGTTCCGCAGGATCCGAGGCATCTCTTTAATTCCATCTCTGTTGCCTTGACCCTCTTCAGCATCGATCCCAACTGCTGCCATGACACCCTCTATACTGAAAATGCTGAAGATGCTGCCAGGGCAGTGTTCCATGCCTTTGGTTCCATATAACTTTTTTTTTTTTTTTTTTTTTTTTTTTGCACTTGTCACAAGACAATAGAATGACGAAAAACTACTGCTTGTAAATATAATTTATGACAAGCTTGAAATATCGGAAATATATCTATGTCTATAAAAAACATACAATATAGTTTAGACATATCCATTATTTAAAAAAAATTTTCTATCAACATATATATACAATAAAAAAGATTTCTAATTAAAAAACTGTTTCAAAGCTGAAAGAAGGATTTATAACCTTCAACAAATAAATTTCATTCCTATCATTGATTAAGCAAATTTTGACAAATAAATAGCACGCGTAGGATGAAATCAGATATCAGAGATGCATAAAATAAATCCTATATATTTCAACCATTTATGTTAAATCATTTTAAAGTAGAGAAGAAACAATAGCGTTAAAGACAGTATTAATTTAATTGTAAGATTTCTTACAAGTTATGTGAATGTAATTAAAGAACCATATGAATTTATGGAAAAATATACAATTTAAATTCATAATCAAATGCAAATATAACTGCTAACTCTTTATTTCCCAGTTTCGGATGGAGATTAATTTTGCGCTGGCTTCAAATTCATTTCCAAAGACGAATGAAAACATCAGGTCAAAGTCTGCCGAAAGCAATTGTTATACAAATAAATGTTACGCAATCTTTTTTTTTTTTTTAATTTCTTTTAAACAAATTTTATTATGGTATAAACTGAAACAAAAGATTGATCACATCAAAACAAAATTTCATGAAAAGGATTTGATGTAATTGCTATTTACACATTTTTCAACGAATCAACAGTTTTCCCCTTCTTAACTATTATAAATATTTTAAATTAAATATACAATTTATGCTTCCAAATTAATTAATAATTTAATAGAAAACATGACAACGCTTTGCGTTATAATGAAAAACTAAGCAAAATTGTTGCCGATAACGATTTTTTTTTAAAGCAAAATATCCGGTGAGAAAATATTTTGATAAACAAGGAAAATTTCACATGCGAATAACTTTGAATAGGAAAATTTTCAATAAGAAATATTAAAAAGTTTAGATGGGTGTACAAGATCAAAGTAATGATTTTTACTAAAATATGTAAATCAGTTCAGCCAATAACGATTTCTACAAAAAATTTCAATAATCAGAGAAATATATATTTATAAAAAATAGTTTTCAAAACACAGAATACTTTTATTCCTTTTTTCGAACTCTTTTCCCCAAAACAAAAAATGATGCAAACGAAAGGGGGATGCCTGAAATCTAATGAAATTTAAAATATAAATTTAACACGTTGAGAATGTTATTTTTGTCAAAACATCCAGTAACAGACGACTTTTAGGAAGACGTAACAGAGTCAAGAATGAACTATTTCAATAATACCGACAGAGAAATAAATAGGCAAAGCATTTACTCATTCCTCTCACATAATACAGCAGTGTGATGTATCAATTCTGGATCATTTCTTAACTCTAGGCAATTTTACTTTATATCGCATGAATAATAATTTCATATTTCGTTGAAACACAGGAATTGTTATATTAAAACAATGGATAAAAAGAACACATTTTAAGGAAACATACTGGTTAGAAAAATGGAAATAAAATGCCTAATGTAAAATAATATCAACAATTAAGCATCTCCCTTGCAAATTAATTCATTAATGATAAAAAATTTTAGTCAGTTATGACTTCTTTCTAATAATAAATTTTCGGCATAGGTGCCTTATAATCCACGATTCCAAATTCTGAATCAGTTTGGCGATGAAGAAATGTTGCCAAGATGACGTCTCGTGACGTGCGAGATGACATAAATACTAGGATCATCAAAACAGAATTTTCTGAATAATTCTTATAGGTCTTCATATGCATGACGTAATAAAAACCAGGTTGCCAGATATAAAAGAAAATCCGCCAATATCAGAATTTGGCATTCTCAATTATACGGCAACTGTGCCAAATTTTCTATTAGCGAACAGATTACTTAAATTTTCTCTGTTTTATCCCACCTATTTTCACTATTATAATCAAATCAAAATGTATTTTTTTAATTATGATAAATTCCCCATGCATATCTTATTTCGATTACAATAAGTAGCAATAAATGAGACGGTCATATGTGAAATTCTCAAAAAGGTACAACAGATGTGGTTCGGATTACAGAAGTTAACATATGGCCAACGATCAGTAAAAAAAAAAAAAAAAAAAAAAAAAAAAACACGGAACTCGCACAATCATTGAACAGCTGTGGCGGCATAGTTGCAATTAAACATTTTATTCAAAGCAAGTTCTAAATTAGAATCATTTTCATCTTTTACTTCGGTCAACAACAAAGTAATGAATCCACTGATTTAAAAAATAAATTTTAGTTAAAAAAAAAAAAACCCGAATAGTATTTTACAAGTTTCGACCCATTCATTATTTCCAATCATACAGCAAGCAGATATACAGATAAGTCAAATTAAAGGAATTTTTAGAAGAAGCTGATTTTAAATGCAAAATAGAGAATTTTTCCCTTCACCCATTTTGTAAAAAGTAAAATGGTTTAAAACTGCAATTCTATTTAATAATTTGCACACGAATAGAATTAAACTTTTAATTAGTGACTGTATTATTCTCAGAAAAAGCGTTATTATTATTTTTTTTTTGTTACAAATAAAATAAGTAGGGCAATATATTTAAAACAATTACATTTTATTTGTTTACAAATTACAGATTAAAGTTTCTGTGATTGAATGAATATAATGTGTGCGATTTATCAACGAAAAATTATGTTAAATTATTCAAAAAGTAATGGTGGTGATATATAACAAACAACCAATAACAACAAGAAAATAAGAGTTAAACTATATATATATATATCGTATTTTCTTAGAGAACGTATACAAAGTTCATGAATTCTTGTAAGAGGGCAGAAAAAAAAAAAGAGAATTAACATTACAGTTTAAATTAATATACTTCGCCATATAAAGCTAGTACGAATTTGTTCACAGGGTATTTTCAAAAGATAAGTAATTGTACTAATAGGAATAATTAAAATACAATACAAATTGATTTATAAAAATTTATATTTCTGAATTGGCTACAAGTATGGCCCTGCGCCGCACAGTGCTGTTTTTGCAATTCAATGTTGGCAAAAGTCAATTAATTTGCTGAATGAAATTTACATAACTATAACAAATTTAATTACTTGCTCAAAAAATGAATTTGACAAAATTAAAGAGGAAAAAAAATGAACCAAAACATATTTTTAAAAATTATGAAAGTCCTATGTATTTGTATCCATTTTAAACATAATGCGTGTGCAAACGATTTACAATAACTTATCCTTCGAACAAATCGATAAACGAATTTTGCAAGAAAATTTTTATTTATTTTGGAAGGGGAATAAAGACAGCGTTTCAATATTATATACGTTGACAATATACAATTTCGCATTAAATGAGTTTATAAAGAACACATTTGCAATCTTATATGGAAAAACACTAAGTAATTATGAAACATAAAATTATTTGATAGAAATTTGTATAAAAAAAGTATGTTATAAGTATGTAAACTTGCGTGTTCAGCATTATCTTCGACTAAATTTAAATCTAATTTTAAGTCTGATTTTTTTTTAATTAATATGTCAACCTTTAATCGCTGACAGATTAAAATTGCTAAATATT
Organism: Latrodectus elegans; assembly: GCA_030067965.1. Classification (NCBI taxonomy): domain Eukaryota; kingdom Metazoa; phylum Arthropoda; class Arachnida; order Araneae; family Theridiidae; genus Latrodectus; species Latrodectus elegans. The sequence continues at coordinate 18,140,120 of CM057818.1, forward strand.
TTAAGCATCAACATCATTTCGTTTACGGGTGACTATTATACAGAATCGTACTCAAGTAATACGACAGAAATCTCCGGTAACTTTCAAATAATTAAACTATGACCGGATTCCAGGAGCAGAATTCCTAAATCCGGCCCTCAATTCAAAAGCACGATGAATCATTATTTTCGAAGATATAATTTTCATAATGTTTTAAGATTTCCCTCCCCCAATATACATTTGGCAGACTTTTCTGTTATAATATTAATTTGAGAAAAAAAGAAATCCCTTATATTTTTTCCGACAGGCGGATGTATTGAGCGATATTTCATCAAGTATCGATCAAACAAAATTTTAAATACATACTCTTTAGAAAGGTGACATTTTTGCACAAAAATTATTTTGTAATTTTCGTTTGGTCCATTCAGTTGTAAGTTTCAATGTGTTAAAAATAGCCCGTCAACGAAGAGGAAATTCGGTGCATGGTAATTCTTCTTTGATAAAGGCAAAAATTCAAAACATATGGTTCAAATAATGGCAGCTGTATAAAGAGGCGCAACTGACAGCCAATTATTTATAATTTTGGTTCATCTACCCCGTTCAAGTGTTTTTGATATTTAAAATATGAATCTCATACTGGTAAGGCCGTCTTCAAAATCGTCGATAAAATCAGTGAAAGGATCAAAACTGACCAACATTTCATCGCCAAAGATCTAAACATCGGCCATAGAAATTTTAAACCATTTGCACACAAAGGGAATCCTTTAAAAAGACGTGAAGTTCCCGCGAAAATATCGTATTTTTCCCAATCCAATATTTGAAATTGTCTTTTTGTGAAGGAAATATTTGAAATACAAATTTATGAAATGAGAGCAAACCTATAATTTTTTCCGAAAAAATTCAAATACATTTAAAATGATGAACAAACTGTTTATATTTCATAATTTTTAATTAGTGTTGAAAAAATCTAAGGGAAAGAAATGATCTAATAAAGAACGATTATGTTCTTTTAAAACTTCATTTAGATGTTTTAGTATAAACCATCCAATAAACTACTTATATTCATGTTGTAATTTCAAATTTCTTTTTTATTATGATTGTCTAATTCATGGATATTCTGAATATTTGATTCTATATTACATTTGTTGTGCTGAACTTTAAAATTGCAACATGCGAAAACTGAGCATTCGTGGAGTTCTAGATGCATCTAAAATCTAAAAATCGAAATAACCCTGGTTGTTTGATGGCGATAGTCTAAAGCCGAAAACTCGCCATGATCATCTTCAAATACTTGAGAATCACATTCTTACTGGAATAAAAGTTCCTGTCTTCACCAAAGTTAAAACACTTGTAAACTGGTCGGACTATAAATAACTCAGATTGTAAGTCATTTATAAAAATGTCAACTATTCCAGTAAGCATTTTAAAAACATATTTCATTCAGTAATATTACTATTAGCAAACATTTTAGTGAAACCTAAGTAATTTATTGATACAAAAAAAAATGAATGAAAAATTTCAATATAATAGAAATAACATCTTAATAAAGTATTCAACTTTTTAGAAAAATAATTATAATAAAATATAATATTAAAAAGTAAAAAGTAGGACTTGTATTTTATTTATTATTATTAGACTTATATTTTTTATTTCAAGGCATAAAATGATATGAATAAAAATATTCAACCTCCTACCAAGGATATTTTTAAAGAAATGTTATCAGAAATACCCTTTTTAATTCATTGACAGTTAGACATGAGAAGTTGAAGAATTTTTAATAATCAGGTGGCATTGTAAGATAGCCAAACTCGGGTGTTAATGGTCGTTGTGATTAGATATAAAACCATTCAATAAAGTTTAAGAATACGAGTGATGAAGTTAACTTTTTAACATGTTTATGTACATTTTGTGATCCTTTTTGACATTAATAAAATGTAACTGTCCAATATGTGGGTAAGACATACATCTACTTCAAAATACTTCGAACTTGATTGTTTGACACATTTTACCTTTTCTTCCAATCCCTTTCCGGAGTCTTCATATAGCCTGGGATGATAAAACGTGCCAGGAAAATTACTCTCATCTGAGAAAATTGGCCTTTAGACTTCTTCTTTAAAAAAAAAAAATTCTTTCTTCTATTTATTTCTAAAATATAATATTAAAATATCGTAGTAGAAATAAATCTGAATATTTGGGGGGGATTTTTTTTAAATCAGAATTATGCATTTCAATAATTTTTCTTCTTTAATTTCTAAGCTTTTCTGAGACATTCTTGTTCAAATATAAGAAAAATAGAACATCCAATTTTAAAATTCTTATTTTTTTTAACGCAACCAAAATTGTGTCATATTAAATAATAATTTTTTTTTTTTTATATTTTTTTTTTTTTTTATGAATTTTTTATTTCCAAACTTAAATTCTAGTGTGAAACCACTAGAAAGAATGAGAATGAAAGGAATTAATACTATCTTAGCACCAAAATGTGCCAATTTGGCGATTTTCGTTAGTGTGTTACTTAAATTTTAAACAGCACCTTTGATATTTGGATACTTACGATTAACAAGAATGAATAATTTATTACCTTAAAATGTTTATTACTTGTGATCTAATATCTCCAAATGCATTGGACGAAAATTGTTTGTACTTTTTTGTATTCACATATTTTCTATGTTTACAAATTAAGACTCACATACGCAACAATAACGTTAAGCCTCGTGATTATTTAATGCATACCAGTTTTAGTTACAATGCCTTCAGCATAATAATAATAATAATAAAAAAAAGCAAATTGAAGCTTGCTTGCAAACTGATTAAAATTAAAGTAATTTACTTCAAATCTCAATATTCATCTCAGAAAACATTGAATTTCTCTTTCATAAATTTAACAGAAAATCGAAATTTTATGTTGCTATCTTAATAAACAAGTAGTTCAATAAACACTTCATGTGTACAAGAATTTAAAGGAAAAATCTTTTAATTCATTATATGCACGTTTCATGCATTATGATCCCATACGAACTTTCTTACATCATAATTAAATTATTCTAGAATTTTAAAATGAAGCTGTATCATTTTTTTAAATTACATTTTGAGAGTACGGCAATTTTCTAGACTAGTTGTGGAAAGCGTCTCTTATTTTTACACACGAAGACAGTATTTAACACATCGAAGACTTCAATAACATATGTAAAAACATGTCCTCATCAATTTTTCAACAGTCCTTACTTATACAAATATTTAACTTGTAATAATATTTTGTATAAACGAAATAAGAGTGCTGTCTCACTTTACACAATGAATATTTAAATATATATTAAACATTAGTGTATTAAAAATAACTAATTTATAAAGAGATGTAAATGCTGCCCAAAAAGGTATGGTGCGCCTGGTAGACATTCGCGGAAAAACTGAATAAGATATAAAATACTATTTTAACTTCAACACTAAATTCCATTATAAATTCTTGTAATCCTTATTCTGACATTTCTTCAACTATTAGTTTTTTCTTGCTATTTTACTAAGGTATATTTTCCTGCATTGAACAAAAAACATCTTTCACTGCAATGTATATGCCATCTCCCATTCTATTAGAAATAAAAGAATTAATTACTTAAATACATCTGGAATTAAATTCACATAATAATGGAGGACAAGATTACCAAATGGTGATAACAGCCAGTGAAATTTTTTAGGTGCGATTGCATCACATTACGTGCGTTCGTTCGTTCGTTCGTTCGTTACTCTTAACGATTCCAGGGGCAAATTGGAACTTATAATTGAATCGTCTAAATTGGAAGTCGCGATGTCTATGAGCAAATTCGAAAGGCGATCAATAATAAAAAATATTTTTTTATGCACATTTAAATTGATTTTTATTCCAGAGCATTTGACCTACTTGAAAGTTCAACTAACTTTGTGATCCCGTGATTGTCACATAAATAGAACACAATAAAAAAAAGCTTCACAAATTAATATTGTATCGTATTGATCAATATCGTATCGTATATCGTAACAACAAGCATATATTAGAGGTTTGAACTGGGTGATAATTAATAAATGAAGTATGCTGAAGATATTTTACATATTCATAAAGAAAAATATTTCACTGGAGCTGAAATTATTCTAAAATTATATCGCAATATGGATGGTAACTTTAATTTATGTATATTTTATAATGAAAAAAGTGAAAGAAAACTTAACATGTAAAGTAGTATAATAAAGTTCTTTTAAACAGGGGAGTATATATTTAAAACAGTAATGATAATTTATAAGTTTTTATTGCATTCAAAACGTAAAGAATGTTCTGTAAATATGCAAATTATTAATTATAATTTTAAAAAAATTGCAATTTATAATAAGGTCTACCCATGGAAGGTCACACACAGCTTTTTAACAGTTTAATATCGCTGAACACCTTAAAGATTAATAAGAACTACTTTTTTTAAAATATATTTATTTTGTATTTTTGCTTCATGAAGCAAAAATACAAAATCCTAATTATTCATAAGGGGATTTTTATTTTAGTTCAACAATTTTATGTAACATTTCATTCAGAGAGAGAATCAGAAACGAGTGACTGTAATTACATAAAAAAAAAGAAAATTATCATGCTATCGGTTTCAGCAATTAATAACAAGGAAGTGCTAAAATACTAGACAAGATTCAGCTGTCTTGATAGTTTGCTATTTAATTTCTACGTTTTATAATGTCAATTCATGATAGAATTCGGAACTAAAATATAAGTTGCATTTTCTGAATAAATCTGTTTTCTATAAATAAGCAGCCGTACTTCGCAAAAAAGCGTTAAATTCACGCACGTATCATCTAAAACGTTGTTTTTAAATTCTTTGTGTCTCGATATGTGGAAATTATCACTGGCTTGAAATCCTACTTGAGATTCATCGTTAATGACCCACTTACTTTGTCACCGGTCTTCAACAACATGATACGGTGGGTTTATAAAACGGAAAAACAGGATAGAGATTTTTGTGAGCATTATATACTGATTTACAATCACGAATTTGATAATTACTATTCCTGCTGAACTAGGAATGGCGTAAGCAACTTATAATAATGAAAAAAAAAAAAAAAAAAATTCAAAAACTAATGGAAATGAAGCGTCTCTTAATCCTCTGGTTAACAATCATAATATACTAAAAAATGCTATGAGCATATTATCCTCATTCCTTAAAATCTTTTGAAATTTATGAAAATCAAGTCCATTTTATTTGTTCTTTTACATGATGTTCCTTTAATTAAAAAGTAGCAATTACATAATTTAAAAGAGTAATGTTTTTTTTTTTTTTTCCAACTTTTTAAGAGGAATTTATATTTAGTCAAGAGTTGATTGAGAAATTTTCCTCCTCAACAAAATAAACCCAAAAATAATCGATATGTTCCATTAAAAAAGTAAACATGTTTTGTAACACACCTCAAACAGAAAAGAAAAAAACTAAAATGCTGATAAGATAATGAAAATAATTTGTGTCTTACCAGCTCAAACTAGTAATGGGATAAAATCAGATAGCGCTACATTGAAAGACATTGTTGGATTACATCCAAAAGTAAGAGGTACTACACTACGTGTAATTATATTTAATAACTTTAACCAGACAGGGTTATGACGAAATTCCTGAGAGGAAAGCGGAATATGTAAGATACAAACATCTTTCAATTAATAAACTTGGAAAAATAGTTTAAAGTTTTTTTAATATTTTGGATTTGTAACTTAAAGAATTGAGACATTTATTTAAGACTTCAAATTATTTATTTTTTTTTTTTTTAAAAAAAAAAAAAAAAAAAAAAAGTGTGAGTACGCAGGATAATGACTTATCGCATTTTTTGCTGAATTCTGTTGTTGCTTTGTTCCTGGAGAACAATAAAATGAGATCTGATTCAAAATGATTTAAAAAATATTATTTACATTTAAGAATATAGTTTAATTTAGATAGTCACATCACTACAAGGCTCTGTGTAGAAAAGGTGGCAAACGATAAATTTCTTCTCATTTTCATACGTCACGTGATTACGATGGTCAATGGATGTTCTACTATGTGAAACTTATCATAAAAATAGGTTCAATAAATTTGACTAAAACCAACTGCTAGTCAAAATTATATTCTATTATATATTACATTAAAAAAATTAAAATATATTCTACGATACTTATATTTAATTTCATCCAATGAGTTTCGTGCAAAACTTTACAAAAAAATAAAATCAAGTACCTTCACGATAATCAGCTACTCAAATGAACCACGAGTCCGCAAATATTCTTCGCTCTTAAAGAAATTTGGAAAAAAATAATGCCGTTTTTAGAAAACTGGAAACAATTTACCAATAAGGGGGGTGGGGATGGATGAATAATGAAATAAATTATTTTGCAAAGTAATAATGAAAATTGAATTCTGAATGAGAAAAAAAAATGTAAATACAATTGCAAAAATTGATACGTCTAGATCAAAAATTGAGCTGAAACTTTTGTTTGACGATACGATTTAAATAAAAACAAATAAAAAATTCAGATGCAATTGGAAAAGGAATCTACTAAAGGTTCCCTTTTCCAATTGAGTTAACGAAACTATTGTTTAGTTCATGACAATACTCTATAATATTGGAGCACATTTAGAAAGCTTTTGCCCATATAAACCTCAAACTGGTTCAGGAAGAATGTTACTCATGATTTTTGAAAGAGTTGACTGAATACGATTGACAATCAATCAGGAGGTTCCTTGAATCAACATAAGCATTCACCATCAATTAAAATTTATTTAAGCTATGTTAAAAACTGATATTACAGGTACTTTCACAAGTTCGGTGCATTCTAGATAATCAGTTCAATTCAAAGTAATAGCACACATCTACAGCTGTTTTCTGATAAAATTCTTCTGCAACGAAAACCAATAATTTTGACGTTATAGGGCGCACAATTCCGATATCAAAGTAAAATAATCTTATCAACATTCTGCATTTCACAAAGGTGAGTGAGTAAAACTGGCAAGTTGAATATCATTAACTGTATTTCAATAAGTATAAGTAATTATTATTGATCATGGATTATATTCTGACGAATTTTTGTTTGTGCAGGGAAATTAAAATTATCAAAGTTCAATATATGAGAAACACAGTGGTCACTGAAACTAAAATACTCATAACAGCCTCTAAATAAAATATCCATATCAAATATTGAAAGCTCAAATTGAATTTAATGTAAAATGCGGCGAAAGAGATTCTATCTGATATAAAAATGCTTAAATAGGTATATGTGACTTTTTTTTTTTAATTAAATACACAGATACTACTAAGAATAATTAAAAACATAGAAAATTTTAATCAGCAAATACTATAAGTTACAACACAATGATACTTTATTCTGATTAAATGACTGACTTATCAACTGTGATATATTTTACTAGTTTCTATACCATAAATTATAATACAAACCATTTTTTTTTTCGTTTTAAAATAAAAGAGTTAAATAAATTATTTGCATTCAAAAGATCTCTATCTCTAAATCAGTTAAGAGGCAATGTCGTAACTTCTAACAAAGTTATACGAAAAAATACATGCAACTGAAAATTTAAGAATGAATATTCTCAAACGATTCTTATGATTTAAGTCTGCACAACAGGAAAAAAAAATGATCTACACTGATTTAGTAAAAATTCGATTCATATACTTTTTAATTAAAATTATCCTTTTTCAAAATTAATTAGTCGTAATGAAATGCAATAAAAGCGCTATTATAAGATATAACTGTTCATAATCATACTTTATAAGAGAAATTCTCTCTCTCTCTTATTTTTACTAATTATATAACTTTTTTAATTAACATTATTTTTCGACCAAATATTCTGCATGAATTTTCATTTCCAAGAAAACGATGAACGGTTTCAAACTATTGAATGAATTTATGATTACAAAGCAAAGCTATCAATCTAAGTTGGCAGTTTAATGCTTAAGATTTTTTTATTTCAACTGTAATTCGTTACTAAGCTAAACAAAAAAAATATATGAGTAAACTCAATAAAAACTGTTAAGAAATTCATTTATTTTGAAAGCAATTCATCACACACGTGTAATAAAATGAATAAAACCTTCAGTTCGACTCTATGTTAATGCACGTAAATTATCCGCTCTATGTTATAATGCACGTCATTATAATTATTTACGTGCATTAACATAGAGCCCAACTGAAGTATTTTCTAAATTTACATGTCTAAATGTAAAAACGCCAACTGCTTATCAACAAGTAAGATAACAAATCGTTACAACTCGTGATTCTTGCATTAGATCCGCCCCCTGACTAAACTTTGAACGTGTTTTTCACACTTCGTCATTTTTCCATGGAACAAAAAGGCTTTATTACTGCAACCCTTATCGATCCATCAACTGAAGTTCCCCACGACCCCAGTGTGATACTAAAGATGGCAGATTGCCCTATAAATCGAATTCTTTGTTTGCCCCGCAATGATAATAGATTACGGCGAACTTTGAAAATGCATCAAGACATTGAATTCCTTTAACCATCAGGCGCAAATACTTGAAAGTAAAGATAAAAATTGAAAATGCGAAAATCATAGAACTCTTATATCAAAATTTCTTCCATTTAAATAATAAAAAATAAAAAAAATACATTTCGATACAAAAACTTGTATTTCAATTCAAATTAAATAGTTTTAATGTTAAACTTTAAAAAAATTTATATGACACACAAAAGGCAAATTTATTCCAATACTAATTTCTTGACATATAGCATAAGATTGAATAGGCAGTGCTTTAAAAAATTTATTTTACTGTGTACCTCCTTTATATTTTAATTTTGAAAAATGAGGCCATTTATAATACTTGCATATCATACATGATTAATGGAGGAATACAGAATAAGATTTTTCATATTCCATCCCACCAACATATTTTTACAATTGCTCTAAAGCTATAAAATGTTTTTCAACCAACTTCTCATCACCATGAGAAATTTTCTCTGAATATCGATTCAATTTCTTTTTCAGCTAATTGATTCCTACATCAAATTTCAATAACAACAAACACAATTCAATCGCAGTTGTATTTCTGCAAAAAAAAAAAAAAAAAAAAAAAAAAAAGTTTTAATTGATCCTTCAACATATGTGAGTATTTTTAAAGAAAAACTATGCAGGAAAACAAAAGAAAAATTTAACAAGAACGTAGTTATTTTTCACGTTTGTGTAAATCATGATAAAGATGGAAAATTCCAATTCTAAAATTAATCAAAATGTCAATATTGCGAAAATGTTGACGCAGAATTCTAATTCGTTCTGTCGAGACAGTCACGTGGCATTCGAACACGTGACATTTCACGCAAATCACGAAAAATCTACTATGGAGCAGTAAAATGAACGCAAACTATACTGGGACAATAATAATTTATAATCTTCTTAAATGGTGTATTTAAAATTAGCATACATTTAAAGAAATAAAAATATACTTTAACGTCACAAAAATAAATGTAAAAAAAAAAATTTGCTAAAGAAAATTTTTTTGCTGAAATTTATCAGCATAAGAAATATTATAATCTAATCATTTGAAATCGTTAAAATCAAACTAATCTAGGTTTTCATTCACTTACGAATGGAAAAATAATTATTTCAATGAAAACAATAATTGTTTGAATGAGAATCATGTAAAACGCAGATGAAGAATTTTATGAATTACTTTTTACTACGTATATGCAAACACGAAAATATAGTTTTCAGTTTAAAAAAGATTTAACATCCAATATAATTCTGAATTGAATATATGAATGAAATCCAATTACTTAAGCAAGAATAGTAACTTAAAATTAATTTCCAAAATAATTATTTACATCCAATGAAGAACAATAAACTTTGAATGGAAATAAGAGAATTACAATAGATCAGAATCTCGCGAATTTGAAAATATATTTCGAATTTGTGGTAAAAATATATAAAATAATGTATGCTTCTATTTGAAGTATTAAATCATTAAATCATTGAACTCAATCAATAATTTCTTCTAAATTAAAAAAAAAAACCAATTAACTACAACATTAGGGGAACACTTGTTAGTTTTTATCACACATTTGACTTTTACCAATATATTTTCATAATAAATTGAAATTCTCTCATAAATAATGTAAGTAATTAATAAAAAATTATGAAAACTGAAAACTTTCAATCAGAATCCTGGAAATCTGAAATACATTTCGAATTTATAATAATCAGGAATTAATAATTGTACACAGATGTATATGAAAGCAGCACAATACAAGTATGTTGAAATAATAAACATTGTAAAATTCCTATTATCAAATTATTACGTGTTAAATGAATAAATTCGTCAGCGTTAATAAAATAATTTGCCAAAACATTCTGAATTATTAAAAATTTTCGGTAATTACAGATAAGGATACGATTTCACCACTTTTCTAACCATATTGGGAAAACAGGATTGTCCTAAATCTAAAGAAATCATCCAGTAAAATATTTTTTTTCATATTATAAAAGTTGATTCCATAGACCAAACTCAAGAATGTTTTTTTTTTTTTTTTCCCTAAGATATAAATTGTAATTATGTTAGTTTACACGAAGACAAATATTAAATATTTGCAGCAAAAAGCACAAAAAAATATTCTTAAAAAAATATATTTCCAGCATTTATTATATACATACTAATCGAAAACGTTTGCTCAGATCTTTAGAAGCTAATGTTAAAAGTTGAAGTGAGAAATTCTCCTATATAGCTACGCAGTTTTTCTTGAATTATGTCCAAAAATAAACATACTAAAGAGCAGAAGAGGAAGGCGCATGCAAAGTAAAAATAAAAAGAACCTCATAACCTAGCAACTACGTATCGACCTGAAGCACAGAATTTATTTCGCGGACCAGATCCATTTGGACGAGGTCTGAGGGAAGGAAGGTAGAAGAGAAAGACTCGGGTCGGATCGATGAAAAGGGAACGAAACGCTTTGGTGATCTCGGCACGGCAGCGGAGAAACCTACAAGAGCGTGTTCCTGTAGTGTAGAGGTACTGTTCGCTGCAGCAATAGCTGTTTAGGGCCAGATTTCTATACATACTTTTCGACGTAGGCGGAAAAGAAAAAGATACGACCAGCAGAGTTAGCTGACTAGAATGCAGCAGCCATTTTGTGACAGCACCGTATGTTTCAAGAGATCCAGGGACTGAAAGGATATTATGGTATTGTTTACTTGTAGAATTGCCTTATAGTAGTAGAGGCGGTGAATTGTATCGCAAGGACGGTGTTGGATATCGTTTAAGAGAAAATTTCTCTGCTTAGGGAACTTGAAGATAAAAAATACAGTTCTAAAATTAAATTAAAGGCATTTTAGAACTTTCATTATGGAAAAAAATATATTCATTATATTCCAAGTATTTGTCTTAAGGTATTTGAAAAATCCAATTATATCTTAATTAAAAATGATTTGTAAGCAAGAACTGAATTGAGCGTTTAAAGGTAAGTTTGACATTCACGAACGACTGCAACCACTTAGTATTTCCAACCACTAAAGGGGTCACATAGGACAAAATAGTCCCCTTTCTCGATATCAATTTAAGAACACATTTCAAGCTTGATTTGCGAAATTATTTCAAAATAAATACTTTGCGGACGTATTTAATTTTAAACGAAAATTAAACGAGTCACAAATATTTTTATTAGCTTCAGATTAATTATTAAACTCATAATTGTATAAAAAATGTGGCAAGTATTTGCAATTTAAAAAAAAAACTGAAGATTAATTTATTTTAAATACTAAAATTTCATTTAATATATAAAATAAGAATAGACAATATGTAACTTAAGTTACGTCCCTTAATTGTTCTACAATTCAAAAGGTCCGCAAAGCATACGAAAAACTGGTTGAAGTAGAATTACGCTTCTTAATTTTTAGCGATACAGGTATGTGCACTTTCAATTTTAAAAATTGTATTTCTTGTGTAAAAAATGTGTCCACCTTGTGACGTATTTTCCTTTAAAGCGTCAATGCATAGTATCTATATATAATTTTGAAAAAAATTTAGAGAATTTTTTTTATTTAGATTTAATTTTTTTCACATTTCCTAAATCAATCAATAAAATTAAATCACTTTAAGTAAGTAGAAGACTGACATTTCTGATCCCATATTTTAATTGACTATATTATTTTAAAATTTAATTGCTTTAAAAAAATCAGAAGCCAATAATTAATTATATTCAAAGCTATTTAACATTAACCAAATTACTTAGATAATAGCAAATACCAAGCAAGTATTACCTAATTTATATGTATATATAAAAATTAAAAAAAATTCTTATTTTATATATAAAATAGTTAACTTCTGAAGCTACAGTCGATACGAATTTTAATCTGCGAACGTATGTGGTATTGTCACACATTTCAGATGAACTAAATATTTAAGGACAGAGACGTTTGTACATTTTTTTCTAAGTTTTCGTCACGAATTATGTACATGCAAATATTAAGCAGGTATTTTAATATTACTTTTTAATATATTTTAATACTGTGTGATAACTTATGAATATAATGCATGCAATTAAATCATTTACGCCATTTTCAATGTTAATTCCTTATTTAAGAGGGTTTCAATCATTAGTATTTTGATTAATCAAAACAATTATCAAAAATAATATAACGTTCCAATTATAACAGGGCTGCATATAATTATTATTTTATAAAAATAATATCATTTGGTTGACTATTTTGATTTACAAATACACTTTTAACTGAACGTAATATGTAATATAACTGTATGTGCATACGTTTCTGCAAATAATTTACACACGTATAACGCTGCTATACAATAAAAAGCTGGTAGCGTTATAAAGCAACGCATAAAATATAACTCACAAATTTGAAGGTAAAAGAAAAAAAAACTTAGTTTCTGTTAAGAATGTTATCATAAATTACACTAAAAAAATCATGTGTTTGAATGCATCACAACAAAATTAATTGAAAATGTACTTTTAAAAATTATTGTTTCCCATGTTTTTCAATAACTTACTTCATTTCGAAGAATGATACGGGCTGTAATTTAATTTAAAATGTTCGCCTATTTTCAGAAATAAATCGCTTGTAAAAAAATGAAAATATTTTAATAAATTAATATCTACATACATAAAATGATATTGCTGCAACATTGTTTTAAAAATATGAAATCTAAATACATAAATTTAAAGACGTATAATAAAAATAAAAAAAATTTATCGCATTTTAACATCAACGGAAAATTATAAAATTTTTGAGTGATTTTATATATTGATCAATTTATAGTGAGCAAATACTATTAAATAATATGATGTCATCATTTCAGAATATTAACAAGTTAAATGCAAAATGAAAATGTAACTCAATATAAAAATCCCGCAAATTAATCACCCTTTAAAATTTAAGGCAATATATTTTTCATAACTGAATGGAACGTATGTCACGCCTCAAAGTAAGCTATGTTAATTACACAAGGGTTGGCATTATTTAAACCAAATAGTGCAAAGCAAAGAAAAAAATTCATGGAAGCATAAAGTGACATTTTGAGTTCGAACGTATGAAACTACAACACAGTTACAATCGAGCAAATTCACAAATTCTTAGAAATTATGTAGTTTATTGAAGTGTAATCTATTAATTTTGTTTGCAATGTACTGTTTTCATACCGTACATATGCCATAATCGAATTATTGATATGTAAAATGTTGGGAGTAACATTTTCATGATTTTGGGTCAATATTAAACAAAATCGATTGCAGCCTATAGAGCTGTAAACAATTAAATATCCGCCACCTGCCGAGTCGTGTGTAAGAAGCATACCACTAGGGCACAATGAATTTAAATTTCACGTAGTACGATTATATATTTTTTTCTCACCATCTCTTTCACTTTTTCCCTCCCAAAACAACCGCTTTACAAAAAAAAAAAGGCAGTTGTTCAAATTCACATTCCTTATCTGGTTCCAGCAACAACTACCTGGCACAAGAATTTTATTTCCTCTTGCGTAATCGTAACTGCTGAAGTCATACGTTTTCCTTTTAAAAGAGATCAAGGACAAAATTAAAGGGAAGTAAACCGCGCTTTTTTTCTTTTCTGGTCGATCTAGTTAGTCTTCGTCAAACGAGCCAGTTTTTGAAATATCAATAATCAAAAAGAAAAAGAAAACTATCTTACAAAAAATTAGTTAAACATTTCTTAATAATTAGTTCTTAAAAATTTATAAAAACTTACTAAAAGCGTTCCCCCCCCCCCCAATTTGTTTTACAAAAAAGCTGACTGCGTAAAATTGAATATTCATTATCTATTTCAAGTTCGAATTACGGTGTAAAATATTTTTTAATTTATAATTTTTTTTAGAACTCGTTTTCCATCTAATTTTTATACAACTTTCAAAAAGGGTTAAGAAAATAATTTTCTAAATCAATTTCCAAGTTCCTAAAATATTCTGTGGCAATCATAATAAAGTCAAATGCCACATTTAACTTAAAAAAAACAAATGTATCATCTCATAAATAAAATTAAGTTGTCATAAATAAAATTTAACGTTTCCTTTTACAGATCTGTTTGGCCGAGAAAAATGACTTTCATTTACGGGAGATTAAATATAACTAGGTTTCTTAGAGACGATTTAAAACATAAATTTAAAATGAATTTAATATTAATTTCGGAAGAATATAAGTAGAAACGATTCGGGGTATTCTTGGAAGTAAACACGGCAGATGGGCTGTGTCTTTGGGTTCATAAAGAGAGGGGCATACACCCTACGGAGAGGACTCAAGGTCACCTTCGACTGGCAAAAAGGAAAAGCTATTTTATTGAGATCATGCTGGGGATCAAAAAAGGTGTTCTGAAGCGCAGGTATGGGTTCCTTTTTTAAATGAAGGAATAGGTTGTTTCGCCCCATTTTACCCATGGTTCCGAAGTAAAATGCTAACCGAGGACGGTCCGAATGGAAAAGAAAATTCTTGCTGTGTCAGAATTTATGGCAGTACACACCTATTTCTTCTTTTTACGATTCCTTTCTTTGAATAGCCATGCACTACACACAATATTCGGACGTTAAAACTGATTCATAATTACTTGAAGCGAATAACATTAAATAACTACAAGCATGTTCGGTTTGAGGTAAGGCAATGAATCATATTAAGGTAGATTTTTGCAATTACATTTAAGTTATAAAATGTCGCCCACAGTAATAAACAGTAATTCTCGATGATGTATAAGTTTTCAATTAAATGAAACTTTTTTTTCTTCAATTTAACAATCTAAGAAAATTGTTCTGAAATTATTTGTAGGCAATAAAAATTCTCTCATTACGAAATTTTGTAGAAATTAATGTAAATATTAAATATAATTATATGCTTAATTATATTAAAAAACTTATTATAAAAAGGAAAAAGAATTCTATATGATAGAATGAGTAATGGGGAAGCCAATTTACGCGATAAATAAAAATCTCATCAGGTATAACTAATAGTAGAAAATAATATACAAAAATCTGAACCAAATAAAATAAACTCCCCTTTATTTTCTTGCATTTACACCTCAAGGATTTATAATTATTTTGATAAATAGTGAAAACGATGAGTTCCTAAACTTCTAGTCATTAAAAATATATTAATTCTAATAACCAACACATATTTCAAATATTAGATTTCAATGAAGAAATATCTTTAGCTATGAAGCAAAAAAAAGAGCTACTGAAATCCAGAAATGCGTTTGTAAATACAAATACCATTTCGAAATTTTTCAAATCCGTTAATGAAAAATTTATCCCTCCCAACACAAAATAGCAAATATGTACGGAAGCTTTCGAAAGACGCTAGCTAGACTTTGTCCTCTTTATTCTAGGCAAGAAGCTACCCAACCCCAGAAACGAAATGGACGAGCTCACTTTCCTGCTTTTCGCCTCAGGGGAACCACAGCCAAGAAGAAAGATGAAGCAATGGCGGTCTCCTCTTTCTGCGTATAATGCGGCTGTCTGGGATTTCTATCCGACTAGATAAACCGGGTATGTTGAGCAAGAAAGGCTGAGGCAATTTGTCTACTATTAGAATTATGTATCAACAAAAATATGCAGTCCTCTCCAGCTACTCATATCATCGTGTTATTTATTGAATTCGCACATTTTTCAAGCGTTTTCAATTTAAAAATTATTTATTTATTGAAAATTTAGCACCTTTTTTTTATATGAGTTTTATTAATATTTCAACACAGAAATGACTATACATAAATTTATAAAGAAATCGTATAATTTGTTTTGAAATATGTGCTTTAAAACATTTTAAGTTTGTTTTGCATATAATAAAAGGAATTCGATGTGTTAGATATAACTAAAATTTAAAGGAAAATTTGAAAACATTTATGATGTCGTTAATGCATTAATTTTAAAATTGCTAGTAAACACATATCCTTAAATCTTTAAAAACTTATCATTGTTACAAAATGTTTTAAAAATAAATATTTTTAAATTATTTTTTCCGTATACGTTATAAATTCAATTTATATGAAAATGACAAAATAAAAACGGATATACAGCTTACATTTCATGGAAGTTGATAAAAATTTCTGGAAGAAAATTAATCTTTAGTTTATATTGGAATGATTATTTTTCTTTATAACGAAGGTTACTAACGCTGAAATGGTAAGTAAAAAAAAAAAAATCACGAGCATATTCCTGAAAAGGTAGCGATTTTAACAATTGTATTTTTCCTGCTGAAAACAGTCTATAAACAAGATGATTGATAAAAATCATGGATTCTAATTTGGTTCCTGAACCGAAGCACAGATAATAAAACGACGACCAAAGAATTTAATGTTCCTCTTTTTTAAAAATTGTAAAAATTCCATTATGTAAAAAATTTTAAAAAAATATGAGGAATAGGTTAATTATTTTGTTAAAGAACCATTTAAAATTTGACCTTTTATATAATTATGCATTGACATTTTTTTTTTTTTGTTCTAATAGTGTAAACCAGTTTAAATTTACAGATATGAACTAAATTTCTTATTTATCAATGGCAATATAAAACAAATTTTAACTAGTACACGTTCCCGATGAAACAAGAACGCCTATCAAAATGAATAAATAATTGTTAGAGGGGAAAAAAAAAAACTCGCGCCTCACTGCTTACAAACTTGTTGGTTAGGTCTCGTGCAAACGATACACGTTTTCGAGTTCATTGACCTCTGGTGGGAGCGAAATCCACTTTAAATGGCAAGAAAAGGCTCAACCAACCAGAGGTGGCCTACTTCCGATCTAAAATCTTTTTTTCTTTTGTCCACTTTCAAAAAAGTTTACGAAAGTCATACTGGAAGGGAAGAAAGAATGAACGAATTGCGAAATTTCGTTACCTGCTAGAAGGAACTGCAAGTGGTTGTAAACGCATGACACACTTGATTAGACAATTGCAAAAAACATTTTTACAAAACAACCATTTGAAAAAAACAAATTGAGAGTTTAGTACCTTAAATTTATTTATTCATATTTAATATACATTATTGATTTTATTGCAAATCACAATAAATGCATTATTATTAAGTGTAATTTAAAAAAAAATAGTAATCACAATAGTAAAAATTTTTAGTACTCACTTTCATCAGTAATAGAATCTCTGAAATACATTTTCTTGCATAAAATAAACACGACAGAAAAAAGAATCTTTCCCACATAAAAAAAAATGTTTAATGATTTTCGATTTCAAAAACAATATAATAATATATAAAAAATTCCATCGCATATACTCATTTATCGTGGTGTATAAAAATTAGTTTCTCATTTTTAATACTACATTGATGCATTTTCCATTAATTTAGGAAAAATATATTTTTTTCACAATAAAAGGTACACATTTTCAAAAAAGAAATAACACATGCACTAATAATAATTTACTTGATTAAAAATATCGATATCCCAGTGCTACATCTTTGAAGATCAAATAATCGATATATTCATCAGCGGACATTACAACATAATTCAAAACATAGCACTGGGAAAACGATGTTCAACAAAATCTGCTTTTTACGTAAAGTAAAACAAATATGCATTTGACTTACTCGGAGATGTTGTCTTCTAAAATCCACTGAGAGAATATATCCACGAGTTTTACCTGCTTTGATATCCAACAAGTGGTACAGATATAAGTATAGGTATCCAAAGCGTGGAACAACGAGGTACATCCAAGAGCGATATAATCCACACTATTGGCGAACACACGCGCGTATATTTTAAATTACACAAGTAATCCAAGGAATGTGGTAATCCAAAATCGGAAATATATCCACTGGTTATCCTATTGGTGTTTGTACACATATATATATCCATGAACTAAATAATCCGCGTAACCTGCAATTTTCGGTAATCCACGGGAAAAGATAATTTTTTTTTTAAATCTGCAGCTCAAGAAAGGCTGTTATTCTCCAACATACAAAATGAGCATAAAGCATAACCCTAAAAAAAAAATCTGCACTCTCTACAATATTAAAAAAAGGAACATAAAATATAATTCAAAATAAAAGGCAAAATAAAATAATTAACAAATTAATCAATTCATAATCTGATAAATAAGGAAATAAAACGTCTATTTACATAACACTCTGCCTCATGTTTCAAAAACTTTTCATCTAAAATCAAATTAAAATTTTTTATTAATAATAAAAAAAATCAATTCAAAAATTCGTATTTAAGTAATTAAAATTCATACCGATAGAAAAATATGCAAATACTGAAGAATATTAAGAAAAATTAGATATTATAACTTTATTTTACATATAATTGAAAATAAATAAAATTTTATTTTAAAAATAGGACCTTTTAAAATTACAGATAAAAGGCCAGTTTTTAAACCCCTACAAAACCAACATAAAATAATCGAGAAAAGTTATTGATTATTGAGACAGAGTTGAGTTTTAAAAAATAAAAATCGAATGCAGCAAAATAAAATTAAATAATATATAGCAAACCGCATAACTTTTACTAACACGATATAACTAACTCAAATTAGATATATTCACACTATTTATACAGAAGATCAGATGAATTCATTTGTATTATTACTTTATTTTTTCTATGGAAATGCCTTGCAATTTACATAAATGAAATGTTTATATGTATAATAGAAAGAAATGACACCAAAATTTAAAACATTTTTGGCGAGATTATTAATAAAAAAAAAGACTACCCGTTATAAAAATTATCATTGAAATTTTTATTAATTTAAAGATTTAATATAAATACTATAAATAATTAAATGAATATCGCCAATAGCGCAGATCTCAAAACTTCAGACGCATGTTTGTGAATCCATAAAGCAAGTCAAAAATTTACTGCAAAACAAGCGAATTAGAAAATAATTTTGAAACTGGCATCCACTTGAAAAATCTATTCGAGAAATTGACGTTTTTAAGTTACGCAGGGTAACCTAATTATCAATTAGAGCTCTCGGGAATATTTAAAATATCAATTAAAATAAGCAAAGAAAGCTGAAAGTATAAATACTATTAGTACGTCTAATAAATGGAAACTAAAATACAAGATATTTTTTGAATGAAGCAAGAAAAAAAAAGTACCAGTTTGTCTAGATTTAATTAAGAAGTACAGAATGTATCTCCACTTACCCATAGCGTGGCGTGCGACCGGCAGTGTAAGGGGCGGGTGCCGGCCGCACTAAAGCATCATCTCTTTCGTGGATGTAAATGGCCGAAGATGCAGTGCTGGATGCTGGTGGCTCGTAATAGTCAGTTTTTAGTATCCTATCTTCGAACTTGTGGTCACCATTGTGAGCCTTAGAGGCGGATTTAATGTCGATGAACGCTACTGTTGCACAAGAACCACTTTCTTCCTCTTTTTTTGGGAGAATTTTCACACTCTGCACTTTACCATACCTAAAATACCAAATGGAACTCTTTACCTTGAGTCGATCCAGTGCACTATATCTCACTACTATAGCAATGATTTCTAATTTTACAAAAGCAATTACAAACATTAAATGCGTTGTTTGAAAGACAAAAGGAAAAAAATTTTTTTTTTTTTTTAAAATCTAAATCAGCACAAGAGCAATCTGTAATTCATGCATCAAAATAGTTACCAGGTTTAAAAATTTGCCAGAATTCTCTTACTTTAGATCACAACAGTTACCACTGCACCACACTCACTGAAATGATGGCACCACTCTTATATATATATCAGTTCTACCCCAATCATTATGTAAACATGGAGGAGGCAATCCTTCGCAACCCCGCACAAACGTATGATAAGTTATATTTACATAAATGTAATCACCGCGTGTCCATTTAAAATTTCTGTTACCGATAGAGAGCCACCAGACCGATATTTCGCCATGTGACGAATAGTTATCATTTCTACATGCTATGAATACAACTTCTATAAACAATACCAATTACAAGTAAAAGTTGGAATGTATGATTCACAGAAAGTTCTTGAATAAAACGAATAATATACCAGAAAACACATAGTACTATCGTTAGTTGATTAATTATCTTAGAGTTAAGAACACAAACAACAAACACTAGAGATTGGTAAACTTCTGTGCTTCCAAATAAAAATGTGTTAGCATAATACAAAAATTCATCGCTTTTAAAATTATAATAAAAACGATTTTTCAAAATTCAAATTAGAGAGTTTTAACAATAAATTTCAATCAAATCTCACAAAAATTTATGTTTAAATAAATATTAATATAGTTTTATAGTGATTTACTCGAATCTTTCACATATTTCAAATTTGTTTTGACATTTCCGCAATCACATCTTATAATTCTATAAATAGAAAATATTCGAGATAATTGAAAATGAATATCATGATATCATTATTTATAAATTGTCCCTCGAAAATGGTTAAGATTCTATGACAGCACCTAGTTGAAGGTAAATAATACAGCAAGAAAATTTTTTATTTTTTGTTTAATTTCTTTATTTAAACATTTCTTTAATTTTCGTTTCATCCTTTGTTAAAAATTTCATATAATTCTTTTATTAATATAATTAAAGAGATGTAGGAAAAATTCCAATCAGAAGCGCAGGTCCACTTAAAGGGGTAAAATGATAGTTCTTCCAAGTATTCGCATAATTTGAACAACATTCAAGTTGGCGAAACAAATCTAAATTTAAACATTAAAATATCATTTACTTATTTTAAATACTTATTTGATATTCAATTAATAAATAAATTTTTTTGTTCATTTCAATACGATAATCCATTTAATGTGATTTCATTTTGCCAATTTGATTAAATTTTATCGATTTTTCAGATCGACAGGTTTTTTTTTTTTTTTTTTTTCCCTCCTCCCTCTAACGAATAATATTTCGCTTCAATCCGAAAGTAAAACTCATTATAATTTGAACTAAGACGTTATTTAATTAGATTTTAAATTTCTTCGAACGTAAACTTTGATCTCACAGAAATATAAGTCATTTGTTTATAAATATGGCACAGGCAAAACTCACTGAGGTGCACTTAAAATGGAAGTAACAGCGAAATGGCGCCAATTTAAATTATTTAAAGCAAAATATTCTTCACTTCTGCAAGTCACGCGAAAGGAAATTGCATCATCTCACTTTCTGATTTTACATTCTATAAAACTTGGAAGTTAATGATTATTAACATTTCAAAGAATATAAAACACGTGTTTCGAGTTAACAAAAGAAAAGAATTTTCAAAAATCCTTCATAAGAAAATAAAAGACTAAAATATGGAAACTTGTAATTTTTTTTAAGGTGTCAGTAACAATTTATTTCTCCACCTGGTACACAAAGAACAAAAACAAGCATCCTACACAAGTTCTTTTTTTTTATTTTTTTAATTTACTCCATCAAAATTCCAGGTCACGTTTTGAACTACAGAGTTCAACATTACCATAAAATGGCGATTTTGACAATAACTCGTTTTCCGTCTGAATTCAAACAATATCTGTTTATTTCTTCTTGACAACATGTGTTTGTGGCAATAATAAAGAAGTATTCAAGTATGAAATCTTAAGATTAAGCATGGAACAATCAGAAAGTTAAAAGGGAATGGGAGAATTAATGCTTTTATAATTAGTGTTGCGTAGCAATGTTTATTTAAATATTATTAGTTACGTAATTATAATAAAAGCATAAACTTTAAATTTTTCAATAGTTTCATTTAGCGATAGATTCCGATTTTTAATAATCGAAATAGGAGAAGAGTAATTTTATTTTATTAAATCCTTAAAAAAATATAATTAGCATTTTATACATGCTGTTATTTATCATTTTTCGGGGATTTTTCATTCTCATTTAAAAAAACTCTATATTCGGTACATAACAGAAAATTTTATAAGAAGATATGAGTATAGAATATAATAATAATTTACAATTAAATTCTAGTATTTCCCTACTTAAATTATACCAATACTGAAATTTACTATGAATATAACAGAATAAATGTAATTATTATTTTAAGATTACTATATTAAACAACACAATCTCTAAAAACTCTTAAAATATTATATAATATAACTCTTAAAATAATTTCACTTTATTTGTATTTTTATTTTTTAATCTAATCAAGTAGTTTTATTTGATTTGGTTTATTTGTATTTGTCGTTTAACGGTTATTTTTTTGCAGTTGTTTGGACTCAATAATGAAGGTTTTTAATAAATTTTACAGTGAAAATACTTTTTAAAAATAGTAAGTATAAAAAGAGCTTTTCTTAATGTTTCTCTTTTTTTTTTTTTTTTTTTTTTGGCCTTAGAATTCACAGGAATTCAGTTTAAAATCAATACATTCAAATGAATAAATATTAAGACAAATTACAAATTTAAACATTTCTTCATATAATATTAATAAAAAAAAAATCTGGTGGAAACTAAAATCTGCCACTCATGAAAAGGCGTCAATATAAGAATTGCTCAATTCCAAAACATGAGCTGGGGCTCACGGAGACATGCGGAATTCTCACGCAACAAGTTTTAAAAAGCAACATTAGATGATCCCTAGGGGTAAATCATAGCATTTATAGCGACAGGGAAAGGACATAAATGGGCGTTCTCAAGGACAAAGGGAGTGTTTGAATACAATCTGAGATTTCTCAGTTATCATGCTCTTTTTCAGCGATTATTCAGCCTCAAGCACACACGCTACGCAGACATTCCACCTTACCCAAGTTGTAAATGATAACAGCAACACATATCATGGTAATACACATCCAAACACTAATCTGTATGTGAAAGGTTTTTCCCATTAATGAGTCACCTTTTGCATTTATTAATGTATTTTATACATACAAGTTAAAGCCAACAGATTTTACACGTAAAACAAGATGCACCCAATGCAAAAGTTAAATGTAAAAAAACATTTATCAATGAGTTAATTATTCTTAACTAGACAAAAACCGCTTCAAGTTTTGCATTTACACTTAATTTCAATTATTATGTTTGAAGTATTATTTTACACATTAATTCGTACAGTTGTAATGCAACAATAATTTTAGAAATTTCAAGAAAAATTGGTTTACAATAATTAAAAAGTACTTAGCAAATATATATGTTTGCTTCAAGCAATTTCCTCTTTTATAAATTCAACTACACTATTAAAATGTTTTAATTTCCAAAATATTGTTAAGAGAACACAGACAGCATTTCCATGTAGTTAAATAACTACAATTCAATATATAATTCAGTCAACGATACACGACTAAGAAAATCTATAAAGAACTTATTTTTAATTTGAACACGAATTATGTACGATTTTGAGAAAAACAAAAGTATCGGAGAAATGCTTTTTAACAAACTGTAGTTTAATATATAAGGTATACTTCTTAAAAACCAAATCACCTTTCTTGTTTCATGAAACAATGGTGATAAAATATTACTATCATTATAATATAAACAAAGTAAAATCTAAATATCACACACATATTAATTAAATAACTATTACAACTGTAATACATACAGCTCTCATTCGTAACAGTTCCTTATTTATCTTTAATTTTTCAACAGTTTTCATTCCAATGTATACTTCGAGAACAATGAAAACTAAATAAAATGAAATACAGGGAATGATAAAATTTATTAAACTCTACTAATTTTTCCAAATATTTACATATTAACAGAAGGTACTAATACTTAAATTAATTTAAAAAAGTGCACCAGAATGAATAATGAGAATATAGTCAAAATCTCATATCTAAATAATCATCAGATTCCGGAAAAAAAAGGACATCATTTAATCGTTATACAAAGTACAATATTTATTAGAACTGCATTGAAGAACGAAAAGCAATAATTAAACCTCCACATATTTAGAAAATATTTCATTAGGAGCTCCAGGAAACTAGAAAAAAATGCCATATGCTCGAGCACCATAATATAACAAAACGACACGTGAAAAAAAATAATAAACAGCAGAATTTCTATTCGCATCTTGGATACTGTTCAAGAGTGGCGGAACGTCATATGTTGTACCTTGAACTGTTTTGGCGCAACTAGAATAACCTGATATGCAGTTTTAAACTTAAGCTTCATCCAATAGGA
Source organism: Latrodectus elegans (assembly GCA_030067965.1). Lineage (NCBI taxonomy): Eukaryota > Metazoa > Arthropoda > Arachnida > Araneae > Theridiidae > Latrodectus > Latrodectus elegans. The sequence goes on from CM057818.1 coordinate 18,164,617, forward strand.
TTATTTGAATTGTTCCATCGCATCTCATTTACTGTCAGCATTATAATAAAAAACCATTAACATTATGAGTGATTCTGAACCCATTAAAATAGCATAGACACATAATTTAAAAGATATATAGTACAAATAGTTTTAAGCGATAAATAAATTCAACATAGGTTACATTACAAACAAATGTATCAAATAATATTCTCTATTCTGTAAAATAAAAGATCAACTTGGAAATTTGATTTTTAATAAAGCATTCAGCAAAAGTTCGCGATAAGATGCATGTACACCCCGTTTCATAAATAGTTTTTTTTTATTCCACTCGACTAAAGACCAATAAATTAATCCAGATGTTTGACTTCTGCGCCTAGTACCCAAAAATATTTGATTTATATAGTCAGCAAGATTTACGAATATTTTAATTACTAATACTTCATATCACATTCTGTCCAATAAAAACGTTTAAATAACAAAAGACACAGGTTTGTTTTTTTTCCACAGAAACATTAAGTAAATATGCATAATAGACATAACCGACAAATGTGTGAATATATCGATACAAGTGCTCCGTTTTACAGTTCATCCAATAATAGAGGCGAAACATCTTATTTTGTTCAACATTTTTCAAAACTAAACTAAGTTTGATTTCGTATACATCTGAGCGAAAGAACTGATAACGAATAAATTTAAGTAGAATGTTAGATAGCTCAGCGCTTATTTTTTGCACAGGAAGCTAATTAGACCAGGAACTACAATTTACAAAATAAATTCCGAGTCACTATAAACATCCAATCCCAAAGAATTTGCTGAACAGAAAGCCATAAATTTATCCACTCGCTGTCAAATCAACATTTCAGGTGGTTCACGAGGTTGGTCTAGGCAGACAACATTCGACGAAAGAGTCAACTAACATCAATAAATTGTCAAATCAATAATTCTTCAAAATGTAATTTTACTACTACGTTACAAAACATTACTGCAAACTAATTAAAAAAAAGGTCACGTGAGAATAAAAATCATTATTCATATAACTAAATATGATAGAAGTAGAAATGAGAGTAACTTTAAGTGGGCATAACAATTTCTACAATATTTCCTCTCTACAATTTTATAATGAATGAATTCATTAAATAAAATGCTTAATCATTAAACGTAAATACAAAGATTTCCTAAGGCACTAAAGTAACGCAACATGAAAAACTATACTTCTGAAAAAACATTTGTGCTAGGGTCGATAATTATTGCGACGTGTCGTTTTTTTTTTTTTCCCTCTTTGCCCACCCTTCTCCTCTATCCCATCATATTTATTCTGAATAAACAGAAGAGCGGTATAAAAGGAAAATAAAATAAATCCAAAAAAGAAAATTCTTGGGCAACTATTGCGTGCACACGATCGTTAGCTCTCTCCGGGTAGCAATGCAGGCAAATGATAAATATCGAGTAGTCTTGCCTGGTACCGTAAAGGTCACCTCTACAAATCATGCGCTCGCTCGAGAGAGAATCAGTTGATCATTGCCCTCGCTGGGCCTCTGTTTATCTCCGCTCCCTAAACCAATGAGAATGCAGGGCTATGTTGGAAACCCCGCCTTGTCAAGCCTGCGCAACCCATTTGCCCAACCCATCAATTTTCTTTTTCACCATTTTATTCAGATTGCACATGCAGGTCCGATCAATGGGATAAAATAGATGGATGGTACGTAGATGGAAAATGGAAGAGGGGAATGGAAAGCCCTAGAGCTGAAATTCGTCAGGTTTCCCATCACTGGATATTACCAGCTGAACTGGTTTAATGTAAATTTCGATGAAACGTTGCAGAATTTCATCGCCCATCGTGGTGAAGAAAGTAACAAACTATGTAAATAATTGTATATACTTTATACAAAATATCGGTAGGAACAATTAACATTTATCAAACAAAGAAACTTAATCAGTACAAAATAAAGCTAAAAAATCTGAAGAAATATAAGAATGCTGTTTAAAAAATAAACACCACTCTAATTAGTGAAACATAATATTGAATTTATAAATACATCCAGCATAAATAATGCAAATTATTAGTAAGAATCGTTAATGTATTACAAATTCGGTATGTTTAATTATTATTACTATAAATAAATATCAGGAAAAAATTAGAACAAGAATTATAATATTATCTACTGGAATGAAATAAAATTTTAAAAACAGAGAATATTATTTAATAAAACAAACGCAGTACTTACGCTTAATAATTTAGTACCGTCGTTAAAATAATCCGATGTTTCATGCTCGATCTTATTTTCTGGAATTCCAGTTCCCAACTAAGTTTCAAACACTCCCAAACTTCTTATCTGATACAGACAAACTAAATTTACTTTCATCAGTAAACAAATTTTATTCTAGAAACTCTGGTGATATCTAATTCCCGATAAACTTAATTAGTTTCAAACTCAATATAATGTATAAAATTAGTAAAAAATATTAAACTAGGATTGCTCTTGTACAACTCTCAGACAGAAAATAAAAGTATGCATACTTTATTTGCTATAGAATTTTAACAAATTTATTCAAATTAGTTTTAATTTTTTAAGTATCCAATTTATGCGGGTTACACACTAAGTTAAAGTTTGTTATGAACGAAAAAGAAATAATTTATTAGTTTTTCGCGAATTAAATACGCAAAAATTTATCACACTTTTTTTTTTATAACAATTTGGTGGATCTTTACACGAGAATATGAATTTCACGTGTTTTTATTTCATAGATTCATACAATACTTTGGTTCATTAAATGCTTTTCTTGAATAATAAAAATAATAATAATAATAAATGGATTTATGTTAGTAACGATTCTATATATATATTTTTATAAAGCTGCCGTTTATTTTCTAAAAAATAATCTAACAAGAAATAAAAGTTTTATAGTTTCAATCAATTTTCATCGAGAAAATATTTGGACACAATTGTAGCATTTATGAAAAGATATTTATTTTTTTAAATTTCGGATATTATAGATAAAAATATATACTATAAAAGAAATTGCACTTTTTAATGAACTCTCCGAAGTTGAAACAAATGGAACACTTGTTTTTCGAGACAAAACTGTAATCACAATATATGTGATTAAATTTTCTAATATACATTAGGGATTTTCTAATATATATTCCCTAATATATATAAATTAATTATTTATAGGTTTAATTTTCTGTTGTATTCAATGATATTGCAAAAAGGGGAAATGGAACACGGATAAATTCTCTATTTTAGCCATATGGATAAAATTTATAAATAAAAGTGATTACCTGAACACTAATTAAAAAAAGATACATTACAAAATCTTCAATATGAATTTGAAGAGTCGTAATTATTAGATAGAATAGTCGTACTTATTAGAAATAGATCAATTATGACATCTAAACTGGAAAAAATAGTCTTACAAACTTAATATCAGGTAATAAAAGTAGCTATTTAAATATGCAATACATTTCATGATTTTTTCAATTCGATTAGATAAATAGAAGTACAGCATTAGACTAAAATTATATACTTTGAGAACATTCCACTAAATGGTGTCTACTGCAATCAGTCGACATCTGACGCCGTCTGTACACAAGTGCAATAGCCATCAGCAAACATTCCCCACATATTTGCTGATGATTAATAAAATGAGCCATGAATCAAAGATTATCATGAACACTAAATTATAGAAAGGCATAAAGTGATTGGTTAACTCACCAAATAAAGATATTTCTTAATAATCTATGTCCAAAATTTAAACTTATTTACGAATTCACTCTATTTATTTAAACTTTTTTTATATCATAGTAAATCTTAAGATATTAAAATAATAAACTGCAGAGAGAGAGAGAAATCCCTCTTAACCGCAATAGGTTTGGTAAACAGTAAAATTGATAAGAGCAAGTGATTAAAATTTAAGAAAGTTGATTCTTACGATTTCAAATAAACTTGATGAATTTAGAAATGAATTAATATTTTATAGCAAGCAAAAAAAGTTGATAAATCCCTAATATATATCATTCTCTTACCACTTTTTAACACATTAAAAGTACAAATACATTAAACACATTAAAAGTACAAATACATTACAGACCCACGAATATATTTAAATCGCGATAAAAGGGAGGGAAATTACATTTGTAATTTTTTAATCCTTTACATTATAAAATAAACACTTTAAGATATTTGATTTTTTCAAAAAATGAGATTAAAGATTACTTTTTTTCATACAAATAAATCATATAAAATTAATTTAATAGTGTAGCTTATAAGTTTTTTTCTCAGACATTAATAAAATATTACCTTACATAACAAATCTAACTTCATGTATGCACAAATAAATATATATTCTGTGTGTGTGTGGAAAATGTATAACTTTATTCTCTCATTAACATTATCATAAACCATTAAGGTTAATTTTAATAAACTATCATATTTTCAGGGAATGAAAGCTATGTGTCTTAACCCGAGGGTACAATTTAAATTTCATTAAAGGTATAGTCAGAGGACAAACTTTGATTTTAAAAATTGAATTAGATAACTTTATCTTATTCAAAAATGACAGAATATATATTGGAAAACAATTAAACTTATTAAATACATAGAAAATTTTGAGGAAAAGTAAATAAAAGGAAGTTAATTTTCAATATTGACGATAAAATCGTAATATAAATAGGCAAAATGCATCACAGACGCAAACTTAATCCTCAGACATTTTTATACGTGAATTTTCACTTAAAATTTAGTGGAATCCATTTTATGAAATACTTAAAGTCATTTTTTTTAAAATAACTTATTTTTATAGACATTCACCATACTTATTTTGTTAATTAATATTTTTTCATGCAATAATATATATCACATTAAGAAAATGCTGCGAAAATTTCTAAAATAATTAATTCTTTGTAAAAAATTATACTTTAAAAAAAAAATTATTTTTCATTTTCCCCAAAATGCAATCACTATATTATTTTTATCGTTTTCAATTATAAATAAATTGAGAACATAATTTAACGCGTTCTTAAATATTATTGTTTGAATTATAAAATACATTTGCCATCGCAAACTTAAAGGACAAACAACTAGAACTATTTAAAATAAAACAAAAACGGAAGAAAATAATTATGTAAGACTTAGACATGAAATCCAAAGCACTTAAATTATGTCCAGTCTAATATATATATGTATGTTATATAGTAATCTAGTAATGAGAAAAAAATCTTTAAGACTATGGAAAATCTGTATCACTGGTCATGGACATAAATTGTTTGTTTAAAAATTATAATAAAACTGCAAAATAGTTTTCTTAAAAACGTAAACATTAGTAGAAAAAAAAAGTATTTACTGCATTTTATCCCATGGATGTGCTAACGAACAATTTAATTAAAAATCTTAAATGTTCGGTGATGTATTTTTATTTTGACGTAATCCTTTATTATTAATTTTTTTTTACGTAATCCCTATCTTTGCTTTGATTAAAGAGTTCTGAGACAAAACGATAAATGTAGACAGAAGACGTATTTAAGTCATGAATACCAGATTTTCCAACTTCGGTGATTTATTATTCGTAACTATCGTAGTACATTCTACTTTTTTTCATGAGCTGATGATTGGACAAAAGAATTAAAAATAAAATTGGAATTTCGATTCTACTTTTCCAAACCAGGAAGTTTATACAGCGACCTTGACAGTAAATTTAGATAGATAGGCAGGCACGCCTGACTTTAAAAGAAAAAAAGACTTTCTGATCGTCTGCACGTGGAAAATCCAAACGGTCAAAACCGAGTTACTTTTCCTCATCATGATGAAATGCAGTTTGATGAAGGAAAGGTACCTGAAAAAATCGCCACGTAATATTTTCGGAACATTACAAAGCGGAGGAAAAATCGATTTCAGTCTAAAAACAACCACAAGATTACTCTCCATGAGTCACTGCATTTCACATGAAAATTATAATTTTTATAACTTTGGACGTGTGATACATAAAAAGCTTCTACAATTATTAAATTTTTAAAAAAATGTAAAAAAGTGAAAAAAATTTTAAAACACTGTTAAGAATAGAATATATATAACAGATTTATTCTACCATAAAAAGAACGTAATCGCACAATAGAAATACTTTTGTAAAGATTTTTTTTATTTAGAAAAATAGGCAGAAACACGTTGAAAATGGTTATCTAAACACAATTCTTGACTTTCCTTGAAATAAGAAAATGCTAATATACATCGTGATCTGATGCTCTACTTGTCAATGGCGTATAGTCTTGGTTTGTTCGCACTCAATGATTATTTCTGCACATAAGGGGCTTGAATGAATCCGCAGAAGCATTTCAAATGTCCAAGCTCGAGATGGAATCAAACTCACGAATTGTAGTAGCGAAGACCAGAGTACTAACTATTCGGCTGCCTGCTTGACAAATAATATGAGTAGTGAGGGACATATGCCAGGCCATTTTATTTTTTAAAATCTAGCGCGTTAATTGATATATCATTTACAGGCACTTGAGGCATACAAATTTTTCTTACATTTTTCAACGAAGTTGATCGAAGTTAAACGTGAATGTAAAAACAAAATGATAATCGTAAATCAAAAGATCTTAAACTCAAAACGTGCACAGCTGATAGAGGTATTAACATTTCCTAAGTTGAACCAAGCTATGTCGCAAACAGCACGCGTACGACACAGTAACTGTAACACTACTGCTAACTAAAATGCTTGATCTGACTTCTCTTAGGGTAGCTCTGTTTGATTATTTAAATTTCTAATGAATCCGCAACGTGATATTGCAGCTTCCTGTTGAAATACAAACTTCTTTCCCCGTCCACTTTTATTCGGATGAGAAGCACAACGGACCGCACGATTGTGCCGCCTAGCGTGACTTCATGTTATTGTCTTGAAAGGAGGGAGTGACACGATTCTAAGAACAGGTTCACACACCGAAACGGAAATTGTTTCTTCAAAAAACATCCCAGACAGAGGTAATTCCAAAAAAAAAAAAAAAAAAAAAAAAAAAATTAAAAGACTTGGAGCCTGAGTTTTTTTTTTTAAACAAAGCGCACAACTTGGAGACAGTACAAATGGAAGTCATAACTGAGAAGCGACAAAAAAATAAATAAATAAAAATAAAACATCACAAATGGAGAAAACATGGCATAGCATTTTCAAATTGCAATAGTTTCAATGACGATTCAATTCCAAGTAAAATACATATCCAAAATATTTGAAAAACAATACAAATTTCTAGCCATGTTGAATAAAATACAATATCTGAAATATTTTACAAAACTAAGCTTAAAAATTTATTGGCGAATAATTACCAAGATTCAAAATATGCCAAAAACGAATTTAGATATATAATTTGATATCGATAAAAAGAAAATTATTAAAATCATCAATGTTAGTCTCAAACCTCATTACTATTCAAGAATTTAATAAATTCATACATATTAAACACAAAGTAAAAATCAATGTTCACGTATTTAATAACATAAATCAGTGTTACCTGGTTTATAAAATTTAATAACATATAAATCATGGTTATTTAATATATATAAAACATGCATTCGTTTTTTGAAAAATTTTTAAGAAAAATCTAAAAATCTTTGTATATCTGAGATTTTTTTTTTTTTTTTTTTTTTTTCCACATTGCATACTGCATTTACTGGTAAATATTAGTTGTTAATTTGTAATAAAATGAAAAGGGCAAATTTTGAGGCACAGATTGGCGATACATGGTTCTTACTACAATGATTCCAATTGTTCCCATTCATAATGCTGGCTGTTTTTTTTTTTTTTTTTTTTTTTTTATTAGGCGTCTGAAATATAGCCAGCTAGTGATTAATTAAAATACATTTAAATATTTAGCAACTATAAACATTGCCAGACAGCCACGCTTTCGTAATAACAATAAACATTTCGCTGAATTACTCCAGTCGGCTATATTTCAATATCTCATGCCCAGTGAAACTTTAAATCTTAGTTTGAAGACTGGACTAGTTTATATTTCAGAAGACGAACAACTTAATTCCACAAATCAGTACCGATTTCCAATTTTAAAAAAATAAATAAATTTCACCCGCAATTTATAGTTTGAAACACTCCATTCAAAAATGAAATCGGTTCAATCACTTAACATCACGATTTTCCATTTTATCTCGTGTTATTTTAAATCAAATTTGGAATTTCAATAACACATTTTCTTCCTCAATCTCAAAACACTTATTCCATCTCTTGAAAGCAATTTCACCGTCAGGGAAGCAATTTATATAATTTTTTTTATTTATTTATTTATTTAAAAAAAATCCGATACATTCTCCACCAGTTGTCGTTTGAATTTTTGAGACATGAATGACTGGTTCCTTCTACTTCCCACCTGTTTACCTTTCTCTTAGTAAAACAGGTTTTCTTTACTTTCATCTAAACGTCATTATATTTCTCGCATCCCGGAAGCTGGAAACTCTTGCAGTTTCATTAATTACCAATTTACAATACAAGTTCATTTCTATATTTAGGTGTTATCGCTTGGTCGAATCTGCATGCAAAATAAAATACGATTCGCTATGAACTGTGTGTGTTCGTTAATATATATTTGTATGTATGTATAATTAGAATCCGTGAATACTTTCAAATGTATACTATCAACAATATAACCTTTTTAGTTAGAAATGTGTATGTTTGAAAGAAATGCTTATAAAAATTAATTTAGTGCTTTTAATCATACAAGTAGCCGTAAGTCAATATTTTAATCATTGATAAAAATGACGACTTTAATTTCCATTAAAACAAATGAATTTTGAAAATAATAAAGAAGATTTTTGCCAAAATATAAACTTTTCTGTGAATGATAATAGATTGGATTTTAAGTGTTAATTATTTGCCGAGTTTATTTTATTTTTTTTATTTCGGATGTTTAGTTATTAGTGGATTATTTTATAATTGTATCAGTTTATGCATGTAATTTTCCAGGGAACGTATATCGCCAGATTTAGAAATCTGATCCCATAACTAATAAAATTAAAAAGTCAGACATACAAATTAAATTTAACATGATAAAACCAGATATATTACAATATTTCTTTTATTGTTTACAAGATCGAAAAAAAATATTATTAAATAAAATTTTATTACATTGTTAAATATACATGCTCACAGTTTTAATAGAAATATATACATGTACATGAAAATTTAAAAGAAAAAAAATTAGCTTAAATATAAATTGGTATTTTTTTCTAACATCTGGCAGTTTTCCCAGATAAAATTACTTCCTAGTCACGGGACTGTTTAATAATTCATAATTTTTTTTTTTTTCGGCGACTAGGTTTTTATAATGAAAGTTAAGATAGATAACTATTCTGATACAAAAATTTGTTTATTTGAACAAATTTTTAAAGGATAGAAAATTTTAAAACATCCATGTGTTAAGCATTTTAAGGAGAGAGGAAAGGATACCTGATCCGTTAATTTTACTAGTAGAGCCCAAGTCATTTTTGGACGATTCAGAAAATAAGAAAAAATTAGCTGAACGAATGGTGAAAATAACAAATTCAAGCTCTATCAAAGGCATCTTTGATAAAGCTTGGAAAGGCATTAAACTTTAAAAATCGTAGCTTTTTGGGAAGTATTATTTCAGAAGAAATTGCACAGTATATTCTTGAGAAAATAAATGCACAATACTTATATTTTTAATTAAAAATAGTAATGCTATTATTTAAACTTTTTAGCGACATTATTAATAATTGGTGCTAAAATAGTTTAAAATTAGAACAAATCTTTACCTATATTCTAATCTTAGTTCTTTTATTGTGCAGCTTTTGATATTAATCAGAAAGCCCATTTCATTCAATACTGTCACATGTAGATTTTTTTTATCACTATTTTAGCTAAACTTTTTGATGAATGTGTTATTTTATGATTAAATTTCATTGACAAATAATTATTTTTTAATTGAAATTGCTAATGTTAACGAAGTGGTAAGCAGCATACTTTAGGCGATTACCTGAGTGTCTTCCATTCTCCCTCAGTGGCGAGGTCCTGGGTGGGCCCTAGCCTTCAAGAATTTTCCTCCAGGCCTCTTTGTATGCTATGATAATCTAACTGTCCCCCTTCAAATAGCGCGATCTCTTTCTAGGCAGACAGCCCATCTGTAATGGGGCAAGCCTCAAGCTTGTTCCAGAAGGCCTGGCCAAGAATACTTTCTGTGTTGAACGTTTATTGTTTATGCTAATAATATGGGACTTTGGAATCCATATGTATTATGAAGAATACATTAAATCTAATGAATAAACATTAACATCAAGATTCCGGCCATTCTTTAAATTAGAGATCTTTTTAAAATGAATATTATAAGCATGAATGTCATGAAAAAGTTACAAAAACAATCGTATCAAAACACTGCAATTCATCCAATAGAAAAGGACATTTTCAATATTTATGTAGGTTTAAGACTATAAATACTTCATAAAGTTTTGAGAATACTTAATAAACAATTTAAATATAGTAGTTAAAAATAAAGAAAATGAATAGTAACATTTATTGCACAAAATATATTTTATAGAATTTTCTCTTATGAGAGAAAGTCGTTAAATTTAACAACACAGTACAAAAATGAAATTTTTATGTTTTACTTAAAGCTTCAGAAATAATATAATACACAGGCGAATTAAATAATCGAAAAAAATTTCATTATTCAATTATTTGATCAAAAACCAGTATTAAACGAATTCCAGAATTTTGTGAAAGGTGCTCAGAATCAGAGACAATTGTACACAGTCCATGTAATTTAGGTAAAATAGAAATTCCTACTTTAAAAACATAAATAAAACTTTTAAATGATGATGATGACTAACTTTTTCTCTACATTTATACATCACATACTGATTATTTATTTTGACATTTATTTCTTCTATTTATTAGTTTATAAATTTATTTTTGACAACATAAGATATTATCACCAGGTTTCAATCAACGAAGCTCTTTGCGAACATATAGCGCAAACTTTATTAAAAATATATAATATATTAATACATTTTCAAAACAATCTACCAGTAGACAATAACAGACATTTGCGGTAAGAAAACAAGTTATTGGAGAAATTCCGGGGTAACAGTAATAAACAGATTAACAAACATGGGGATAAAAAATAAAAATAAAAAAAATAAATAAAAACTGTCATTTTTTATCTTTTATTGCGGAAATAATAATAATAATTATATATATATATATATATATATATATATATATATATACATTGAAAATTTTAAAATGCTATTTTTAGGATAAGAATTTTCAAAATAAATTTTTTTATATAACATTTTTTAAAACAATCTTCAATTTTAATTGCAGTTTTCGAAATTCATTTTAAAATATTACCTACATAATGAAATTCAATGCAAACAATATTAAAGTCCATCTACTATTAATTAAAGTACATATAGTATTTAAAACGTTTATTATGTATATTTTGAGATAAAAGCGATGTCATATATTATATATATATATATATATATATATATATATATATAACTCTCCACCCTCACTCCTTTGTTCTAACACTTGGCAGTCATCCCAGAGAGCGCTGTTTTTCTTCCACGTGTATTTTCCATTATTTATATTTACTCTCTATGCCGCCAATTACGCCTCTATTCACTTATGACACACTTGAACCATTTTAAAATGAAAAATTTAACAGCAAAGTTTAGCTTCATATCGACAGTGAAAAAATAGATAAAGGGTGTAGTGATTTCTTTTTTAACAAAGAATATGACACAGAAAAATCTAAAAGTTAATTCATTTTAATACAGAAATGAATATCAATTTTTTCCCCCCGCAAAACATCTCAATTTTAGTAACTTTTCAACATAGCATATTTTTATCCACATTATTATGCTTTGCACCAAGTTTAATAAATCGTGGTAGAAATAATGTTATCTGTATAATAAACTAGCAGGACTAAACAATGCTATCAATTTACGAAATAAGTACGATATTCGGTTCCTTTAATTTTTTTGTTACACGATAGAAAAATAGCTAAAATAATTCGCAATTCTTAATTTTGCGGTAAATGTCTAAACATGTTTCTTTTTTTCCGTTTTTCCTACAATGAATATTACAATTAACATCAATGAAAATAGTGGAATGTATCACAATATAAGTAACTTTTTTTTAATTCAAATATTTAATCTTTTAACATTGTGTGTCTCTCTCTCTGTCCATATACACAGCAGAAAACAATTTTAAAAGTATTTAACATCGAAATGTAACATTTTTGAGGCACATTTTAAGAGAATTCTAAAAAAAAAAAAAAAAAAACTCTCAGAGCGCTGTTCTGCATACCGTCGTCCACTACGATGAATTTTATCAGATATCTAAAAATTTAATTGCAATTCTTATAACAGATTAAGTAACTTTTTCTAACTTCAGAAACGTTTTATTTTCAAAGAAAATTTCCAAAATATTCAGATACGTTAAACAATAAATTAACGGCAAAACAAAGTACAGGACGATAAATAATGTTCAATTTTTTATTTCATCAGTTTCTCGCGCACACACACACACATAACTGAGGTTTCTCCAATTTATGGGGACAATTATTTCGTTTTTAAATAAATTTTTTGTGTTATGAACTTATGTTAACGCATGTCTTCTTTATAGCAATTTGAAAAGTTTAGAATTAAGAGAAAATCAATACTTCAAATTAATCCGTATTTTTAAACCTCCTTTAGAAAAGAAATGTGAATTTGAATGTTTAATTCTAATTTGAATTTATATAACAATTATCATAAATGAAGTGTGGTAAAAAATGCAAATATATTAAATTAATAATCGAGCAAAAATATTAAATTAATGATAATGAATAGAAATATTAAATTAATATGATCTGTTTGATTCAAACTCTTATCTAACAAATTTACAAAAAGTGTATATAGTACAAAAGATATCATACTACTAGTAAATTGATTTTATTAAATAGAAATGTTGGAAAAAATTTGTAAATTACAATTAAAAATTTTAGATGCTGAATTTTGCAAAAAAGGTATATAACATATCCTTTTAGTACAGCATTGCAAATTATTTGTTTAAGACATGCAGTATATAAGTAAATATATTTTTATTAATTACCATCGTAAAGGGAATAATATAAAAAATTTACTTTTAATATTTAACTTTACACCTGTATAATTTAATTTAGATAGAGAAATTCTAACATATATTTATTAAATAGCATAAAAAAAAATAATGTCAATTTTTATAACATTTAAAACTGAAAAATAAATTAATATCTTAATATGAATAAATTAGATTTCCTAAATTTTGCAAAAACATTTCCCAACAAATTAGAAAACCTTTGATCTTACCACGAAATCAAGATATAATCCACACTTGAAGAAATTTTCAATGCATTAAAATTAAATGATTGCAACTTCACTTTTATTTTATGAATAGAATTACAATAACTAAAACAAAAATGCAATTTTCATCTGAGATAAAATTTTATTCCAATTCCTCCCTTGTGTTGCACAGGCAGCAAAATATTTTTATATTTTACAAAATAATAATATAGAACATTTCCTTTTAGTACACTGGATTATGGAGAAATAAATAAAAAAAAACATGCTATTAAATTACCTACAAAAAAATTGACCCTAAGAATAATTTTTCCTCTACATAACATAGATGAGAAGAAAGCATTTCAAAAAATTTTAATCTTTAAACATTACATGAAAGAGGAAACAAAACCAACAATTGCCATGCATTTTATTTATTAAAAGGTTTTTGATATTAACATTAAAATCTTTCCAGTAAAAATGCAAAAAATTAAATGAATGCATAATAATTCGCTACACTTAACTCATAATAGAAAAATAAATATGAAAAGTGCAACAAAATAAAATTCTCATTTTTAACGAATTTATAAATTAAGTTTCATTTTCATAAATAATTTTCACATAATGTTGACAAACCATTTAACATTGAAATAAAATTAAAAAGGAAAAAAATTGCTCTCAAATATGAAAAGAAATTTTTATTTAAAGATACACAGAATTCAAATAACAATCGTTAGTGTTTTGTTTCATTTAAAAATGAGATAAAGATTGTGCCTTATATTTTAAAAATAATATAAAAACATATTGTTATCATAATCTTCTAGAAGGCCAAAACAATATTCTTTAGTTGATAACATGCAACTGCATTTCATTTGATTTGATTCATTTAAATTAGCCATAAGTAACATTTCTTGCAAACATGAAAATTTCAAATAAAATTACTGCAAAGATTTTTTATATCAAATAATCGGAATTAGTGAATGTTGTAAATATATTTCGAGACAAGTATTCATTTAAATATTTTAATTTCTCCTATAATCGATATTAAAAGGCTGCATAAAATGGATTAGTCCATCCCTCACTCAACTTTCATATAAAATATTTTAAAACACTTTTCGAGTTCATCTTAATCTGAGAACAGATAATAGCGAATGAAAAGCACGTCGCCTGCAAGAGAGATAGCCTTTTTCCCGGCATACCTCACAGCCAAATTTAATAACAGTCAAGAGCCTACCAAGTAGAATAAACAGCTCTAAGCTGAAACGCAATGGCAATCTTGAAAGGCAGTTCAACCACTCGGAGTGACTAACCGATAAACATCCAGGTGCCTACCCGAGCGCGTCGTGAAATATCGCCTGGAGAGAACGCTGGATCATAAAGGAACAAAGCTTTTTATTCGAAAACACGCTCACTTCACGAATGGGATGCATCAATAAAAGTATAATTAAATATTTGCACACTCAAACAGTGCATTTTTATTCATTATTAAAATTAAGCAGAAATTACTCCACTTGAAATATTTAGAAAGAAAACTAGTTTTAAAAAAATAAAACAGGTCACGGAAATCGAATGCTTTATCATTCTCTTCATTCTAATGACAAACGATTATTTTACTCCATAAATAAAAAAAAGTGTACAGAAATGCATAACTTATGATAAAAATAAATCAACCTGTACAAAGAATTTCCTAATTTGATTTGAAATTATTAACTAAAATTGTACAAAATCGATAAAAAAAAATCTAAAAATTATATTAATTGCTTTGGTGAAACAATTTTTCTAATGTGGTGAAGTAACGCTATTTTTTTAGCGCTAGTGTAAAATAATTCAGAAATTATAACGAATATTAAAGCTTATATATTATAATATTTAAAATATGTTATATATATTCTGCGCATAAACGGCATTTTTACTTTATCATAAAGAAAAAAAAAATTTTTTTTTCAGGGTCATTTTTGGGAAAAGTAGGCGGTAACGTACACGTCAGAATTAACCATAAACAGTAGGCCATGAAAAGACAGCTAGAGGCGATATGTGCGAAGGCTACGATTCATATATTAGTGTAAACAGAGTAACAGGCAAACGTACCACTTAAATGCTGGGCAACTAGAATTCGCAAGTTTAAAGCCTTGTCCGACAAAATGTTTCTCATACGTTAAGGAGTTGAGATTGTTGCAATATTTTCAATGATTACTTGCCTAAAATAAATTTTTTACAATTACAAATGCTCATACACTCAATAAATGATACTGTTCCATCTCTCATTTAATTATGAACAATTAAATATGCAGACAAGAATTCAATACGAATTTGTTTTTCCCTTTCAAAATTTGTAGTTCTATAACGTAACAACTAATACGACATTTATACGATACCGATTTGACTAAATGCTAGATAAAACATTGGAATCTTGAGAAATTTTTATTTGAAAATTCGAAAAACTAGTTTTCGCTTAGATTTTTTCAGATGAAATCTAAAATAAACTTAATGAAAATAACTTTTTTAAACAACACTGTTACGGTTAAAAATAAAATTTCTTTCAACTAACAATGTAACTTTAATAATCATTTATTTTATATTTATCTATGATATTCAATTCAATTCAATATTATTAGCTAATTGCATTAATAATATGAAAACAGATTAATCAACTTATCCAAAAATAACAGCAAGTCATTGAAAATTTCCAAAACCAATTCTGAAACTGCCTAGAAAATTATATTTTCAAATATTTGAAAAAAGAAAAAAAAATGTTTAGAATGAAAAATAAAATAAATATTTAACTACGAAAAATGCTTGCACGTATTTGAATCATTTCGTTTTGAAACGATATTTGATTTATTTAATAAATTTTAAATAGCATGCGTAGACATATAACAGTTCTTAAATTTTACTTAATTTTTAACATTTGATGTCTTCTTAGTTTTTAAGTAAAAATTACAACAACCTTTATGATTAGAAATAAGAAAATTACAAAAGCAATAATGAAGTATTAGGGAATAAAATTGATAAACTAAGTAGCAAAAAGAATTCAGTTTACGCTAACAATTTTTTAGAAATTAATGACTTTTTCGGAAAAAAAGCCCCCTCAGCGTAAATGCCACACTGAATTAAATTGCAAGTGTTACTAGTCACTAAATCAATGCGCTTCATAATATATAACAGTTAAAATACATGAATTGAAAGCCAAATTCAAAAGTAAATTAATGAGAAACGTTAAAAAAAACATTAAAATTTACATTATATCTTTATGTTTACTAAAAGAAACTTCAACGGATATCTCAGTATTTTAAAAAGAAAACCGCAACAATTTGAAGAAAGAAATTGAATTTTATTTTTAATTACATAAAATCATTGCATTTAACTGCTGTGAAGCTTTCGAAAATTCAATAAAAAGATTAATCAAATTCTTATTTAAATTAGAATTTTAAGTAATTGAACTATGATGGGGACCATACATTTATTTTTACTTAGATACAACGTCAGAATCGTTGTCGATATATATTTACTGACTTTTACGTCCTTCCAACCCATTTTGGAAGTTGCTAGAATATATAAATGTAAATGCTGTAATGGTAGAAATGCCGCAATTCTAAAAATTTCACAGTTACATTTTACGTATTTTAATGTTAACATCGCGGATTTTTTTTTTTTTTTTTTTTTTTTTTTTTTTTTTTAATTCTTCTTTCGAAAATTAAAGTAAAATATTTACAAGAAAAATTATTGATTTTATATTTTATCTTACGTTGTGGTATCGAAAAAATTCTAATAATTAAATTTACAACAAAACAGCTTCAAAATAAATTGTATTACCATAATTTGTGAGTTTTAACACTGTTAATAAAATCACAGATAATAGGGGCATGCAGAGGGGAAGATTCAAATCGAAAAGGCAAAAAATTCAAGGTAGACACATTAGAAGACAGGGGAAGATAAGAAATAATTCAATTGGAACTTATGATAGATTTAAAAAAATATGTTTATAAGTTACAGCTCTTAAAGCATCAATTATTAAAGCAAATAAGAAAAAAATTATTTGAGCGAATTGTTGTTCTTCAAAAATTGCTAAATTTCTTTCAAACGATTCGTTTTATATTTCTACTTGCTGCTTTGAATAAAATTTCTCTATTGATATCGTTTCCAATTTCAAGTTACACAATTTCCAATCAATACTTTATTACATTGTTTTAAAACGTTATTCATGCAATTACTATACGTGAGAGTTTTAAATGCAGTTTATTCGACCAATTTTTACATTTAAATTTAATAAAATGTAGAGAGAATTGCGATGGGAAGGACATTCTTTAAAAATAAATGACACCATAGGTAAATACTGAAAATGTAACAAGAACGTTGTAAAATTTAGAGAAATCATTAAATAATGATAACGCTTATCTTTAACAAAAAAGAAAAAAAAGTATAAAAATAAAATGTTAAATTGTAAGAAAAACTCATGGAAAAAGAACATGCAGTTTGAGAAGAGGTACACGTACCATCTTATCTGGTTGTATGCCACCACCAAAGCGGAAACGTAGCAAGGAAATGATCGATGCGGGCGGAGTAATCGATATTTTAGTCTTTGATACAGATACGTTTCCATGGAAACAACAGATAGCTCATCCATTTATATGGCCTCACTTCTCCTCTTTCTTTCTTATATTTATTGCTCTTGTTATATTTTAAAAGGAGCGCCGCAGACTAAGGATGTTAAATCTTAATGATACAGAGTATAAAAAAGGAAAATGGATACAACAGTATACAAAGTGCAATAAAAACCTCCAAAACTAATTTAATAATTCAGTTGCATTTTATACAGAATTTGACGACTCTTCCAAGCAAAGGTTTCAAGTTATTTTTATAGAGGAACATTTCAGCTGAACAATTACACACTTAACGCTGCGAAGAACGCACAAAATTATTTATTCCTTTTATTGATCTAAAATAATGTGGAAAATAAATGTCCTCTACTGATCAGAAACATGAAAATATATCCATAAAATATTCTATTTAGGCAACTTAATATTTTTTAACAAGCAATAACATTTTTGTCATTAAAATACAATAGTTATAACAACAAGGTAAATCATAAAAGTTTTCATTTAGTATCATTCATTTCAAAGATTTTAGCAAGAGAAACTAATTTGATAATCCAAATACACACTAAATTCCTGAAGATTATAATATCTAAAATCCTAGTTTCAATTTAACTCAAACATCAATTATTGGTCTCTTTATTCATAAAATAATTAAGAATCAAGGGAACTATACCAAATAGCAACCAAAAAAAAGTGTCAAGAATGAGAAAAAATTTTCTACAGATAATATTAGTGAAAAAAAATATTATATTAAATAACCTTTCTTTTTATCTCCTAAGCGAAAAATTTGATTGGAATGGCAAAAGGGTACTCTGGAAGAAAATGGATGAAAATCAACTGATAAGATAACAGATAAATGATGCACTTTAATGTTCACTATTATGTTATTAGCTCAATAAGTAAGGAGCGAAGGTTTAGTCTGATAATTCTTATCTGGCCATACCTTCAAAGCAGAGCTTGCATTCATTGCCTTTCACAGAAACTCAAAAGAATTACTAAATAAGGGTTTTAATGTAAATCTACAGAAAAAATAAACTACAAAGTGCATTGTGCCTCTTAACAAATCTATGCACATTAAATATTAAAACACTGATATCCTTCACTTTCAAACATTCAGTAACTTTCAATAACTAATATATTTTTATCCTTATTTTATTCAAAAATATCAAATACCTATAGATTGATATTTCTTTTAAAGTTATCAATAATATTTTATAAAACACTGCACACCGAGGAAGTTTACTAACATGACTATGAATTCTGATGATTCACAAGATCACTTCACAAATGAAAAAAATAATAAGTAAAAAAACAAAAAGATGAGGCACACAAATTAAAATCTAAATTCAGTGAAATGAAATCACTTATTGCACAGAACAAGATAATGATATCTTTAATATGTAATATTTAATGTGAAATACAAAATTTCAATATTTATCACTATTAAAATTATGTATTTTAAATGTTTAGTTAATTCCCTCATTCTAATGAACCAACAACATTAAGAAGTAGACTTTAAATGCTTAAAAATGTCTACAAATTGTTTTGAAAATAAAGCTTTCTTGAAATTCTTTCACACAAAGTCAGCCAGCTCACCATAAGAAACAGAACAGAATACAGGAAAATCAATTTAAAATAAGAGGAAAAAAATTTATATCATTACAAATTTAATTCTATAAAATTCACATTAGCACACTGTGATAATTTTATATGCATATTAAAAAGTTCTGTTCTTTCCATTACTGACAAATCCAAAAATCCAAGCACTTTTTTAATATAACACAAAACATGTTTAAACAAAATACATTTTATGTATTAAATAGTTGCAACTGATGTAATGATTTTGAGTATTTTTATGAGCGTTTTTTAAAATTATGAACTATCATTTTACATAAGCAAGTGTAGTGCCCTTTTTTTCAATACTGATTATTTAAAGTTGTTTAATAAAGACCAAGTTGTTAAAATGTCATAACCCTTACTTTAGTTATACACTAAACAAACTCTTTGTTTGCAAAAGACTAATTATACGATTACTAGAACTTCAATTTAAAAGGAGTGTGAAATTGCCAGTATTCCTCTTATAATGCAGTGCATTATTTCCATGTTAAAAAAATTTCCAGCAACTAAATATATAAGAGTTACTATTAAATTTTACTATATTTCATATATATATATATTTTTATGAACAAGACAACATTAATAATTCTGCATTTAATATAAGCTGAAATAAGAGGTGTGGTGACAATATATCCTAAATATGATTATAAAAACATTAGACACATCTCTTGGCTAATATGTAAATACTCAATAATTTGAGAATGTTAAATACACAAATTGATATATATTTAGTTCTCTTTTACTAAATGATCACAGAACAAAGAAAACTTCAGTAATTAATTTTTAAAATGTTTTAAGAGATTTTTGAAATCCCTCATACTAAAGTAATTTGACATGAGAAAATATTAAAAAGTTATTTATATAAATTTTAATATCACAAATTAATTTATATAATTTTCATTATAATTTTTTAAAAAATAGTCTTCAATTTATATCGTGTTTCACAAAATATTTTTTGTTAATTTCTTTCAGTTAGAATTTGAATAAAAATGAATGGTTTTACAAATTCCACTTTTTGGTAAATGAAAAGTGTATGTATAATTGCTAGAATCTCAATAAGTAGAGACATTTTCATATTCACCACACCACGATTAATTTTATATTTTATTGGCTTTCTTTAAAATAAACAAAATTTTGCTATTTATTTTGTCAAAAATAAATAAAAACATAAAAAAATAGTGTTTCATAGGAAGGAAAATTGTGCATCTCGTGAATTCTACAGTGAGATGTTATGTGATTAATCAACGTCATGCATAATATATATATTATATATATATATATATATATATATATATATATATCAGCATCAGAAAATTAAATGCTATACATTTTTCCAGACTCTTTAAATTTGATTAGAATGGTTTAACAATTAGGAAATTATGAAAATTCAATAGCATTTTGATATAATAAATATACAACAAAATGAGTAAAGTATGAAGGGATACCCTAAAATTAATATATGATAAAATAAAAAGTTACATTATTCACTAATTATTGTTATGCCTAATGCATGCTTTCCCCTTCCCCCATGTTATACGATCTGAGTTTATTTAAAACCAACTCAGCAATATTTAGGGTTATACTTCCAAAATTTGTTTCTTATTTTTTATATGATATGTAAATTTAGATTTAATTACATATTCTATACAATAAATTAATAAGATTTGTCTTCCAAATCCACTTTAAAATGCAAGTCTTGATCGATTTAGTTCTTATGTACAAAATGTGACCCATGGAACAACAGATCAACTATATATATAAATTCTCATTCCACTGAACACACATATATTGATTTCCCGCGCGATCCTTACACTCACACACACAACCACTAAGATTATTAAATCCTACAAAAAGGGAACTTTACGTTGATTTCAGCATTAAACTTTAATAAGTACAATTTTAGGTGAAAAACTTATAATGTGAATTTTTTTAAACTAATGCATCAGAAGGAAGTTAGAAATTACCAATATTACTCATATAATACACGTTTTGCCTGTGTCTCGTAGGAAACTAATGAAGCTATAAATCAAGTTCGCCTTGGTCAATGTACGATATGGTAAGAAACAATTCTATATTTTCAGAAACTACATTTTAAGAAAAGAAATAAATAAATTTTAACATCACACTAAACAAATAGGGTCACGTGTTTATTGTCTAAGTAAAGAGAAAAATTTATTCTTTTCCGGGTTGTCTCTGCCCATTGGGTTCAATCGGCACTTTTAAAAAACAAGCTAAATCAGCCAACCCAAGTCAAATCAAAGTAATTCGGTGCAATTCATGGAAAATAAAATTGAAAACTTGAAGAAACCAAAAATAGGAACGTCTACGATGACTCAAGTTTCGAAAACAATATTAAACAGAATAAAAGACTTAAATACTACTTTAATAAATGACTTAAAAGTTCATACTTCAGTTTTTCATATGGTAAGTGTGTCTTATTTTTCTTCTACTTCAACATTAAAATGTGTTCTCTTTTAAGGGTAGAAAAAAAATTCTTTTACAGCTCGAAATAGAATATCTCAGGCTGAGAATACGCCATGAGTATCCGAAGACACGATATAATTTATATATTCAATACGTGTAAAAACGAATAGATTAATAGAACACAAAACGATAGAATTTAATATAAATTATGTTTTAAACTGAGCAAAACTTTTTAACTCCTGAATCGGATCGTGGCTATCATAACTAAAATATGCAGCGTCATGTGAAGAATAGAAATGATGACAAAGTAGAAATGGTAACGATATGCTTGCTGATAAAAACACTAAAAAATACATAAAGTATGATTTTATTTAGCATGATTCTTTAAATATTAAATTCGACAATTTTTAAAAATTTTCGTATACATAGTTTTTAATGTAGCTAACGAAGCTTTAATATATACCAAATGTAAGTCGGAATAAAAAAATAAAAAATTAAAAAAAAAAAAAAAAAAAAAAAAAAAAAAAAACTCTTTTCCCGCCATTTGATTCGAAGAAAACAAATGTTTTCTTTCATAACTTTTCCACTGCTACAATATTCGTGTAAAAAAAAATTTTTATTAGGAATTCGGTATGAAAAACGAATAAAAATAGCTTAGATATTTCAAATCTAGAAGGAATACTTTTTAAATATTTAATCTGCAAACAAATTATACCTCAAAATTCAAAAATGACAGTCAGTGGAATAAATACTTCATCTATTAAAGCAGAAAATTAGTTATATGCATCTTTTTTAAATATGTAAGACAAAACATATAGTATGTTTCAGAATAAATTTTAAAAAATAATACTCTGACGTTTACAGTAATATATTTGTTTGTGTTATTATTAATCCGTATAATTATATATATTTTAATTCTTAAGATGACATTCAGAATTATTCTTCTCAAAGAAAAGAAAAAAATCTAATAGCCTATTTAAAAAAAATGTTATTTTGAAAAGTTACGGCAACTCAACTATATAATCTAATCAGTCGTATTCATAGATACTGATTATTTTTCAATTTGAATACAATGGATTCATTTTTTTTATTATAAACTGTAATTTTTAGTCTAATCTTACCTAAACTGAGATAAAAAGTGATTGTCCTTTAAACATTTTATATCAGAAACATTTACTGTGTGTGTGTCATGCTATACGTAAAAGAACGGACTCTATTCAATGGATCAAATCCCGTTGTTAAAGAATTTTAAATGTACGTGTGTAAGTAAGAAAAAACGCAGATGCACTATCGTTTCATCTAAAACAATACATCAGTAAAATAAATAAAAATGCCAGATTGAATCTAGACAAAATACAGATCAGAGAAATTTCATTGGAATTATTTTATTTATCTAGTTGTGTAGATTTCCAGTCTATGAGGAGGGAGGGTCTTTCCTAAAAATGCTCAGTTAGATTGCGAAACAAGCAAGAGCTCACTTTTATCCGACCTTGGACTCCTAGAAAGAAAGGGGGAAAAAATAATAAAACGCTCAGTTGACAGTCGTACTTCACACAAAGCCCCGCGATACTTAAACAGTGAGTCATATTGAAGTACATCCGCTTTGCGGGATCGTTGTTTCAGCAGGAAGTATATATTCGTCTCGTTGAATTGTTTTGCAGGAAAAAAAATAAATATGTCTTGGGCTTACATGCAAAATCCTTATCGTTCAAAAAAGCTGTGAGGCAGAAAATCCGCTAAGTCTAACTGCAACAATTTTTCGTAAACAATTTGGTCAATATGAACATACTCATTTATTCAGTACATTGCATTTTGGATAAGAACACTTGTAATATTAATTAACAAAAAAAAATTAACGAAAAACTTAATTTCAAAATAACCAGCAAATATTTTTCTACTAGAATGAATGTTTAAAGATAGTGTTAATATTTGAAATTTTCTATGCTTGTGTCATTTAAAACATTTAAGTCAAACAAAACAAGTGTTTGATAATGATAAAATGATTTCTAAAACCAGAATTTTTTTTTTTTTTTAACATAAGCTAAGATAAACGGATTTCGATAACAAGAATTGATTGGTAGTCATATCAAGAACTTGTTTAAATATCAGTTTTTTAATGAAAATCACCATCTCTTCGATGTATAAAATGCGACTATTTTTGTTATAAGAAATAAATAACTTTTCGTAAAGAAAATTAAAAAATAAGGATTTTCATTGAAATATTATTTATGCAAACGCGTCTCTTCGATTTATTATTATCGATATGCTATAATTTCTTAATACAAGATTATTCATGCAAAAAAGAAACCAGTAAAATACAATAATTTTGAACGGTAACAATAACTTAGTTGATAATTTATAAGCGCGATCGTAGAAATAAGGACAAAAATGAAAATTAATGTAATTTTAAAACCAAAACAAAATGCAAAGTAATTTAAAAAATATCTTAAAAATAATATATTCAAATAAAATTTCATATCTAACGCCACGATACAGCTATATCAGAAAACTATGATATAGCTAGCTATATCATATCGTTAGTGGCGAAATCTCAGTTTTCCGAGAATTGTTTTCGGAAGAAAAAATTCTTTTCTATAGAGTACTTGATATAACGGTGTCTATTATTTTTTCATTTGTAAATAAAATAACATTTTTAAAGTCGTATAATTAAGTTTAATATTTTTATTTGCATTAAAATATATGATAATCTGTTTAGTAGCGATGTTATTAAGCGCACAAAATTTGCATAAATCAAAATCTAATTTTATTTTTACGTAATAGTGAAGATGAAGGTTCTTAGTATAATACATTTAAAGTTGAAATTTGAAATTCACGTAGTAAATCTGATTTTTGAAATAATTGTAAAAATTTTTAGGCTGCACACACTAATTTATCTTTCTCCTCTCATTATCTATAATATGAATATTTATCATATATTCTGATACCTCAAGAATTTTTGAAATATATGACGCTAAAATAAACCATTTAAACAAAAGTAAGAATTTAATTTTTCATCTTCGATAAATTAATTAAAAAATGAACATAATAGTATCATAAATTAAGACATCTCTATATAAAGCTACATCTTTTCTACTTAAAAATGTTAATAATTCTAATTACAGACTAGGCTGACATTAGTCATTTGAATTTTTATCACTAAACAAACATAAGTCAAGGCAACATTCGTAATTTTCAGAATAAATTTATCCTATCGCTAAATAAAATCACATACGATGGCACCGAATATTAAACAGTATTTAATCTTTCATTTCCTATATACTTAGTTATAATAGTTAAGAATTATTGATATTATAATATCGACCTATGCAGAAATTTATTTGGCGCTGAAAGAATGGAAATTCCCTGCAGACGAATATTGTGACGAACACGAAAACCAGCGCCATTTTCTCGAGCACGCCATCACAAAGGGAAACAATAAAAACCTTCCTTCTCTAGAAGAGAAGAGGAAAAAAAAAAATTATAAATATGCTTTCAGCATCAAACAGAACTTGCTCAGGCACTTGTGGAGCGAAAGGAACAAGGCAAATGGCGTCCGATTTCAGCTGCAGTTTAAAAGCGGGGAAGGAAATTCTCTTTGTGCCACCACACAGTGGGATTTCTTTTTTGTCATTGCCGATGTGAGGATCAATTCGCATAAATAAACTAGGCAGATTTTAAAAATAAAAAATATGGCAATTACGCATCGATTTTAATCATCTTACAGAATAAAAACTAATTCTTTAACTTCATTATTATTATTTACGCAATAAGTTATAGAATATTTGAATTTTAAAATGCCGTTATAAAATAACTGTTTGCACTAGAATGAAATAGTTAAAACTTTTTTCAATGAATCTAAAAAAAAAAAAAACCATCTCAATAGTACATGTCAGTTATTAATTAGTAAAAATATGTATATTAGTTAAAAAAAAAAAAAAAAAAACTCTAGATAACTCATTTACAGTCGATATATCGCAGATACATCAAAAGTACATTTTCTCTATTTTAACAGTGATCGAGGCAATAAATTTTAACTTTCCATTAAACATAAGAATTTCGATACACTAAAAAATAATTAATATTAGATTCGTATTAAATATGATCCGATTTTTTAATAATTGCAATAAAAAAAAACTTTAAGTTTGAATTTGTTCTAATAACAATTTAAAAACTGAAATTTAATATGAAAGATTCTTTGAATCGCTTCAGAAATCTATTCAAGCAAAATTTTAATAAGAGCATTTTACGTTTGATTTAGGAACATTTTAGATAATCAAATCACACCCAACAAAAAAAAAATATCACGTTATAAATCTTTTTTAATTTCCGATACAGCTTAATTTCTGAAATTATAATAAAAGACAAATATATTAACCATTACAAATCCTTCATTAAAATTATAAACGAGAATGATCGCACATTTAAATAATCAGCTGTTATTTAATAATTAAAATTAATCTAATAACAATACTTTAGCATCCCTATTTTTTTAATAACTTTGTAGGAGTTAAACCATCAATCAATAAAAGTAATGAACAATCCAATTTAATAATAAAAGCTTTAAATACGTTTGGTATAGTTTCAACCCTTTTCCCAATAAATATTTATAAATTTTATGAGCAAATTCAATTGTTCTTTATCTTGCTTAAAATTTATAATATCAAGGAATAAAAATTTTAGTTAGGAATGACATAAGTCATAGAATTTCTACAAATTTAGATTTATTTTGATAAATTTGATTTATCAATTGAAATAATTGATTTATTTTGACAAATTTAATCACGATTTTACAACCTATTTAAATTTGTAATATATTATTTATTTATTTATTTGGGGAAAAGGATGTTTACATACTAATAGTAATTAAATTTTGAACGCGTACTCAAAAAAAAAGCCTTCTTAAATATCCACAATAGAAGAATTGCTTTATAATGCTTTAATTTTTTAAACTTAAGAAAATTAAAACTGTTATGTCTAAAACTGAATGAATAAAAAAAAACGTTAAATTGTATGGATGACTGAAATTATTAATCAAGATTAGAATTTAATCGAAAATATACAAATTGCGATTGATATGCACATTTATAAAGTAACCAATAATATACGTAATCACAATGATTTCTTTACATTAAATTCAAATTAAGTTAATTATTATTTAAAATCTTAACGAAAAGATTATTAAATTGTATTGATGATCCATACAAAATGAAAATTAATCCTCATTATAACGCACTTCCACGTAACCATGTGTTGTTGATCACATGGTTACACCTACTCCTATGTAAACAAATGACCGTATCACACTTTACGTTTATATTTATCGAGTAGGATAAGAATGGCTAAAATCACCTTGAAATTAGACAAGATTTAACGCTGAAATTTAACTTTATTTCTACAAAATTTAAAAAGTTTAAATCTCGATTATATCAAGAGCAAACTCTATTGACGAAAATACTATCGTAAATTTAAACTTCTAAAATTTGTAACGATTATTATTAAAGAAGAAACAAAAAAGAGACTTAAAGAACACTGACCGATTACTTTTATCAATGTAATAAAGACTCAGGTATGTTTGGCACAGGGACTCACCGTATAATCTCACTACTTACTATACTCCAACGTAGTAGGACAGGTCAACAGCACAAATGGTAATCCATCAGTCAGCATTATAATAAATCAACACGAGATGGTATAATATATAAACAAAGGACTAAACCATGTGGGGCAAACCGTAATCACAAACACAAATGATATTTATATCCAAAAGGGCAGGCTTGCGCATTTGAACCGCCAAAATTTGAAGAGCACACATACCGTTTAAAATGTTCCAGTATTCGATCTTCTCGGATGGTATGTGGTAAATTTCCGACCCAGAGATAACGAGTCTCTCTAACCATCTTGCACCACCTTCACCATCAGGGAGACATTTCTTGGCTTCCACCATGCAATCGCAACAAACATTATCCCTCACGCAAAAATTTTATTCGTTATCCACACGTTTCTACGTTAAACTCAATGCTTGGTATGACGTCATTTGAAAGATTTCGGTGTGAAGCAGCACGCTGAAGGGTTGCCAGAAACGATCAAATAGAGTCACGCCGTGAGAAACAAACAACTTCGCCAAAACGCAGCCAAATTGTAGAATACTCTCCAAATTAGACGCCAAAACTCTCGAAAGCGGGACCTCACACCGGTGAATAAAGAGAGCGTCTACAAATTCATCTACTTCTAGCGACTGATTATTAAATTTTATTAATTATTACAAATTGTGTTTATTTGAATATTCGTATTTAATAAAATAAAATGAGAAATAAAAATAGTTAAGTCCAATATTAAACTAAATAATTTTGAATAAAATTTAAGATGTTTAATGAAATTACGCGAAACGTACTCTCTCTTATCACATATACACATGAAAATCTTGTAAAGAAATTAATGTATTTGAATCACAGAAATAAATTTAAAAAACTTCTTGCAAAAATTTACTAATTTTTTTATTTTAGAGATATTATGAAATATTGCCATAGTGGTTAAACTACATTGACTCGTGAGAACCGTAATCATCAGTGCATTTTCAAACTGTTCTACAACTTACGTTTTTACTGGTGTGAATAACAAAATTTCGAAAGCTCAAGATTTAATACCATATTGCTTTTAAAGATCCTTAACTGTTTTCATTAGTATTATAAGTTATCTAATGTTATATACTGTAATAATTGTAGATAATAATTTCGAATGTAAATATCCTTTATTTGAAACAAAAAAGTGGTTAATGAATAACGGTTAAAGCCACGATATATTGTCATATTATTCAAATAATAAAAAATTTCGTTATTAAAATACATAAACTATTAAATAAATCCACAAAGTGTGTATATATATACATTATATATATATATATATATATAATTTTTAATTAAAAATAAAATTACATTTAAAAAATAATTTCAGATATTTTTCTACACTTAACTTTTATTAGATAACTTAATTGAAACAAAAATATTTACAAATATATTTAAAAGAACCAATATCAAATTGCACTGCGAAGAATTCACTTCCTTGGGAACAGATCATGTCAGACATATAATATGGAAGCTACTGAAATTATAAAAAACTTCTTGAAAAATGAACTTTTGAAAAAAGAGACAATTCATTTAGATAAGCATAGACATTTAACATAAAAAAATTTCACATTGAATTTTAAACATTTAGAGAATTAATAAACTTGAGTCCATAATTATTAATTATCCAGGTTTTATATTTTTGAAATTAAAAATTTTTTTTTGAATAAATTTTTTTAACACAACATAAAACGTGTTTATTAAAGTTTAATACAAATTAAAGAATAGAAGCAAGTGATAATACATCAATCATTTGCCTCGTTTTTCCTATGATCAAAAAATTATAAATTAACAAGATTATGATTAAAGAATTGAGTACATAACCAAAACAAATAAGTTAAAAGTTTTCAATAATTAAAAACAAATATTTTTATGATAATGAATTTTTTCTTCGTTGGAATAAGGAATTTCTCATAAAAATGTACCCAAACTGAAAGGAACATATAAAATGAAAATGCAGAAAAATAAAACATTTAAGAAAAAAGATAATATTGAATATTACACATAAAATATGTAAATTATAGATTTTTGAAAATTCGCTAATTTAGGAAGTTGCTGCTTCTTTAAAATGGCATAGAGTAATTCCACATTCAAAATGGCATAGAGTAGCAGGCTTTGTTCTTTCATTTTATGATAATTTTAAAATGCCAAAATATACCATACCCCTCACATCGATTTTGGTTCAGAGCCCGGATGTGACTGAAAATACGACAAGCATCATTGAGATACGAATAACACAGGGCGAGGTATACAATGTTTCAAATTAGATTTCTTTGAAAAAATCGATGAATGTATACGTATGATGAAACCTTATGGATTCGTTTTTGTTCCCAGAGATTAATCCAGTTTTCTAATACGAAGTAATATTATCCTTAGGATGTTAAGAGAAGAGAAAATAATTCATATATTCTCCCAAATTAATGAAAAAACAACATAAAATATATTTTTAAAACCAATTTTCGGTAAGAGGTAAATTTATCGACCAGATGGAAAAAAATCATCTCTGCATCTCTCTCACAGCGCATGCTCCACGCTAGGGTTGCAACCAGATTACAGTAATCGATCTACTAGACAAGTTCCTTTGCTTATTCAATGTGAATTTTCCCATTTATCGCTCCTACCAAATGAAAAAAAGAGTTCAACGAGCGATAAGTTGCCAAAACGGGTAGGATCTAAACTTCAGATTTTCGCCTCAATCATGTTATACTGGGCAGTTCGCTGAGCTTGGAGTATGTTCTGTGCGCAAAGTAAGCGCAGCGCATGTAAAGTGTAAGACGGTATTCCAAATTTTAACCTTTTAGTTGTTTATACAATTAATTTTAACAGGTACCCCTGATTATTCTTGACAGGAGGAAAAATTTCCTACCGTGTACATACCTTGTTATATTCTGAGAGGTTCTATATAATTACTAAGAGGAATATGCTAACGGGATTGCTTTCTTTCAATCGATACAGGGCTCTTAAATTAACTGCAGGCCTGGGAGCCGTAGCCATGTTTACGGGAACGTTAGAAATATTTCCTGTAAGAAATCTGTCGCGTTTTAATTTTCACGTATTTTCGTTTCCCCACATTTTACTAACTAACTATTATAATTATTTGTCAACTGCAATCTTAGTTTTTGGTAAATCCGTAAACATTTTTACTCTAATAAGATAAAAACTTATTGCTCTTGTAAATTTTGTTTAAATTTTTTTACGAGTCTTAAAATTACGAGTTTTAAAATTATTACGTATCATACTTATTCGAATTTCGTTTTTGCATTATTTTACGGTCAAAAATGAACTAGCTTATTTCAAACTAAAGATTTTATTTTTGTAAATATTCTTAAATAGATTTTATTTTAAGTATTTTAGTAATATAAAATAAAATTTTTCGAGTACATAATTTTTAAACGAAATCTGATTATATGGTAATTTTGTAACGGACAAGCTATTGCGCTAACTATATTTTGTGCCTGTATTTCAGTATTATAAATTTCTGTCCTAATCTCTGATGATGAAGTTTACAAATTAAGTTTTATGTGAAACTGATGTGTGCAAATCCTAATATATTTTTGGTTCTATAAATATTTTTTAGAATAAACGTATGTAATCTTGAAACTTCATTTCATCCCAAATTTTGTAGTTGCGTGTCTAAATATTGCTAAGAAAATTAATAAATAAAATGAATTTTTATAATTAAAATTAACTATTCCTAGTTTTATTAAGTTTTATTTATCTGCATGTGATTATATTTGTAATTATTTCATGTAGTTAAAATTTTCATTTATGTACAGTGTGAAAATTCTGTTAATATCAAACTTAAAATTTGAACTTTAAGAGTTACTTGAATTTAAAAATATTTTATGTTAAATGTTAACTTTTTTCTGCCTAATTAAAGTTTGCTGTAATGGCCAGTTATAAAATTATTTCATAGTCGAATTTGTTCCTGCCTTACTTCTATCTTGATGCATTATCCTGACTTTTTGGCTCAAACTTGATCAGCATTTACAGAAATGTTTGCAAAGGGTGTGAGTTACGCTGACCCCTAATTGCACCTCTAACTGTTGTCCTGTGTAATGCATGCCCACAAGGCAAATATCAGGATATCGGAAAAGCAATAAAGAATTTATTTTTAAAATCAATCTGTCTTAGTTATATCATTATTAATTACACCAACTTATTTTTTCTATTTTTACAATTAATTTGATAATATCTAATTAAAATTTTAAAAAAGCAGAATTAAAGAGTTTTATGAGTATTTAAAAAATCTATTTTCCACATTCGTTTTAATTTAGAAAGCATGTTTCATTAGTCAAATGAATTGTTATAAAAAATAATGCCGGCGAAAATAATTTTATCATAAGTACATATTCAAGAAATAATTTTAATTGCTATTGTATTTCGATTTTTTAATGTGTAGTTAGTGTTGTAATTTCTTTGTAAATTTTTTTTCAATTTGAAATAAATTTATTTAAATAGTAATATTAAATTAAAAACCTTTAAAAATTTTTCGCTTTTTTTTTTTTTTTTTATTTAGTTTTATTAGTATATTACTAACTATACTATTTACGATTTTTGAGAAAATTATTCAGAAAATATCTTTTTATTTCAAGACATAAAAGCTAATTGCATTGCATATTGTGATTGTAAATCTTTTGTAAAATGTAATAAGTTATTTAAAACAATTTTTGCAAAAGTTACTATCTAAAATTAAAAATAAATGCATCCAAATTTTGATTTTACACATTAAAAAAAACTAGGCTTCATATTTTAAAATAGCTTTAAAAATAAAGTTTACTTCAAATATACTATGATGCAAACTCAGTATAATTTTGCTCTCTTAACTGTGTTTTAAAAAACATTTGCTTACATTTAATATTGTTAAAAATTAGTTTTTCAAATTTTATTTTCGTGCATTTTGAATTTTTAAAAAAACATTCTTGAACAATTATGTATTAATTAAAGAAAGGAATTTTCAGTACGATTTGTAATGACTAATTAAAAAAATCTAAAGAAATCAAGAATCATTGATATTTTTAGAATGTTTTAAAAATTATCTTGTGGGATAAAAATGTTGATGAAAAGAAACCATAGAAATAGAACCTAATATTCAATGACTAAACTATTCTATAAAAAAAAAGCAATCAATATAATATTTAATATATATAACTAATCTATTATAAAAAGCGTAACTAAAATTAAATTTTCATCAGTAATTTATAGCTTTCAAATTCTAAAACTACAAATATCTAAATGACCAACTTACGCACTCTGGATCTAAAAATAACCACACAAAATCTACAATTTCAGGTGTCGTTTGCAGATGGGCCAGGCGACTTCAGTTATGCCACGGTTGACGTAAGATATCGCAATTTATTTCCAGCCGACCCCATAAGGGCGCCTCAATGAAAATATTTTTCTAAGTAGTAGAACTCGTTTGGATCCTCCCTGGCATTCACTTTACTCAGAGTACAATCTCGTTGTAGAGTATCAAATATTGCTTGAGATAAGTCCCCCATTTGCCAGTTTTCTTAAACTATATATTTTGTAAGTCACTCAACCTTAGTTTTTGTGTTTTAAAATTATTAGGATTGTTTAAAAACAAATTCGAATTTAAATTGTATTTTATTTAGTATTTTGTCTAATTGCAACAGAGTGATAAATGTGACCTTTCGTTTTTTTTTTTTTTAAAGCTTACAACGTTAGCTTAGTTTAATTTATATATAAAGCTTGGTTGGCTATTCATCCTTTTTCGAACGAAAATTTAAAATGCTTTAAATAAAGGCTTGTACCGTAGATTGTATTTCGGAATGGATTTGCATATTCATAGTTGTGCGGTGTAGTTCTTAAATTTTAATAATAAATCTTAAATAATAAATATATTTAATATTAAAATACTATTGGGACACTTTTTTAACGGTTACTTTCACTTTGTTTTGTATTTTTTCCAGTGTCTGATTATGTTTTGCTTTATAAAATTAGTATATTTAGTATAAAATTAATTAATTTAATATAAAATTAGTATAAATTAGTATACTAAAACAATTTTTATAAATTACTTTCAACGCTTAAAAATATATATATATATATATATTTTATGCGCGCGCTGACAAGGAAATAAAAAGTAGCATATTTTAGGTTCTGCAGATTTTAAATATTGGAAATTGCGTTTTTTTAAGAAGTTGAAATTAATATCTAATGATCTAGTGGCCTTATATTTATTGAAAAAGTTCGCCAAAAAATATTGGAGACCGAAGAAATGATAAATTGAAAGAGCATAATAAAATTTATTTCTAATTATAAAAAATAACTAATCTGGCATCTTCGAAATGTCATTTTCAAAGTAACTTTTATTGAATTAAAAATATATGAAGTAAAAAAATTATTAGTGATGTTTTTATATAATCGCGCACACATACACACACACAGTTGTTGTCTAAATGAAGCAAAAAGTTTTAATATTCTCAGTAAATATTATTAACATAGAATACTATATATATATATATATATATATATATATATATATATATATATATATATAAAAATTCAAAATATATAAAACTAAGAATTTTATCGGAACTTACCTTCGATGAAAAAAATTCTTTGAACCGTAGGTCCCGGTTTAATTAGTCCTCGTATTCAAAAAATGATCGCTGAGTGACAAACGAAATCTGTAATAAAAATAAAAATGTTTAATTTTGGAAAAACTTATTCCTAATATTATTAATCTTTTATTAATATCATCGTGCATATTCGTGTATATTGCAAAAAATATGTGCAGGAAATAAAGATACCCTCTTTTTAAAAATATAAAAGAACAAGTTAGTTTACTTATAATAGATTCATTCTTTCACTACAGATAGAAATTTATTCTTTAAAAATAATATACGCGATTATTTTACATTTAATAACTTCGTTCAAGATCAGGTCCTGAAGCAAAACTTTTTCCCAAAAACGTTTGCTTCTTAAGAATTTTTGGAATTTATAAGAATGAAATGGATTGATTGAATACCATATAAAAATGAAAATTTATTTTTTAAATTGGTCTCGAGACGACTTCTGAATAAGGTGAAGAAATTTTTGTCAAAGACCATAATGTTAAATTTTGCCATTCATTTCTCTGAATTCAAGTTAATCTTCGAAATTTAAAATGTTTTAGAAATAATTCCTTCGTTTTACATTCAACAGTTACGAATTAAAATTGGCGATTGCGATTAGCCTATTTGCCCAGGAATTACCTCTCTTGTGTATTGTAACAACACACACAAAAAAAATCCTTTTAAGCGAAAATAATTCATTCACATATTTTATATTTTTTGTTATTCTTTCTTCATATGCTTTTTATTTTATTTGTGGTTTCTAACTATTACTCATTTTGGTAGTAAAATAGTGCTTCTTTTATTAATGGCTCGTATTTATTTCTCTTTTCTCAGAAAAAGTAATCCATTATTTTTATTTAAATTATGATTCGATGAGTAATTTCAGTCTCTTAATCCCTTACATAGAAAACAATTTCTTTCTCTTTTGATTATCATATTTATGATTTTTTTTTATCATATTTAGTCCATAAACATTTTACTAATCACAGTATGCTCTTTTGATATCTATAATCATTTAATTAATTTGCAGTTTTAAAAAAATAAGGCCGCTTTTTTAAAAATTTTTTTATTGAAAATATAGATTATACTGGAAGGGAATCTAAATATATTGGTTTATCCATAATATATATATATATATATATATATATATATATATATAAAAATTGGCAGATATACTTTGAAAATAAATATATGTAAAATATATTTTAACTATGTATATGTATGGTAAAATCTCAATATAATGAGTTTCATTCATTTAATTAAGAGATATTATGAGATTTTCGATTTAATGAAATTTCCTTTAATGATTTACCCATATTGTTTTTGAATTATTACTTACAATATACATTGCCTAACGTGAAATGATTCCTAACATATTTAATTTTCACAAGCTTTTTGCCCACCCTGTCCAGTGGTCAGCATGCCTGACTGCGGATGGGAGGTCCTGGGTTCGAATCCCGGTTCGGACATGGATGCACTTTCTCTCTCTATCTATCCTGTCTTTGTCCTTTCCTTGTATGAATGGATGTTACCCTATAAACGGGTACCTGTGGCGTCTGTGTACTGATGAAGTCGGACTCCACATCTAAATATGATTCAGTTGGAAAAGTGGAGCAGTGCACCCCATAATACCACTCTAGTTGGCACACGACAACAACAAACTTTTCCTATACTTTCAATGTAAAGAAATATTTTCGTTGTAACGGCATTCACTGAAGCTATAAAAACTCCTTTATTAATGTAGAATTTAATTGCTTAAAATTTAGTTTGTAGTGCTATTAAAAGCTCTTGTGAAATGACGAGATCGACTCCATGGTTGGCAGTTTCACTTCACATTTTACTAACGGTGTGACATTGGATTCTATGGAATATTAATGCGTTGATCTGAACACGAGAGTCGCCCTCGTGTAGGTATCAAGCAAGTTACCACCTAGACTCGAGTCCGATGCCTTTCCCTAACAGGTTACTGTCCCCCCACATTTATATACATTTAACTACATTATATAACTATACTGAGGTTAAAAATATACAAACCCTGAAATATTGTTTGAACTTTTAAATATTTATTTTGATACAGCTTCTTAAGATAAGTTGCTGTGTACAATATTTTAAGAGTTTTCGAATATAAATATGCGATATTTATTTAAGAACATTCTACATACATTCATGTAAAATTATATAATTATCATGTTAATTGATATAATATCATTATAATTACAATGTTAATTGAACAATACCCATTTGGTTGATTTTATCTTTTTCATATTTTAAAAATAATATTACATGCTATGTTATATAAAAATTATTTCTGATATAAAATCAAATCTTCATTTTATTCCTTTTTTAAATTAATATATTTCTATGTAAATATATAATCATACCAATCAAAAGTAACTATTATTCAAGATAGAAGATTAGTTTGGAGCAAGAAAAGAAATGATTTAAATTAGGAAAAAGGTCTTCTCTGTTGTTGTTCATGCCCCCAAGGTCAGCAACGCCACCTTGATCCATGAGCGCGTGCACCTTCAAGAAGTCCAGCACCATAAGTGGATTCTCCATCAGATCTCTCCCGGAGAGACCAAGACACTGAAGAATGTGTTCAGGAGAAGCATGTTCATTTAAGCACTTGGAGCAAATTTCGAATTTCTTCGTACCCTCGACGAATTTCAAATTAATGTGGCCACTTCTGAAACGGACAATAGCCATTCGCTCTTGACTTCTCTTTCTTTCCCTGTCTCTCTGAAGTCTTTGAGAAATGACACATTTAAAGGAGTTCATTAACTAAAAATAAAAAAAGCGCAATAACTTATTTTTAATAAAGAGATATATTCACTAAAGTAAACATTCTTAATGAGTCCAAAAAACTAACATTTATTTACCATATTTCTATATTTCATGAATTGAAAGGTTATATTTTTGCTAATAATATTGGGTTGTTCCGAAAGTAATTTCGTTCTTTATGAAAATGAAAAACGTATAAGGAATAAATATTTTATTGAATTGTATAGTGTCAATTTCAGTCCAACATCTTTTACCATCTTTCCGATGGTAGCTTGATTCCACACTCATAAAATGGTTGGTTTTTACTAGCAAAAAACTGATTGAGGTGGGTAAAACGAAATTACTTTTTCCTAACAACTCAATATTTGGCTCTCTGTTGTATAACATATCAAATATTAAATATATTTATAATAGTATTTTTTATTTATTTATATTTTTAATATTTATTTTATTATTAATTATTAAAATATATTTATTTGAATTATAATTAAATTTATTTATTTTTTATCAATTAAATTTTTATTAAAAATTATAAAATTATTATTGAAAAAATTATTTAAAAGAAAAATTATATTTAAATTATAAAATAAAATAATAAAAAATAAATCAAATTTTTTTTCAAATTCAAGAAAGACTTTCTTGATAGTAAGTATTTTTCTTGTGACACAAGTTATGGAATCTTGAGACCTTTCGACTCCAAAGAGTCAGATTTTTACTACGATGATTTCTATTTGATAAATACATTTGGTACTCGGTCAAAGGAATTAATGTGAAAACGCAAAGAAGCATTTTCTTATATATGTATTTGCGTAGGCTTCGATTCTTTATTCATTCTTTTAAATGCATATACTGTTGTTATTTATGAATAGCTTAGAATTTTTAACTAGCCCTAGCATTTACGTCATCGCGTACGTCACGATACGTCATCTTGGCAGCATTTCTTTATCGCCAAAAAATTTAGAATAATGGATTATACTGTGTCATTTTTTCATTCCATTTTATAAATTTTAGATCTATTGATTCACATTTTTAATAAATAAGTTATATCTACCAGTTATTCATGTACTTATTTTTAACTTTTATTTTTTGGTAGCCAAATTTTGTCAAATATATAGCAAAAAAAAAAAAAAAAAAAAATGTCAATAACAATCTGATATTGCAGCTGCAAAGGATACGCATGTTTGTTTAAAAAAATACTTTGTTAATCATCCAAAAAATTCGACGGACACATGCTACGGCTAGTTAACTAAACTCTCATTTTAAGTCTGGTTGGTGAATACGACTTTAATGAGTTATAAAAATTAAGTTTATAGCTTATTTAACGGTTGGAAAGGTTATGTTTTTTCTAATAGTATTTAACGTAAAAAATTAAAGAATATGTTTTTTTTTTTCCAACGGCGGGCACTTAGGTGACGAATCCTATGCCACAACAAGAACAGAAACTACAACTTATTTGTCATTACCCAGCGGGCACCTGTGAACCAAGTCACGGAAGTGAGTAGCTCTGCCTGCGTCATACCACCACAAACCCGTTTATAGGGTGGGTCACATTCATACATCATCACAGAAGAAAAAACACAGAGAAAGGAAGTAACATCCATACCCGAACCGGGATCCACAGCTCAGGAATCGGGAACGCTAACCACTCAGCCATCGGTCGGCCATTAAAAAATATATATATGTAAAAAATCAAAGCTGTTGTTAGATAATTTTGAACATCGCTTATCTGCTAGGAAGATTTTTTTTTTTTTTTTTTTTTTGAGGTAACCGGCCTCTATTTCTTTATAATTCCGAAAAGCCATGTGCATGCATGTTGTGATACAAAATTCACTTTCCATCAATATGAGTAAATTATTGAATCTTGAGACCTTATACTCCAAAGAGCTGGTATTTAAATAAAATTTTCCTTTGATAATATTCATATTTTGTATTGTATTTAACAAATACAAAAAATTAAGTGTTTTTTGCAATTAAAATAAAGTATTTAATTTAAAGGAACAAATAAATACTTCATGTGTGTGAGGAAATATAAAGAAACATTTTATATAATACTTGCATGTCCTTCAATTCTTTATTTATTTTTTTAAGTGTATATACTACTATAATCAAATTTCTGATGCATTACATAAAAAAGAAAGAACTTAAAAATTTACAACAGAAATTCTTTTATTGTAAATTTTGAAATAAACTTCTTTATAAATTTTGACAGTTCATAAAATGGTATTTTAAATATATAAGTTATATGAAAAATGACTCTTCTAATACAATTTTATGAGAATTAAATTGCAGATTTATCACAAT
The DNA here is from genome assembly GCA_030067965.1 of Latrodectus elegans. Taxonomy (NCBI): domain Eukaryota; kingdom Metazoa; phylum Arthropoda; class Arachnida; order Araneae; family Theridiidae; genus Latrodectus; species Latrodectus elegans. Next base: position 18,203,841 of record CM057818.1, read on the forward strand.
TACTCTATTTATTAGTTATAGGAATTAAATTTGATGAAAATTCTTATCCTTTTCATAAAATGATCACATTTTTTAGCCATAAAAATCTTAATAGCTTAGTACAAAGTGCATGGACTTAAGTGTTAGATATTAGGCAGTTCAAAACGTGAGAGAAAATAGTAATCTTCACTGTTTTTTAATGATATTTATTATTTATTTATCTTTTTGTTCAAAACATCATTTTGCACTTACAAATGTGTACTTTGAAGCCTGATTATTTAGTAATCAGGCTTCAAAGTACACATCAATTTAGAAGAATCAAATCAAATGGGGAAAGTGTGATCACAGTCACTTAAGTTATATTTTCAAATATCAAATTTGTGGGACTTAAGTCATCCTAGTTTCAATGTATTTTCAAATGTTAGCACATTGAGAAAAAGTATGAAAAATGTCACTATTTTAAACAAATTTTTTTTTTTTTCCAAATCGGAAAATTTTTTAAATATTTATTTTTCTTCGGAAAGGGCAAAAACACATCCCTCAATCCACAGCTAGTTTACATACGACATTTTGAAAAAAGAATAAAATTAAAAGTAGCAGACGATATTTCTCATTTCAAATAATAAGCTGTTGCCAAATTTTTTTTATTTTAAAACATTTACTTTTTTAAAATTCTTATTGGAAATCGTTCTAAAAATGTGTTAATATACTCTGTATCAGAATATTCCAATAAACAGATTTTAACAATACCATGTTAAAATTTTATCATAGAATAACTAAGCTCAATTTAAATTTTAAAATTAAATTTTCTATGCATGCCAGCAAAGACATTCAATAAATAATACATTAATCGTTTAATTTTACTTAATTTATTTTTAACCATTGAATACCAAAAATTAGATTTTAACACTTGAAAAGATTGATACTTTGATGACAAAACTTGACGTATGCATAAATTTATGTATTATTTTCTCAATATATAATATCAACTTTTATCATTATTAAACTGGATCAAAAAATAGAATATTGATTTTTACAATAGTGTGTGTGAGAGAGGGTTTCCACTCTTAGTACGTCATATTATTTTTAATCTGTAATATATCATTGCTTTCCTCTACCACACATTATTAATCATTCCTAATAATTCTATCCGTTTTGTATTGAAAGGAAAAGTCTTAAAGAATATAAAAACGCTGTTTCTCATTTTAAAAAAAACAATCATGTTTTAAAAGTATGGTACGCTTTTTTTCTTCTTCCACTTATACGTTGTTCCTTATATTGCATACCAAACTGACACCTGAACAGGTTCATGTATGCAGTTCATTTTATACAGTGTATTAGAAAAACAAAATTTGAAATACTGAAAATTAATAAAATAAAAATGCATTTCAAATGTTTTGTATTAAGAAATTTAAATTACACATAACTTTGTTAAAAATCTTAAATTCTAAATTTTAGTTTAATGAGAATTGTGGTGGAAAAAAATGTTTTGGTTGGAACTTAAAATGTGATACTAACTCTCCCGTTCGGCATAGAAATGTCTTGGAATCTATTGAAAACCTTTTTCCTGTGGGAAAAACACGTAACAAAAACACTAAGACAAAACATGCACAGTTAATATTTATTAAATTTCGCAATAGAAAAAAAAATTGCTGTTTAATATTAAAATGAATCAGACAGTCATCCTTTAAATTATGAGCTAATGTTGAATGTTATTAATAAAAGACAATAATCCTGGAAACGATCAAGTTTTTATTTTTATTTTGTCATTTTGAGAAATTCTTTCTTCGGATAAATTACACATTAACGATTATTTAATAACCTACAATTTTAAGGTAACTTTAAAGGTAAAATTTTCGATAGAAAATTTTCCATAACAGTTTTGCCGTCAGTTTTATTTTATTCTTAGTAATCTAAATACCTCAATCGATAAGTATGCATGAAATATACCCAGAAGTGTAACATACTATAAAATTCGCTTGAATATAAAAATATACACAAACAAGATAATTATTAATAACTCCAAAATAACTGAGTTTCTGAATATGAGGGAAATATTATATATATATATTAGCTGACCCGGCCACGCGTTTCTGTGGTTCAGTAATTATAATACATTGAATCAATTTTTTACTAATTCTTTGGTACAATAAAATTAAAATGACGTATGTTTATGTTGAGAACATAAACGAAAATGACTTGGAATCAAACAAATACTGCAATTCAGATGAAAAATATGTGAACCCAAATTGTTCGTGATATGATTGGTCAAATACATCATGAAAATATATGTAAATTTTATATTCAACCAATCACTTGCGCTCACGTTAATTCTCGAAGATGGTATAATTTAGAGATATAAACACAACGCCATCTGACGAATACCTGTGCAACTTAGATCGCCATCTATTTAGGAATTTATAGAACTAAGCGATAAATACACACTAATGTCGTTTAATAAATATTTAATTTGCAATAATAAATATTGAGATTAATAATTAAGATAAAAAGTATTCTATCTTTTAAGTTGGATCATATTATAAATGAATGCAAAATTTTATCAATATCCGTTTAGTAGTTTCGGAGATTATCGCGAACATATATACTGACTCGAAATTTTTATATATATAAGATATTAGGTTGGGGAATAAGTTCGTAGCACTTTTACCAAAGACTTTTATTTAAGCAAAAACAATAATTATATCAATAAGTTAATCAATTATAAGTTAAGGCTGTAGACAAAACGGCATGATGTTGTTTAGTTGGGCAATTAAAGCATCAAAGTTCATGCATCCACTAATAAATATGTATTGAAATAAATAAAAAATGAGTATATGTTGTTATAAAGTGCGAAAATTCTGTCATGTTTAACATAAAGATACATTTATTAACTAAATGTATTTATCGCATTATTTGACAAAAAATTTACCGTACCCTTGACGAAATTTTCAAAAAGTCGCCAATGCATGACGAATTTTCGTTCAGGGAAAACTGTGGTAGTGAATGGCTGAAATAATGACCAATATTTCATACATTGTTGGTATCTAACAATATGCTCAATTAATTTTACAAAAGTAACAAAAAACACGCAGATTTATAGATTTCATACATCAATGGTAAAATATATAATAAAGTTGATATGTTAAATTATCCATAAAATTTTTTTCATTAAATTTTATATTAATGAATTTAAATCGGTAAATATTCATAAGAAATTGATTTCAGCATGACCATTTAATTTATTAATAATTATGTAAATAATGAACAATAAACATACCTCTCTCCAGTTTCCTGCTATATCAACACCTCCTCTACTTTTCCTTTGAAGCCTTGACTGCTTGCGCCGTGTCAGCTATTTTTGGAGGGTATACCCTTATAATTGAATCGAGGAAAGCCATAAATTTATTGCACATATGCTTATTTATTTATTTATTATTATTTTTTGCACCACACATATTACGCTAGATAGAAATCTAATCCATTTTTGGCTTTTGACGCTGCCATGCCACGTTTCACTGCTCCCCACGTTCCATCTATTGTATTAGTGTGAGTACATGTATCCGGGTCCTTGAAATTCAGACTTTGGTTTATTTTCAGGTGCACGAAATCTTCATTAGAAAGACAATCGTAGCTCTTCCAGAAGTCTGAAATTACTGTGGAACCCGAAAGAATGAACTCTTTGATCACACTCAACAGATTATCAGATCTACAACTCTCAAAATCATTTACCCGTCTCGCATTCAATCCCCCCTAACACGCATTTACTCTCCACACGTTTACCCCGATTAAATTTGTGGTTACCTAATTTGCTCTCATCTATCTCAACAATCACACCGCTTCCACCCAGTTTCACGCTGCTTTCAATCATTTCATCCACACAAACCTCGCGACAAAAGAACGAAATTCACACCATGCAGTCTTTGAAGAACATTTACTCTATTTCATATTAAGCTCAGTCTTACTCTGACTCACCCACATATAAACTTCAACTAAAATTTCATTCATCCTCAATCTACTCAATTCGAAAAACGAACCCTTTCTCACACTTCTTTTAACATCATGTATTTCTCGTTTTAATTTAGATTTACACCTCCATTCATGTTCATCCCTTATATTCTTCCTTTTAACCAGTTTCATATCTTTATCACACTTACAGCACTCAAATTTATCTGCAATCAAACTAGCTTTCATGCAAAATTCAGATGCCTCATTCCTTTCATCCAATCCATACAAATAGCTTAATTTCACATTCTCATCATACCACATAACATCAATATTCCAAAACATACATTAGACATACCCCATCACAAAAATATTTCGAAAAGAACAAGGGAGCTGAAAAAATGCAACGTGGTTGAACTAAAATAAATCACGGAGACCACGAGTTCGAAATCATGGAGGAAGGAATAACAAGCGTCTAACCCCTCTTATACTAGTTTCTTCTTCATTCCTCCCTGGTCATCTGCGCAGTTTCTTGCGCATGACGTCATTTTTCTGGTAGCGTCAGGGTATAAATATTATTGTTTACCCTTGTTTAGCACTATTACAAACGTGTGTTTGCTAATTTGTTGTAATTGATAATTTGATTACTATGTCGTCGACACAAAATCAAGAAAAACGGCCCTTTTCAGGGTCAAATACTTCTGCTTCCTCAGAAGTTTTTGATTCTACAATTAATAAAAATATTGAAGAATTTATCAGTAAAAAGTTAGCTATTCAGATAGCTTTAAAAAAGAGACTCGCCAAATCAGTCTTTTATAATTTACTTCAAAAATCACCATTATATACATTTAATACTAACACATTCAATTGCAATCATATCAATAAATAAAAGTGGAAAAAATATAAGAAATCTCTTATTGATCAGTATTAAGTTATCAATTACAGTTAAATATCCCATAAATGTATCTTTATTAATGATTAAAAATTTCCACTTAGTTAAAAATTTACTACAGCACAGATGTGTAATATGCAATTTTCCAATGCAATGATACAACGAAACCCTTACTATGACCAAGTAGCAATATCCTTATCGAATTAAAACAGAAACAAGTGGCAGTTTATCCCTTTCTGCATGCCAAATTCTTCGACATAAACATGCTGCGCGTCAAGCTGCGCAGATGACCAAGGAAGAATAGGAGGAAACTAGTATCTGAGGGGCTAGACGCTTGTGAAGGAATATAAGTTCCTTCCTCCATGTTCGAAATAGAATTAAATAAGGCGGTTACAGCGACAGACTTTTGACAAATAGGGTTGCCAAAATACTAGTTTGCCGGGTTGCCAGTAAAAATGTTTGCCAAATTTGGCGCCAAAAAATCCTGCAAAGGGTGACCGTACAGTATATAAATCTGATTCCATTATTTATATTGTCAAAAACACAAATTGCCCTGAATCTTAGCTAAAACCTATTAACTAATATGTGAAAGAATTCCTATTGCCATTCAACTTATTTTTAACTTTTATTTTTTGGCAGCCAAATTTTGTCTAATATATAGCAAAAAAAAAAAAAAAAAAATGTCAATAACAATCTGATATTGCAGCTGCAAAGGATACGCATGTTTGTTAAAAAAAATACTTTGTTAAGCATGCAAAAAATTTGACGGACACATGCTACGGCTAGTTAACTAAACTCTCATTTTAAGTCTGGTTGGTGAATACGACTTTAATGAGTTATAAAAACTAAGGTTTATGGCTTATTTAACGGTTGGAAAGGTTATGTTTTTTCTAATAGTATTTAACGTAAAAAATTCCTGCAAAGGGTGACCGTACAATATATAAATCTGATTCCATTATTTATATTGTCAAAAACACAAATTCCCCTGAATCTTAGCTAAAACCTATTAACTAATATGTGAAAGAATTACTATTGCCATTCAACTTTGTTTTGAAATATTGGTGGTAGTAAAACTAATCAACAAAGTTATATTATCCCACTTGTAAAAAAATGCTGTGATCATCCAGCCTCACCGAAACATAATCTGGATTGCGTCGGCCTCTCCCGCGAAAATTTATTCTCAGATCTCCTGATCGTCATCGAATTTGTGGAGTTGTTGGAGTTGATCTGACTAATGTCAGATCTTTAAAGAGGATAAACCTACACAACACAACAAAAAGTAATAGGAAACTTATACCATTAGAAGGTGATGACAATTGGCGATATTTTTTCCCGCCAAATTCATGATGACATAGGTATTAGAATTTCGTCTACAACACTAATATGTCTAAACTGACTACTGAGTGATGGCACCCACGTATGAAATAGGGAAACAATGGAACTAGTAGGATATCCCCCATTGACGACAATTACGACTTTTCTTCGTCGCCAAGTTAAGCGCATGTTTTTTTAACGCGAGAATTTTCTCTAAGTTCCAAAAATACGCATTTTAAGAAATTTTAAATCACATAATAGTATACAAAATCAAAAGAAGTATTATTAAAAAAATGAATAAAAACTTCTTTTTGTTGGGTTTGTCTTCTCTTCTAAACAACCGGTAAAAGAGATAAGTAAATAACAATAATAGACTTACTTGATATGACGTCAAGCTCACATGTCAAGTATGCTCGGTGATATTATGGAAAAATATATATGAAAATATAATAATAAATTAGCAAAAATATGTAAGAAAATGATAATAAATAAACGAAAAGAAATTGGAAAAAAAGAACAGTTAACGACGTTGAAAATATAAAAGTAAAATATAATAATAAATAAATAAATTTATATAAGAAAGAAATATCCTCTCAGTTTAAAAGTTTTCACACTCCTTAAAATTAACCCTCTTGTTGGAAATAAATTTACTGCAGACTTTTCATCAATATGCAAATCTTAAATGGTGAAACCCATAGCAACCATCCAACCCAAGTAAAAATGAAATTCGAAGTACATACATGAGCTCATATACTGCAATAATATAGTAAATATGAAATACGATGCACGTGCGCTCATATAGGGTTACCGGAGTTCAGCGTAGATACGGGCACTCCTTGGTTTGGCGAAAACTTTGACAATAAACATTGGAGATAAAATTTAATTTCTGGTAACTCTGTTTTTTCAGCGGTGTAACTAACGTGATTTTAAGGATTTCATTTTGGTTACTCACATCTTAGAATTTTTGATGTTAAAAATAATCGTAATATTAAAATTCAAATATATATTTTTTTCAGATCCCTTCTAGTTTTTATACATCAAAACATAAAATTGGTAAAACTAAGTATTACAGTCTCAGCTTGGCAAACAGCGGAGGAGACAGTGGTATTGGAATTTGATTGGCAACCCCGTATGGGCGCCAATAGGCATAAGAAATCGGGGATACCCCCTCTCTCCACTTAATAATAACACCATGTAAATAAAGCGGGGTTGCTTACCCCAGATTTCAAATTACTAAGCCTAATGGCATGCAAGTAAACAGTAATCGTAATAAAAAATTATTAAAGATTCTATTTAAAAATATTTCAGAGTTAAAATTAAATGAAATAAAATAGCAAAAGTAATAACATCTAGTTAAAAATAAATAAAATAATGAATTTCAGTGATTAAAGAGAGAATGCTACAAATCATTGTTACATAAAAGTTGACAAATCTAGAATAATTTAAAAAAAATAGATTCTATATAATTTCGTTTATTATTGGAAATTTAAATATTTAACATACAATTCTAGGAATTTTATATCCGCAGAAAAATAATTAAAATAAAATTCTTACTTTCATTTTTCGACCGGCACTCTAGATACACAGTAAAATCCAAAATGAATATAAAATTCAGAGTTTAATTTCTGGCACGATATTCATAGCGAAATACAAAACGAACTGACTGGGTTGAAATTCCAGAACTATATCCACAACGAAATGAAAAATATGAATATAAAAGACAATATTTGTATTCCGCACTACATCTAAAGTGAAATAAAATATAAATAAGAAAAAACAGGATTTAAATTACTGTACTTTACATCCAAAATGAAAATGGCAAGCATTTCAGAGATGTTCGGCGGTGAGGCATTCCAAAGCTGTATTGGCGACACATTTGGCGACTAATCGCTTTTGGTGTTTTATCACCAAAAGTGTGATGTTTTAGCGAAAATGTCGACAAAACTAAAAATTTGATTATTTTAGATAGTAAATTTTGAAATTCTGAACTAAAAACTAAGAATACGCAATAAAAAATTATAAAACTCATTCATTTAATCAATTTAATAAAAAAATTGGTGTGAGCAAATATTATAGAATGGGTGTAATACATCTATATTAACTCTACTGACAAAAGATGGCATTAATTCCTTCTTATGTCACTTACAAAATAGTGAACTTATAAATCATTCAATAACCAATAGAAAATAGAGATAGATGATTTAGAAGTGAAACGTGAGAGATGGAAGGCGGACCATATGGTTTATGAATAATTTTGTTTATTATTTAAAATGTGCTGGTAATATGTGGCCTTGTTTGTTATTGTTAAGTATTTTTTTCTGTAAGTGTTTTAATCACGGTTGATGTCGTAATAAATGTTTTGTTATATTCTAATTTTTATTTTCCTTACATCCCTACATAGGTAATTACTCAATTTTCCCTTACAAAATAGATTTCTACTATTATATATACTTTCTACTATTATATATTCCTTACAAAATAGTACTTTTTATAACAGTTTACGTAAACATTTAAATAAAAGCCTCAGTTATTTGATAAATTTGTTACTCAAATTTATCAAGAAAATTCAGAGAAACACAATGATATTGAATATCACAAGAAATGTCCTACTTCAAAAACTAATTTGAAAAGGAAAGTGGCGAAAATTAAGATTTATAAACACCAAAAAATAATATAATAAATAAATAAAATATAGAATAAGTTGTGAGATTATAATGCATTATAAATTATCAACATTAATTCATATTTGAGGACAATTGCTTTTGGTGAATATTTTTTGCTAAAGAAAATAATCACCAAATTTCGCTATATTCTGCCATTTTTTGCCCAATGTTCCTTATAACCAGATTTGTTGAAAGTGTTGGCATGAGATTATTAACAATTTGGAAAGTAGAGATATGTTTTGACAAATAATTAAAATGTTATGAAATTAGGCTGCTGTCAGATAATATTTCTTTGAAATTTCCTTACTCCTGTATCATTCCGTCTACTATTTCCTCGAAAAAAAATATGTCCTTACATGTAGCTATTTAATGGCAGATGTTATAATTTAGTGATCACATCATCTGATCAAATTCATAAGCTCATGTTTATATATTTCTTAGTTTTGGCTCAAGAAAATTTTTAAGTTATCATTCATTTCCTCAAACATATTTAACAGGTTAAGGAATCATAAGACAATTTAACAGGTCTTATGATTCCTTAACAGCACTCCCATTGAAAGCACTGAAATATAATCCCATTCCATGATTAACGAACCAACATAAAATAGATTGAAGGAATGCGGCTTATAAAGATATTAAGTGCATTTGATTTTTGATAAAGTAAATATCCAGCCGTCAATTGCAGGTATTTTATCGCAGCAAATACATCTATTAGAGCCTAGTTGGACATGTGCTATCGAGAAAAGCCTACACGACAAATTATACCTGTAATTTATTAAGGATTCTTTAACTTAATTGGTTGAAGATATAACTCAAAATATCCAAGAGATATACAAAAAATTATATTTATGATTCACATTAATTTGAAATTCTTAATAAACACAAGCGAATAGAAATAAAACTTAAAAATTAAAGGCAGTTATAAATTGGAAAGTCTGAATTCTAAATATCATATGCTTTATCAAAATATGAATAGTTAAATATTTGTAAAAAATTTATAAAAAGATTCTTTAAATAACAATAAAGGGAAAAAAAGATAAAGAATATAGAATTTTTTTTGTTTATTTTATAAAATATTTATACGTTTTCCTATTTTTTTATTCAGTTATAAAGTTTATTGCAAATATTGTTGACAAATGCATAAATTATTACAAGAGAAAAACTGTCGCTAATAAACTATTCTGTCTTATAATACGTATGAAAACATAAAACAGGAAATTGAAAGGCAAAATTAGTGTGTTGATTTCACGAGAGTATAATTTCAGACACTTCCGGTTATTTATTTTTTTCCACTGAAAATCATTTAAATGGCAAAAATTTTGGTACAAGTTCAGTATTCCCATATAAGATTTTTCGCCAAGTCTGGCGCCCTTTGTTTACTGCGTAGTGTTGCCGATTTCAGCTTTTGTTTTTATTTTAGTGTTGCTAAATTCAGTTATAGTTACTTTTTTGTTGCCACTATTCAATTTTCTTGTGTTTAACATAAATTTTAAAGCTATTTAAATTTTACTTCGCATTTCATTGTTCTAGAACATTCTATGTCCCACGTTTGTTCCACGTTTCTATTTGAATTGGAAGCCATTTGTCTTCGTTGTCACCAGCGTCTAATCATCGTAAATTTTTCTTTTTTACAATTTCTTTTACATTATTTCATTTTATTTGGTTTATTTAATATATATATTTATTATTATCTTATTAATTTAATTTATTATTATCTTCTTAATTTAGCTTATTATTTATCTTTTACATTTTTGTTAATTTATTGTTATATTACCACGATGTCTCATGCTCATAGTGTTGTCGAGAAATATCAACAGATTATTTTAGCTAAAATTAACGATGGATACTTTCATTTTTCAAGCTCTAGGCCAACAGTTGGAAAACCCGGAATTGTTAATAGGATTTTTTTAATTCGATTGGCTCAAGATCCGCAATTATTAATTAATTTTTTAATGGAAATAGGATTATTAAAATACGCGAATTGTAGAAAGTGTTGTTCAAAAATGAAAATTACCCCAAAGAAAGGCTATTCCGATGGTTTTTCTTTAGTTTGCAAAAAAAGTTTTGATGGAAAGCAATGTAACACTGAAAAATCTATCAGGCATGGATCATGGTTTTCAAAATCTAAATTAAAATTGTTCGAAATTTTATATATTACCTATGAAATTTTAAGGGGATCCAAAACGGAACACATTATTGAAGAATATTCATTCTCAAAAGCTACTTTCGCCGATTGGAGGCAATTTATTAATGAAGCTCTTTTAGATTACATTGAACTTAATTCAGAAAAAAATAGGGGGGAAGAGCAAAATTGTTGAAGTAGATGAGTCCAAATTTGGAAAGCGAAAATATGTCAATCAGTGGATGTTTGGGGGGGTTGAGAGAGATTCCGGAAGAGTTTTTTTAGTTGCTGACTACAATAGAACACAGGAAACATTAATACAAATTATTAAAGATTGGATTTTGCCAGGCATTTCCGTGTATTCCGACTGTTGGAAGAGCTATGATTGTTTAACTGAGGAGGGATTCGAACATTTAAAAGTCAAACATAAGTTGACACTTGTTGATCCAGAAACTGGATGTCACACGAATACAATTGAAAGTATGTGGAGGCATGTAAAAGCGTCTTTACCTACGTATAATCGTAAGACAGATTTTAAATTTTACCTTGCAATGTATATGTTCCATAAAGCTTGCATAGCTGCAAATGAAAATTATTTTAATAAATTTGTTGAAATCGTTTCGGGAATTAATTGGGATGAGTACCAAATTTCGCAGAAGGTGTAATTATTTTATTTAAATTCTGAATGTATTTTTTTTATTGTATTAGTGTTTTATCTTTATTTACTTTAAAAGTGTATATATTTAAAAAAATATTTTTTGCACGCTTATCTTAAAATTTATAAAGTGTATATATTTAAAAAGATATTTTTTGAATGCTTTTTTCTCAATTTTATAAAGTAATTTATATTTAAAATAATATTTTTTTTTTTTTTTTTTTTTTGCTTTTTTTAAATTTTATAAAGTGTAAATATTTAGAAAAATATTTTTTGCATGCCTTTTTTTTTAAAAAAAAAACTGAAATGTGACACTGGTGACAGCGAAAAAAATGTCGAAATAAACATACCAATCGGCATATCAGCTAAACTTCATATCAAGTAAGTCCATCATTTATATTTATTTCCCTTTTTTAATTTTCTGAAATGTTTATTTTTCGATCGAACTTCGGGAAATTTCCCGTGTTAGCTTGGCGCGCTTACTTTGGCGACGAAAAAAATTCGCCGCGTTCGCCAATATATGGGGATACTGAACTAGTTCCTTTTTAATAAGCCAACAATGCATGGTGCTCCCACAATTTTTTAAACTTCATAAATTTTAATTTAAACAATTTTGAGGGGTTGACGGGAAATCATTATTATTGGCGTTATAAAGATCAATGGTTATATACTAATATTTTAGCTGATATTCTTAACCTCCTCATTTTTATTTTCATTGTTATATATTCTTGTTAAGTTAACTTTATCCATTTACTTGAAAATTAAATAAAATGCATTTTGAAATACACAAAGCTTATCAAATACTAAGCAAATTATTATTACATGTTATCATTTATTGTATTATAAATTTCATTAAGATAAACATGATCACTTTGGTATATGTAAATCAGTATAAATAAAAAATGGGAATTTTTTTTTATACTGATTTACATATATCAAAGGGATTATAATTTCCCAGCATTTATTAATGTTTCCCATTATTGTTTAATTTTAATTTCAACTAGAATTGAGCTTTTATTAGAATTGACTAATAGTTTATAGTAATTATATTTAAAAAAATTATCAATTTTATATACTAATTTGGCTTATCGCTTGGTGTATACAGAAAAAAATGGCGATAGACGCCGTGTGAAAATAACTTATTCGTTTCATATAAACATCAAGAAAAAAAATTTCGTTATATTTTTTAAATGTGTAGTCTCTCGTTAAAAAAATTATTAAAATCTCAAAATTGAAATACCTTTCCAGAATCTTCTCAGATTGTCGCTTTTGGCAATAAATTGAGGTTCCTTTATCTCGGTTCACCAACTTTTAAGAGGGGAGTCAAAATAGGTTCCAACTCACAACATTCATCACTGGCTTTTTTCATTTCGAATATGTCAACCATTATATTAATATTTTTAAATAACATAAACTTGAGAAAAACATTACAAAAGAAGAAATTTCGTACCGTAAGTTATTTACATTGCTATAGTAATGCCATCTTTTCTAAGTTTTACAGAAATTTTCATCCATATAAAGTCAAAAATGAATGCAAAAAGCACTTTTAGGTATCGCTGTATTTAGTTGGCAACAAATGGCTAGTGAATGGCGTCGGCTGTTTGATATTTTGCCGCCACTTAGGTTTCGTATTTGTGTTTATAAATAAACAATCGCGTGCATTTTGTTACATTAAAGTAAAATTCGGTAAAAAATATGGTTAATTCTTGCAGTGCTGTGGGATGCAAAAATAAGAATACTAAAGGGACTAATATAACATTCCACAGGTAATTTCAATTTTCATAAATATAATTATAAAATCCAATTAAAAATAATTAAAGAATTTTTAAATATGATCGATTAAAAAAAATCAATAAAATGTGGAAGATATTTTCCTATTTTTACTATTTGGATCACTCTTAGATACTACTAGACGCATAATAAGGTATTTTGATGATTTGATTAGCAATTAGTGTCTCACAATACTGATGAGACACTTGTGCTTTACAAAAGGAAACTGATAAAATTAATTAAATGTGGGTATGTTTCATACGTAAATTTAGTAATATTTATTACATAACATACATTTTGTCGAAATGTTAAAATATTAATTTAATAAAAATATATTTGCTTAGAACCTAGCGCAAAATAGCTCACATAAGTGATGGGACACCATTAGATATGCAACAAAAATCGTCAAAAATAAGCAATACAAATATTTTTGATGTTTTATTTTTACCCAAAAGCAATTTGCAATAATTTATAAAATCGTCTGCAGTATTTCTCTTCAGATTGTTTTAGAATTTTTGTGTTTTTTTTATCTGTGTGCAGCCGTGAATGCTAAACGAAAACAAACTGCGCCTGAAATTCCAAAATTAGTTATTAACTTGCAAATTAAAAGAGGAAAATCTGTAAGAGAAACTGCTGAAACAGTTAACATGAATCATTCAACAGTTTTCAATATTCAAAACGATATAAAAAGAATTATATGATTCAGAATAAAAGAAGAGGATGGCCTAACAAAGCTATCGAATGGAATAAAGTGAATTGTCATTCGTATTATTAAAAAAATCTAAATGAATGCTCTTAAAGTTGCTGCTGATTTACAAGCATTAATTGGAGTAATTGTTAATTCTTAGACTATTAGAAGTGTAATTTGATTTACTGAATATCACGGTAATGTAGCCAGGAAAAAATTCTTCGTAAGTGAAAAGAACAGAAAACTCAAACTGGCTATCGCAAATTCCCACATAAATAAAAATTCTGATCACTGGAATAAAGTTATTCTTGCTGATGAGAGTAAATTTAATATATTTGGTTCTGTGATGGTAGAATCTTAGTGTGGAGAAAACCGAGGGAAGAATTTCGTTAACAGAACTTGGTGCCAACAGTAAAACTTGGTGGAGGAGGAGTTATAGTATGGGGTGTATATCTTCCGCTGGAGTTGGTAATCTTGTTTTTATTGACAGTAAAATTGATCAGTACTAGTATATTGACATTCTAAAGCAAAATTTTAAATCTTCATCACGAAAATTGAACTTTCATATAGATTTTAAATTCTACCAGGACAATGACCCCAAGCACACTGCTTTGAATCTTAGACTCTGGCTGCTGTATAATTGTCCTGAAATAATAAAAACACCACCTCAATCTCCAGACATAAATCTCATAGAGAATATATGGCAAGAATTGGTATCAAGAATTCGTTAACACACTATTTCTCAAAAACAACAATTAAACTTGATGCTTCAAGAAAAATGGGGTAAAATCATTTCAGAAATCACAAAAAAAAAATAGTCAAATCCATCCCAAGAAGATTAAATCATGTTTTAAAAGTAAAAGGAAATCCAACAAAATATTAAAACCTTTTAAAAATTTTTGGATAAATATTTAATGGAAAAGTAAGTGTCCCATCACTTATGTGAGCTCTTTTTTTGCTCCATTCTAAACAATTTTATTTTTATTTAATTAATATTTTGACAAAATGTATGTTATGTAATAATTGTTACTAACTTTAAATATTAAACACACCTACAAAGAATTTGTCCATGTATTTTTAATTAATTTTTTTACAGTTTCCTTCTGTACAGCACAAGTGTCCTATCACTTTTGTGAGACACTGTACATTCAATTTTAAATTCAAGAATGGGGAACATGCATGATGTATATTATTTTCAGTTCATATTATATAATACTTTCTCCTTATTTATTATTGTACTTAGCGAAGTATGTTTCTAATTGATTCTCAATGTATAAAAAATATTTTAAACCACAACCATTTTTTTTTTACTTATTTTTTTAAATTTAAGAAAAATATATTGCAAAAATAAATTTTAATGATGATATTGAAAAAATAATGAATACCATGTAGTAAAGTTTCGTATGAAAAAATGCTATCTTGAAACATTTGTCTGTTTTAGCACTATTATTTAAAGTCTTTAAAAAGTGGTGAATTTTAACTGCTTTGTTAGAATTATTCATTTTCTTCTCTAGTCAGAAGTTTTTATCGTTAGACTATACATTTTTGGATTTAAGATATTTATACATGTTTAGAAATATGAAGTATAAAATTATTAAATTTTGATTGAACAAAATTTAACATTCTTTTGAAATTTTATAAATGATTAATTTTATTTTTTTACATTTATCAATGTCAATTAACTACATCAAATGTATACCTTCTTAATTGAAAAGTGATACAAAATTATGTAATAAACAAAGTACAGTTTTTTTTATATATTTATTTTTGTACTTATGTTTATTTAAATAAATGGTAATTTTTACAGTAGTAAATCTTGTGCACAAAATTTTTTTGTTAGTTATTTTTTTATTATAATTTTACAACTTTATGATTATCAACTTTATGAACCAACTGAGGAATTGACAAAAATATTTTGTTGATTTCCTTTTAAAATTTTTAATAATTGTATGTATATTATATTGGTTTGTAACATAATATAGGTTTATTGTTTTAAAATTTTTCACTTCAGAATTTTTAAATACAAAATCTAAATTTTATAAGATTAAATATTTTGTCTTAATTTAAACATTAAATGTTTTTTAGAAATAACAGGTGCAGCAACAGGTAATTTGAAATAATGAATTATTTGAAATTAAATCAATTTAATGATATGTACAGATATTGCAATTCTTATTTTTGATACTTAAAATTATAAATTATCAAAAATTAATAGTTATTAAATATATATTGATCATTACTGACTTAAATTTTCTTAATGTGTACAAAATATAGCAACTTTTTTTTATATGATTTTCTTTTACCTGTTTTATTTTTATTAATACTTTAAACATTAGAAAAGTTTCATTTATTTAAAAAAAAAATTCCAAATGATTTGTATTTAAAATGAACAAAACTCAAAAGTACCAGAAAAGGAAATGAAATGTATGATAATAGTTTATAATAGAAAAGGAATTCAAATTTATAAGGTTATAAGAAAATAATGTTCTTTTCCATTAGCAATGTTCAAAGATAAAAATTTTCAAATTAAATCAAAAAATTATTTGAAATAAATTATTTAAAATGAAATTGAAATAGAATTTACAGATATTTTAATTAAATATGTATAATGAAATTGAGATGATTGTGAACTTAATGAAAGTTGTGAAATTTCTCTTTTAGAAGTATTAAGAGTTATTATATTTTTGTAACTTTGTATTAAGCTTATTGTCTTAATTTCCAAAATTATTCAATTGAGAGTCAGCAATGCTGAGATATTTTGCCATTGTAATTTGTTGGTGCAAAGTTTTTATTTCTGATTACTGACATAGTGAGCAAGATATGTCTCAGTTTCATCATTTTTCTGGTTAATTTGTTTGTAAGAATGTACAAATAAAACAGTATTTCTTATGTATTTGTACAATGGGGTGAATGATAAAAAATTATGTTTTTTATAGTGTGTACTTAAAAAAAAAAAAGACGTATTGCTTAGTTTGCTAAGTTAATTCAAATAAATTTTCATTTTTTATATTTTAATGGTGATTAATGGGTCATATCATATATATATATATATATATATATATATATATATATATATATATATATATATATATATATATATATATATATATATATATATATATATATATATATATATATATTTGTTGTTTATACCATAAATAGCAAATGCATGCCATGAAAATGCCATAAATAAATTTAATTCATAGATACTAATTTGTTATTTATAACAAATAACATTTAAGCTATTTATAACATATATTGTTATTTATAACATGAAGAATAAAGATTAAAAGTTTATATATGCATATCTTATCAATTTTTATCAATGAATGGTGCCATAAATGAGCAGAAAATTTTTTTGGCTAGTTTAAAGTATCTAGCCATATTAAAACAATACCAGATGAATTTTTAAAATTTATGCTAAAATATTAGTAGAAAAGAATTGGGAAAAAAAAATTGCATGACTTGTTTGAGTCAGAATTTGGTAAAAGTTATGATTATTTTGCTCATGATTTCAATACTATAAAGATACCAACCATTTTAATTGTAAATTATATGTTTATGAGAAATATATTCTATATTTTGGACCAGATAAAATCCTTATGGTAAAAAATTATCTAACAATTCTATAAATTTTGACAAAAGTATTAAAATAATAATGTAGATAGTAAGAATAGTTTTCAGAAAACATTATAGATTTTAGAACATGCTTATGAAAATATTAATTGCGAGAAAAATATATTATTTATCTCATGTTAATCTTGAGTAACTTGACCATGAAAAGTTCATTTATAAATATAAGCATAATTGAAGTTTGTAAATTTTAATAAAATATGTATGTGAGAACTAAAAGATTTTTCAATTTATTCTTCATAATGTATTATAAAGCGTGTTAAATGATTTTAAAAGAATTGCATATAAATTACTTTCAGCAAAAACAAGTAATTATGTACAGTTTTTAGATATTGTTGAATGCTATATGTGATATTTTTAAATACAATTAATGATATTATATATTATGTTACTGAAATTATAAATATGTATAAAAAAATTAGTATATCCATCTGCTGGATTCCGGACAAAACTACCAAACTTAAAGTTGGTACATTTTTTGATATGTTTAAATGTTAATGTAAAAAGACACTGTTTGAGTTTAGGAACTTTTATTCTCATTGCATTTAATTTCTGTTGATAAATTAAAATGCATATAGAAGAAAATATTGAAAATAAAAATTTTCACAAAGTAGGCAAGGAATTTAATTTGGCAAATCCAGCTAATGGAAAACGATTGAAAAAAACTAGAAAAATAATTTTATGATTCTATATTCTTATTTTGACAGTGACTAATGCAGTCAAAATATAACAATACATGCTATCATTTATGAAAAGGTTTGAATTATTCCATTATTTTTCTTTTTATAGCAAATTGATCCAGTATAAAAATATTTTGAATATTTTTTTCAACTTTAATTCACATAAAAAACTCTTTATAAATAAGGTAATTTTTTTATTTTAAAAATCAAGGTTTCCTATAAGGAGAATATTTATAAGAATATAAATGTGTTATTTTTAAAGTGTGATATATTTTTAGATAAGACATAAAATGTTAAAAACTAAGTTATTCTATTTAAATGTTCTAAGTTGAGCTGCTGCATTTTGTTAAAGATAATTTAAGTTTTAATGGAGGAAAACATAATTAAGAAAACATTTCAATTATTGTTACTTAACATTTATAATTTTCTTTATTTAAAACTAAACTTTTACTTAGATAAAATCTTAAACATAAAAATAATTCCATATTTAATTTCAATATTTTATGCTTTATGCATTCAATTATATTTAAAAAAAAAGTGTTGATTTATTTTAATATAATTTTTTAATGGCAAATGTGAATATTTTCAGATTTCCTTTAAACAATGAGCACCTTTTAAAACTCTGGAAATACCAAATTAAAAGAGGTAATTGGGAACCATCAAAATACAGTGTTCTTTGCTCTGAGCATTTCAAAGAAGATTGTTTTGTCATAAAAGGAGTTCACAACAGGCGAACTTTGAAAAATGATGCTTGTCCAACAATTTTTTCGGTTGCAAGCTATACTGAATCTTCAAAAAGAAAGAAGACATTTAAAGAGAAATCTGCTACTGATGTTGACATGGTTGACACAGATGAAGATGCTAAGCAAAGTGATGAAGGAAAAGAGACTTCTAAGTCTTCCGAGGAATCAACGTGAATAGTAATTTATTCTAAAAAATATGAAGCAATGTGATCACTTTAGAAAGTGAACAAAAATATCCTTTTAATTTTCTTAGAAAATAATTCATTGTATAAACACTTTTTAAATATAATTTGTAAAAAAAAATGACTACTTAATTTTTTAGTTTTTAATATAGCAATATTTATTTTCTGTCATAATTTTTTAAATAATTTTATGACACTGATTAAAAAAATTAATCTGCAAATGTCTTCCTACTAATTTTTGGTATTATTTTCATTATTATTATTTTTGTATTTTGTAATGTATTTTTTGTATTATTTAACTATTGGTTTTCTTCTCTAAACTGATAATTATCTTTTGAAATAATTCCAATTGTTTTACAATTTCTTAATTCCAAATACTTATTTATTGCTTTTTTAGCTTATTTTTGTAGTGTATGAATCCTTGCATTGGTCCGTGATTGTCAATGATGCACTGAAAAGATGTGAGTAGATATTAAAAGGCACTAAATACATAATTTAACATTTTTAACAAAATCTTAAAACATTTGTCTTGGCTTAGACTGATTCAAAGCTGCTGAAGGTGGATCTTAATCAATATTATTTAATTTTTTATTAAAATGTTTTATTAACTGTTACAACTGAGTGTTATATAAAGGAATCTAAATGATAAAATATGATTTTTAATGTCATATTTTATTCAAAACCAAAGATATAAATATTTTATTGTATATTAATTCATAAAATAATATACATTAAGCTATATCAAATTCAAATTAGTGCTTTTTTATCCTCAAATTAGCTATGAAATAATTTTATTGTTATCTACTATGTGCAAAAATTTTATTATTTGAAATTATCCTTTCGGCAAAGGTTAAATTTTTTCTGTCCCAGAAAGGAAGAAATTAGGAAACTCTAGTACTGTGCTATTTTTTGCTGTAGTTGAAAATTATTTTTTTTTTTAATATTTAGTTTATAGTTTGTAATACTTTCTCTGATGAATTAAAAAACTGAAAGTAGAAATTAAATATTATTAACAAAGAATATGGTCTTGTTATATATTACTAAATATATATTTGATTAATAGTAATACTCGTTGATTTAGATACTCAAAGTGTTTAGCTGAATTTATTGTTGACAAAATGTGTTGAAAGAAATGTAGCAATTGAAAAGGAAGAAAAATATTTTCCTAAAACATAAAAAAATATGCAGCATTATAAAATTGTGAGATTCGCAACTGAAGAATTATTTAGGTGTCACATCCAGTAGTGGGTCAGTTATAATGGCTTAGAAACACTATAGAGAGAGATGTTACATCATAAATGCAATTTGTATAGCATTTGATTGTATGATTATCATTATTTACTTTTCATTATTGTTTTGGTTCAGAGCACTGTATTTATACTTTTCATTATAATATTTTTTCAGAGTCAGTTTGTTAAAAATTTAAAACATTATTTGATGTTTTTAAAAATAAGATGAAGGTATTTATTTAAGAAAAGGGCATTATAAACCTGCATTATGCTGTGTTTTAATTTTTTTATCGAAATTTTAAAGAAAGTAGCATTATTTAAACTATTATAACCTGTTAATGTTAATCTATTAATATACTATAAATTGTTAAAGTATACTATAAATTATTACAGAAAACATCTGTAGTTATCATCCCTTTTATCAATTTATTAACACATTAATTTTTATTTGATTTTTCATAAATTAATTTGTTTAAATCCTGTTAGCTGGTACAATTACCGAATGTGCAATGCCTATAGATTACTATACTGGAATGGGTTTTTATGATGTAATTTTATGTATGGGCATTCCCAAAATTGTTTGGAGTTTCAGTAACTCTTGAAGCTATTGCTATGTATTTTGTTTCTTTCATTTATAATTGAAATTTAAGTATTTAAAGTTATATTTTGTTTTGAAAGTATTTTAAATTAAAAAATTTATTATTTGTGTGTAGCAAGTAAAAGGTAAGGTAGTGATGAAAAGAATTTTTTTCTTTAATTTTTCCTTGATTCTACTGCAAGTGGTGATTACGTAACTACTTTTATTTTATGTGTTATTTGATTAAAATTGCTGTTATATATAATATGTTAAGTATTGTATAAAAATATTTAGCATATGTGTATTTGAATTTACTGCGATTTGTAATGCTTGTCAGTAAGAAACTTTAATTTTTATAAATATATGTTATATATATTATTGGTTTAGCTTTATTGCCAGTTATCTTCAGTGCTAGATTGCATTTATACTGATATCTTTTAAGATGAGCTCTATTGTCTGGTTAATTAAAATCTGAGTTTTCCTATAAATTTATATTGATTTAGAGTTATAGCAGAGTTGTTAATACATACTTAATATTGTTATATACAATATGTTTGTAAGGTATCTGTATATTCTTTTGAATAATTGAAAGAACATAATTTTTAAAAATTGATTATGTATATTTTATTGAACCCAGTAAGAATAGTAGTATTGATTTTTAAAGTTATTTTATATTTGTTTTGTAATATGTTCTCTGTAAAATTTATGAAACCACTTTTTAATTTTTAGTTTTGTAATACTTCTGTATTAATTGTAACAAACTATTTGATATTTCAAATTGAAAATAGCACAAGATTGCAAAGTATGAGTTTGAGTGTGAAAAGTTTTTGAAAACCAGATATTGCGCAAAGTAACATAATTTAAGTTGAGAAGATAACTGTGCAAACCTGTACCAGCTTTTAGGGTTTTACCAAATATGTTTCAGGAAAATTATGTCCCAGTTTTAAAATTATGTCTTAATTTCATTTACTTTTTAAATCACTTATGTTAAATCTATTATATTTATTCTTCATTTATTTCAAAATATTCTGTGCCCTACTCTTTTAATAATTCTTTTTCAGTAAAAAACTTAAGAGATAAATAAAATTTTGTTTAAAAAATTATTTAATTTTTGCAATAGAAATTAATAATAAAAAGTAAGTAATAATTAAATAATAAAAGGAGTAAGTTATATTTTTATCAAAGAAACATTATTAATTTATTGGATAACATTTAGTGCATGAGACTGAACTAGTTTTTTTCATAGATTAAATGCCTTAAATCAAGCAATATTTCCAATTTTTTTCTTAATTATTTTTTCAACTAGATTTGTTTAGTTTTCTATGAGCGTATTATGAAATTTTGCTGAAACTTAATTAAATTTGATTTTTTGTTACATGTTATGTAATGATGATATCATTATGTATTTCACATTTATGTCATCACAAGTTAGTATTATGATTTCTCGTTTAGTTTTTGTATTTTATATAAGGATGTGATCTCACTTTTAAATGTTATATGAAGTTAGTGATTAATTATATTTGATGAAATTTTATTGAAACATGCCAGTTACATGAGTTACAAGTTTTTCTCAGGTTTTGCTTGCAGCTGAATGATTAGGGCTTTGGTTTACAATTTAACAACTTGTGAGTTTTACTCTCGTCTTGAATGAAACTGATTATAATTATTCAGAATCAACTGTAAACTACAGCTATTGTAAAAAGGTTTGTGTTGTTTCTGGTGAAATTAAGTCTTGCATAGTAAAAAATGGTCATAAAGCAACAACTGTATTAAATTAAATCTTGTCAAGCAAATTCCTCAAGTATTGAAAAAATGCAGAAGTAGGAATAATCATAATATTAAATTTAATCAATAATCATCAAATCTGAGGAATATAAGTTTTATATTTATTCACAAATCTGCTTCTGAAATTTTGAGTAATATCAATTATAAAGAAAACTACTTTGAATGAGTATATAATTTTTTTAGTGATTTATTATTTTTTGTATTTATTTATAAAATTTATGTGTTAGCTTTTATTTATCCTTATATATATATATATATATATATATATATATATATATATATATATATATATATAATTTTTTTCGTCAACCAAGAAGATATAATAGATGTGTGTACTTTTTCAAAATTTATCCAGTGTTAAGTAAATATTGACATTGATACAAATTTTGATAATTTAAAATATGGTTTTAAAATTGTTATGTAATTTAAAATGAGTTATTTTTATACTTTAAAAATGTATAAATACTTTTATCTTTGTACAGTTTTTTAAAACCAATTTTGCTTACAGTATCTTAGTATGCAGTGTTAATGGTCTTATTTTCTTTTATTATTACAATAAGTTTTGTATAAAAATCATTTTTTCATTTCAAATTCATAAATTTCATTCATTCATTCTTTTCATATATATCATCAAGAATTTGACATTCTTACAACTATAATTGCATTTTTCATGCATGGTCTCTTATTTTTTGGTATTTTATAAAGAGGGAGAAGTAAATATAATTGTTGAAAATTCTGGTGAAATTTGAATTAGCTTATTTATTATATGTTGTATGAACTTGTTCAGAGACATTCCATTCTTGTGCCATAACTAAACACAATAACAAAAATGTGTGATTAGTTTTGTTGCATTCCAATATGCATTGAATTATAATGCTCATATTTATTTTGCTTTGATTGTAATTTAATTTATCTAAACATTTCTCATTAGAAATGATTAAAATTTATTAATTAAAAATTAGTTCAAAAATTACAATTTCTTTCAAACTCACAAATTAAGAAGGAATCTAAGAAAACTTTTGTTATTGTATTTAAGAATAACATATTTTACATTCCATTTTTGCATTATTTTATGTATGTTTTTTTTTTCTTGTCACATAATTTATGTTTTATGTTAATTGTTGAACCTGTATTGTACAAGAAAGTTTGTACGTGAATTAATTTTTGTCATATTGCACAATTTTATGATTATATAACATGTATTCCTTTTGTAAGAGTTGCCAATATATAGGCACTAAATATTTTATTTTTATTTATACAAGAGTGATATTTTAAAGTTTTATTGTAGCCTCAGATGTTTTCAACACTGTACATGAGTAGCTTACTGTTTTTAATGTGTTTTATGTATTAAAATAGAATTAATAAATAAGTTATGAAATCAAATTTGTTCTTAATTGTGGTCATATAGTTAACACATTAATATTTTATAAGAATTAATAGATTTTGTCTTTTAAATTGAAGGATTTTAATTAGCACAATAAAATGTTCTTAAAGGAACTTTGTTGATGCACTCTTATGCAGTACATTAGCAAACATGCAAGATGGCCCAAAGAAACAAGAAATTTGAAATAACTTTACCACATGTCAATATTTGCTCTTAACTAATTCAACAATTTGACTTTGAAAAGATTCTTAACATACGGTCACTTATAGCTATAGCAGGAAGGTAAAACTTGTGACTGCCTACTTCCCTTTAAGTGCTTTCACTTAATTAATTCAATAAAAGAAATGATTGTGTGTTCACTTGCCTCTTTTTTACATTTAATCTCAAATTATTACATAAAAGTAAATTTCACAACTTAATGAAGTTTTTTCTTTCACAATTTGGAATTTTTACAAAATATAGTAAAGATTTTTGAAGTAATTCAAAAAAAATTTCATGATATTTTCTTTAATAAAAAATTATGCTATCTTAATATTTACAAAAAATCAAAAGGTTTATTACCCTATTACTAATTTAATTTCTCATGCCATTTGCTATGGTCTGGTAAGTATTTTCAAATGAATTTTGATCTAGTACTATATAATTTAAATTAAATATTTGTGAAAAGAAATTTCAAACATTTTTATGTTGTAATATTGTAACTCAGTTGCTGAGATTTAGAAAAGTTATGTCTTATTGGGATTTTGTGTCTCAGTGATATTTAGGCTAGAATCTGTTTTAAACTTCCATGTCGTAAAAAAAGATTACAATTTTACATCACAATTAATAAGTGAATTGTGATATTACCAATCTTATTGATGTCTGTGTGAGAATATCTACTTATATTATCTTGTGAATTTTTGTTGCTTTAAAATATTGAGAATCATTGAAGTCATAACAAAAATTTCATCTTTCTTATGAAAGTAAATCTAGATTGTCTTTTTTAGAAAAAAATCTAGAAGTTCATGTATTCCAAAATAATAAAACTATAAAATATTTGTGAAGATTCTATAAAAGCATAAAATCAAGATTCAAATCAATACCAAATAAAGTTAATATCGAAATTTATTCAATTAATTTATAATGCATCTTATTTGTGATTATTGCATAATTATTTGTAAATGTTTACTATATTATCCAGATTGTATTATAGAGAATTCTGTACCAATTGTTTTAAAAGTATACTAATTCTGATTTTTTCTGAAAAATTGCCAGTATTTTTCCTTTTTTTCCCCAATATTTTAGGAAGCAAATAGTGAAAAAATATGTGATTACATAATAAAGACTATTCAATTTAAAAAGGAAATTCGCCATTTTTTAATTGTAAGACATAAAATTATACATGTCAAATTTTTTACGAATATTTTGTAAACCTGTCTAATGGAAGAATTTTTTTTTTTTTATGATACTTATTAGTAGGTATGAATTTTTTTGACTTTTAAGTTTCAAGTTTTGCTATTATTTTTGGTATGATGTCTAAAACATTTTAAATTATTTAATGTCACATTTTTTATTCATGATCTAATATTTTATACAGATATTGTGAAAGCTAAATAAATGCCTATATATATATATTTAAAAATTGAATTCAGTGGTATGAAATTTAGGAATTCAGTGGTATGACAGCCCATATGGGGGCCAAGACTTACAGTGCCCATATCTGTTTTCAAGGTAAAAGGCCTTGGAGTGGGAAGCATATGTCCTGGCAAGGTGGTTAGCCTAACCTGAGATCCCAATGCAAGCATGCTTTGTACTCAATTTTATCGACCCACTGAAGGAATGAAAGGATGATGAGTGGCTTAACCCGGTCCGAGGATTGACCATCGGATTTGTGTCTTGGGAGTGTGAAGCACTACTTCTAAATATTTGGAAAACTATTCAAATATATACACTTGTCAGAAGTCTGCTTACAAATGCACTGTAAATTCCACTGAGAATAAATGTACATCATAATGTCAATATTAATTCTATTTTATAGATAAAGCTTTTCTTTAACAATTCCTTAAATATCAGTAACAATTTCAGAAAGATAACTCACATTTTTTAAAAGTAATATTAATAAAAATTACATAAAAAAACAATCAGAAAAAGTTTGTGTACAGATAATAATTATAAAGATATTTGTGCAAATTAATCTTTATTTTATCCTCCGTGAGCTTTTATGAAAGGAAATATTGTTTGCATTTGTCTTTTACTATTTATTCATTTTAACTCAGGTGTCAATACAACAAATAGAATAAAAGCATTGTTTTGGTAATATGATGTATTAGTACTCACAAACAAGAAGACTTAAAATGGATTCTAAAGCAAAAGAGATTGTTCCGGACCAAAAATCACATTAAGATAAAGGAATGAAGGTAAAGCTCTTCGAGCAACTGGGAAGATAGTTGATAAAACTCATCCTTCTATCCAAAGAGTTATCAATATAATTACAAGTCATCGAAATCTCTGTTTTCTTAAAACCTTGGAGTAACTGACAATTTAAGCTGACTTTACGAAAAAAGATATGCATCCTGATATCCTTACGTTTAAATCCAAAGTTTACTGCATCTCTAATAACAATTGATATCAGATACGGCCGTGTTGCTTATAGAAAGCCATGTATTTAAATTACAAATACGCAGAAAAACGCTTAAATTTTGTCAGTAAGTATGTTAATAAACCTTCTGAGAAAAAGTAATATTCTTTGATGAAAGCAAGTTCTGTATGTTTGGCATCAAGGGGTGTAAACTGGTGTGGAGAAAGCAAAGTATGGCTTTTGAGGAGCAAAATTTTGTGTCTACAGTTACACACGGTGGAGGTGTAGTAATGATTTGGGGGTGCATGGCAGCAAGTGAAGTTGATCGATTAACTTTTATAGACTCCACATTAGATGATATGGGATATCTAAATAATATTAAAAAATTTGAAGCAGAGTGCACAAGATTAGAACTTTGGCAATGACTTTTGATTTCAATAAGACAATAATCCAAAACACTCTGCCCACAAAGTAAAGCTCTGGCTATTGTACAATACCAAATATCAGTTGCATTTCTTCATAATCGCCAGGCTTAAACAGCATGGAACATTTATGGGACTTACTGTAACGCAACATTCAGCAACAGAACATAATATCGAAAGATATGCTATAAAGAGTAATTATGATGGAATGGAATAGTATTTCAACAGCAGAAACCGCCCAGCTAATTCACTCTATGCTTAAACGATTGGAAGAGGTTCTCAGACATAAAGGTTTTCCAACCAACTTTAATTGAGAGTCCATGGTAGATAATTTTTAAAGACTTTTCTCATCTGTACGCTAATTTTTTCTGATTGCTTCTCATGTAATTTTTAATTATTATTACTTTGAAACAATGCATGTTATCTTTCTGAAATTGTTACTGATATATTTGAGGAAAATAATTACATGATAAATGATATATTGTTAAATAAATAAATGATATATTGTTAAAGAAAATCATTACATAAAAATTGAATTTATGTTGACACTATGATGTATTTTTATTCCATGTAGAATGTTTACTGTGCATTTGTACGCAGACTTTTCTGGGAGTTTATATAATTAATGAAATAGTAATTTGTCTGAAAAGTAAGATAATTAAAAAAACTTTTTGAAATAAAAATTTGCCAATTAAAAACTAAAATAACTAACAAAAGATAAACGAAAAAAAAATTTTTTTTAACATTGAATTTAAAACAAAAACTTCATAAATAAGTGATTTCTCTGGAAACTTCTGAAAAAACTAGAATTAAATTCCTTAAAATATAAAACCATTCAGGTGTGGCCATGATTAAATTCATTCAACCAAATTAGCGGAAAATAAGGTTTGATTCTTTAATCTCTTCTTTGTGAAAATATGCCGAGTTGGCAGTCGAATTGCCTACGGTTCAATATTTCATAAATTCGTTTAGCACTCAGTGCATAAGTATTTAAAGTTGTTCGGGATTCCTTTTAAAATGTAGGCTAGGCCTAATTAGCTCTTGCGTGCAAAAAAAATGGCTTGTGGCAAACCTAACGCTTAAAAATGCATTTGCTTAAAGAATGCAAAGAAACAAAAAGTAAAATTTTTTTGCATGTGCTGACGTGCTTGATATGAAAAATGCCTTCAATTCAATCAGATGGAATGACATAGTGGAGCAATTAAATCGATTTAAATTAAAAAGTAATCTACATAGATTATTGACATTATTTTTACATGACAGATCATATACTGTTACATACGACATTGGAGTACCTCAAGGTTAATCTTTGGGTCCAATACTATGGAACATAGTAAACGACTTACTCTGTAAGGAATTTGGAATAGATATTCATTGTCAAGCATACGCCGATGGTATTGTCATACTCCTAACAGATAAAGTATAAATTTTCTAAACTTGCCACAATACCACTAAGTATAGTTCAACACTGGACTAACATTAAGCATTAATAAATGTAATTATACGATATTTGTAATCAAGAAAGAGATCACTAGAAGACCCACAATTACTTTAAATCGCAAGAGTATTACATACAAATCCGAAATCTCATACCTTGGATTGACACTAGACACCAAACTAAATTAGACAACTCACCTTAACAACATTCAAGAGAAGATACTGGGGATCACAAATAAAATGGCAAGGAGAGTAAGACAGACCTGGTGCTTAAAACCGAAGATACTTAAAATCATATATCATGCAGTGTTTGAGAAAATAATATACGCGTGTCTAATTTGGTATAGGAATAGAAAAAGGATCAAAACTAAATTGCTGCAAATACAGAGGTTTCCATTATTAAAACTTACTAAAGCTTACAGAACGGTCTCTACTGAGGCCCTGCAAGCTTGGCAGGGTGTTTACCTATCGATCTACAAGCATTAAACTTGAAGAACAGTTATTTACTTTGGAATCATAAACTTCCTATCTCGATAGATGTCCTAATTATAACTAATGATAACGCCTGGACTAAGATGAAACATTAGATCCACCCTGGGATACATTTAAGATTAATTGGGACATTGATATCATAGATAGTGAACATAATGCCTTTACAGACGGATCAAAGATAGACAACAAAGTGGGAGCAGCGGCAATCATCAACTTTTGTAATAACACAATAGAGACTTTTTCAATGAAACCAAATGATGAGGCCACAGTATACGAAGCAGAGCAATTGCAATTCTTGAAATCATGGAATACACAATAGATAAAGTAATTAGAAAGATACACATACACACGGATTCAAGATCAGTATTAGAAGCATTAACAAACAATAGGAACACGAACAACACCATTTCTGATATAATATCTATTTATAAAGAACATCCTAATACATTAAAATTCCATTGGATCAAAGCTCATTGTGGAATACTATTTAATGAAATTTTGAAAGAGAAGCTAAATCAGCAACAATGGGAACAGTAATAACTCACCAAACATTGTATAGCAGAATACAAGTCAAGACTCTCTTGGAACAACATATTATTAGAACATGGCAGGAGAAATAGGAAAATTCCAGCAAGACCCTTAAGCTTCACGATATATACCTGAATGTATCCATAAAACGCTTAATTATAAATTTCTACACTAACGAAATCAGAAAAGGACACAGCATTTTTGGTGAATACCAAAGTCGTTTCCATAATAAAAGCCCACTATGCACAACTCTCAAGTTATAGAATCAGTAGAACATATGATCTATCATTGTAGTGATTTTCAGGATATTAGATAAAGACATTATCCAAAGAACTTCAGGAAATTATCAATAAAGCAACTATAATACCATACTAGGTTTAATGGAGCCATACAGGAAATCATCTCACTTGGACTACACCAATGTATGTATAATTAATCAACCAATATAATTTTTTTTAATGTAGCAACACATCCTGTTTACATAATTACATTAATATAATCATAATTTATTGTTATACTCACAATTTGTAGAAAACTCAACATTGTATAATTTTAAATTTTGAATATTGTATATAGACAATACTGTACATAATTGTTGTTATGTGGTTTTTGTATTTTTCTTTTTATTAATAAAGGCTAGATGCCCTTTTGTTGTAAATCTTCCTGGAGGAGGAGTTTTGGTAGACCCGGGCTGGTGGTTGCCGAACTGCGGGCAATACTGGGCTGTGCCTGGTAGTCACGGACTTTGGCATCTGGTATCACACTATCGTTGTGGTGATAGGAAGGTGGCTGTACGCATTCGGTCTCTTGATAGCGCATGTCCCCGTTCTGAGGGGGATTTCTCCTACGATTAGTCATCAAATATCACCGTATACCTATCACCAAGTGCCTCGTCATTTTGAATAAAGTTAGATGATGAAGTCACCATCTGAGCTGGTACCCTTCTCTCCACATCCACGCTACACCGTTGGAAGGACTTGACTTTAAATGTCACATATTAACCCTCCCAATCACTGCTCGCAGCAAATGATGCTTCATTTTGCGGATAGGCGTGAAGCTATTGAGACACTGAAGCTCGGATATTACTACTGAAAAACAATTTAAAAAACTCTGGGGAAAAGCCGTAAATGCATATTTAAGTACTTTATTTTTATTATTATAGTCAGTATTTAAGATTTTTTCCTTCATTTTTTCTCCCAATTAATAGTGTCAAGGTATTTTGCGCATCGTATAATTGTGCCTCATATTTTCATACGGGAATATCAACTATATCAACTGGAATTTTTCAGTAAGTAAATAATGTCTTGTAAAATCTGTTTGAGAAGATGCTTATTACTTAGGTTAAATAGTATACAAAGAAATATGGGTCATTGAGATTCCCATAACGAAAATATTTTTACGTTTGTTAGAAATTTTTAAATGCTTGATAAATATTATCTTAAAACTGGATGAAAAATATGTAAATTAGAAAGTGATGAAAAATACATTAATAAAACGTAATTTTTTTCCCCCAGAAAGATTAGGTTTGGTTGACAAATTTGCTATTCAACTTATTAAAATAAGGATTATAAAAATTTTCTTATCTCGAATTATAGTAGAAAACATCAATAGTTTGCAGAAGCATATCAATTAAAAATAAAAAATGTTTAATTCCTGTGAAATTGTGGATGCCACTAAAATACTAAATTTCAAAGAAGTTACATTAATACATCGGTCAGGAAAATATACAATAGGTAATTAAAGGATTTCTATCTATAATTTTATTAAATAATTTCTAATATATGAAATCATGAAAACTTTATACTATATTAACAAATCAATGATAGATATTATAAATTAGAAAAAAAAATGGGAGTGCTATCATACGCATTATGAATAGGATTGCTTTTAATAATTATATATATTCTCAATTCCTTAGTCTAAAGTATTATATATATATATATATAAACTAAACTCAGTGACTCCGCCCTCTAACAGCCTCTGATGGGACCAAGGCCTACAGTGTCTATACATGCTTTTGCACCCAGGGCACACGGGTCACTGCAACGTCATGGACCGGAAACTCTGGGCTGCAAAACATATATACCAGTCAGGTGATCAGTCTAATGCGAAACCCATGTGTTTAGTTTCCAAGCATACTTGGTATTCAATTTTATCAATCTACTGAAGAGATGAAAGGCTGAGTCAACCTTGCCGTGACTATTCTTGAAAATCACGACCTTATCCTGCTCAAGGATCGAGCCTTGCATCTGTGCTATGGAAGCACTACTGCCCACCCCCACAGGACTTCACACACACACACACATATATATATACATACATACGTATATATACATTTATATGCATGTAAGTATATGTATATACACGAAAATATTAAAAGAAAATCTGAAAAGAGAACAATACAAAGAATAGGAGGAAAGCATAGGGACCATATCTTCATCAGGAGGGAGATGGCAACACCCACTTGTTAGAGATGGTCAGTTTGCAAATTAAACTTTCTTTACTGAGGTACACGAAGGACATATGTCTAAAAATCTTCGAGCTATTCTCCCGAAGAGTGTTTGTATGAAATTGATTGTTTTTCACGTTGTATTTAATTTATATTGGCTTATATCTCTTTTGTTACTTTTGCGCTAGTTAGATTTCTCGTATTATAAATTATTATGTAATGTATTTTTTGATTTAATGTGCTGTATTTTACATACTATATTTATTGTTTTATCAGTATATAATACATATATTAAATGTGTGTTAAATTTACTTCATGACTAATTTCGGATTTTCTTTTAATATATACTGCAAGCAATTATAAACTTGATTTTTTATTTTAATCAATATCAAAATTGAGGGAATGCTTTCCAAATTAATGTCAAAATTAAGGGAATGCATTCTCTGGTGATGCCATTTATTTGGGGAATTTAGAGCAGAATCATACTTTCAGCTTCGTGGTGTTCTGGTTTACCGAAAGACACACCCTACTGACTTAAATTCGCATAGCCGTTGGCAGAGAGAGCTTGGCTTGTCCAAGTGTCATAAATAATAACAAATTTTTAACTAGAAGTTTAAGAAATATTCAATGGTCAATCAATAACTCCAGAAATTTTGTATAAAAAATAAGTCACATTGTTTTCGTAAACTTATTTTTATAAAAACCTTTTTACTTTATAATGAGAAACAGATTTAATATAAAATAAAAAAGTGTCTTTTATGTACAATAAACGTAGAATATCAGAGTTATTGCAATCATCATGAGCGTTAGATATTATAAAAAAAATCGTGAGGGGGGAAATATAGTTCATAATTTATGGATTGTAGATTCCCAGAATGAATAGCAGCTGAGCAATCTTGGTTTGGTTGCTAAACTCTCTGCTTTCTTTTAATGGTGGTCACAAGAGCTAATTTGATCAAACTTCTGGTTTAAAATAGATTCTCTATGAGCATTCATAACCAAGGAATCACCGAACTCATGAAATATTGAATTTAAAACCAGAGCGATGATCCTTCTGCTGGTGGTTCGACAGCGAACTTAGGTTGGATCAAATTTAAGACGACAGAGAAAAAATAATTGAAATTATAATATAGTTGAATAAATTGACTTATAAGTTTTCAAAACACTAATAAACTTGTGTGTTGGGTGATATAATTATTTTTTAAAAATTTAAATTAAATATTTAAAATAAAAAATATATACCAACTGCACATTTTGTTCCCAGATGTGATCAGGTAATGACGGCGCAGGATGATGCTTGACTTCGGTGATCCTACTATTTTAAAAATAAAAATATTTTTGAGGAATATAAAATTGAAAATTTTAGTGCTCACATCGTAAGAAGTGTCGGT
Organism: Latrodectus elegans; assembly: GCA_030067965.1. Taxonomy (NCBI): domain Eukaryota; kingdom Metazoa; phylum Arthropoda; class Arachnida; order Araneae; family Theridiidae; genus Latrodectus; species Latrodectus elegans. The sequence goes on from CM057818.1 coordinate 18,237,355, forward strand.
AAATTCTTTCAGGAATTAAATAACATCCTTAATCCTTTGATACAAAACCAGCCAAATTACGATATCAATAATCCCTCAAACAGACGAAGGCCACACGCTATTTTAAGAACCACCCACTGACTGAGCACAAATAATTTGGTAGTTATTCTTACTATTCTACTCCCCTTAATAACCTCACCCCTCGCCAAAATTTTCAGGAAACACGTGAAATTGCTGTGCTCCCGCTTACTACCCACCTCGCCCAGAATGTTTTTGAAGACCCCCCTTCCTGACCACAATTTAGAAAGATTAAGCCTTTCACAGTCAGACCTTAACAAATTGTTTTCCACTTACACTTTTATAAATTATATCTATAAAAAATCTTTTATATAACATATATATATTAAATATATATATACATAATATTTTTTAAAAAATGTATGCATAATATACATATACATATATAGATATAGATAGATAGATATAGATAAATTCAAAATGTACAACGAATTTCGATTTCAGTTCCTACTGTCTATTTATATTAGTAACTTGTAATATTATATCATAATAAATTAAAACTATATACTTTAATAATTTCAATACTGTCAGAGTGGTTATGCATTGTTTATGCTTTCCCTATAAATGATGCAGAATCGCACCACACAGCTCAGCCAAAAAACCTTGAAATTTCAGAACTGTAAATAGGTGTAAATATATTATTATTATATATAATTAAATGTAAATATTAGCTTCATAAAAAATAATGATGGTAAATATTATTTAAATTCTTAAATAAGTGTAAATATATTAATTTTTATAATTAGCCAGGAAACTCGTACGGTTAATTCAACAAATTAACCGTAAAAGCAATATATTAAATGTAAATATTGAGTTTATATATAACCAAGAAATAACTTGTATTCAACCAAGGATTATTAATAAAAATGTTTCAGTATAACATGAGAGATGCTGCATAATATCAAGAAATGGCACGGAAAGAAAGCACCTAGGAATATTAATACTGGTATATAATTAAATAAATACGATTGCTTCACAGCTGTTTTAGTAAATACCTTCGTTTCAGAAATAAAAATAATATTAATTGATAAACATGCGTTTTTCTATGTTAAAAAGAGAGAGAGAGAGAACGGTTTTTCTCGTTAAATGATAGTATATTAAATTATTAGATTAAATTTCTTGTGTGTGTTTCGATTAGTTACTTTCAGGTCTTCATGCTAACATTTAAACATTACAGAAGGACTGACATTAAATTTTATTTATTATTCTGATTGTGTGTTTTTGTCGCATTTTGTGGTGAGGCGTCAGTAATACCCCGTTCACACAGCCCTTTTTAAATCAATTGAAAGTTAAATCCATGTTGAAAACAGCGTTTGAACTACCGATAATTTGTTTGATTTTTAGAAATATTAGTTTTTGTTCAAAACCATATTTATCGTTTGTTATTACAAATAATATGATATTTTCGAATTCTTTTTATAGTTGAGGACGTTTACTAAGTAATTACAAACCAAAATGGCATATTGTTGTTGTTGTTTCCAATCCTTCAAAGATCTAGCGGCAGCTAGATCAGATCCATGACACCTTGAACCCTAACGAAATCGAGTATCAAAAGTGAACATGCGTAAACATCCGCCAAAGCAAATCCCAGACAATCTAGGATGTGATCGGTGGAATCCGGCTTCAGATTGCATTTTGTGCACAAAGAAAAGACCCAGGTTCAAATCTCATGCACCTCAGATGCCCACTTAAAAGTCTTGAGACTGCCGTTCGATAATGTCTTTCACCTTCGAAATCTATTGCATCCCCATGGATCTTCCTGATAAACCAGGAATGGGCTGGAGGGGTGAGCCAGATTTGTCTGTTTTCTTTCTTCTTGATGGAGAAAATTTCTTTATAAGTAGGTTTATAGTCACTGTTGGGCAACTCAGTGCAACCTCTTTTGGCCAAGATATCTGAAACTTCGTTGCCTTGGATGTTAACATGGAAGGGAATCCATTGAAAGTACTGAATGACATAAATTAATATTATGATATTTCAAATGAGGAATACGAAACCAAAGAATATCGTTGACAAACCTATTTCTTCTCAAACGTAATATAATTTTTTGACGTTTATTTAATATGTATTCAAATATATCTGTGTTATTATTATTTTTTTAATTTTGCTTCTCTTGCATTTATTTTGATGGGTTTCAGATATTTCAACAAACACTGACAACCAGACAGCAGGAAACAAGATGGCGCTAAATGAGTTGAAACGTGTTTAAGTCACTTCCCCAAACTGATTTAAATCAGTTCGAACTCACTTAAATCACAAATTGCCACCGCAAGGAAGTTTTACCGAGACTTAAACGCGTTTAAAAGTGCAGTGCGAACGGGGTATAACCTTTGAAAGCATTTTCCAGTGCAAGGGAACGTGGACCTCCCTCACCACGTTGCCCCTCTTTTTTTTAAGTAGGGAGCTTCTCTGCACATTTTTTTAATTGACATGCTACACTAAAAACTATTTCATGGCTATTCCTTACCGATTTCCCGTTCAGGGTCATGGGATTCAATGATTTTGACTTCATCATTATTTGAGGATTGAACACCATCTACCTTAGGTCTTTTGGCATCATCTATTCAATTATCTAAGATTCAGGGATAGAAATCTCCAATTTTACCATTTTTAGCTATTTCTATTAATGCCATTTTTATGTCATATAAAGAAAAAGCTTAAGTATACAGTAAAAAATAGCATAGTATAATCAACGTAAGTCACACAAATATCATTCAATTACTGAAACTTTTACTGTGTTAAACAATGTCTTCTATAAACTGGTGCATTGTTCATCATAACATAATTTATCAAGTCTTATCCGCATATAAAAATGTATATATTGATTTATCAGATCTTCTTTACAAAGTTAAAATTAGGTCTAAGTTTTAGGGAAAGTACATTTTTAAAATGTGTAACAGCGCAGTTAATTTTTACCTACTTCTTTGATTTTTCAATGCATCTTTTAATGCCGGTTCTCATTTTAAAGCCAATTTATGGTATTTTGTAGATGATCTTTCCCTACAAATTCCCTTTTTCAGTGATCTGTACTTGTGAAAAGCATTATTAAAAAAGATTTTTATCCCCTTGTATTGCGCCGCCTCATTATTGTACTTTTAATGCATCAGGATGAGAATATCTATAATAGAAAAATATTATACTTAATATTTTTTATCACAGATTACTTATAATGCATTTTATTTGCATGCTAATTTTTTGTATGAAATTTTTCAAGGATGAAATGCATTTTAACAAGAGGCCATGAATCCTACTTGCTTTTTCCTCCAATTACATAAAAAAAAATAACTTTTTTATGTTTATTGCAATACATTCCTAAAAGAAATGAATTTACTTATACTTAATATTTTTATGATGATGGATAGAAGTAGGAATAAACTTTTTTCATCACAGAAATAATTAGATATTCAAATGTTTCGCAAAATAAATAATTATATGAATCTATCCTTACTAAAAACTGTGGTTGTTTGATTGGAAATAATTTTGCTCCAATCATATTTCCTTCTTGTAAAAAAAGTCTTGTCAACCATAGTTGTTTTACCGGGAACATTTTTAAATATTGTTATAGTAAATAAATATTTATATATAATAATATATAAATATTTATATATAATAATATAACAAACTTGACAGTTAATTTTTAAAATTTTATTAAAAAATTAAAGAAATATAAAAAATAAAGCAAATATATAAAGCTTACATGAAATTTTTATATGTAAATAAAATGTTAAAATTTTTCAGCACCACCAAGTTGCCGATAATTATGATTAGCATGTGTTTTTGCCACTTCTCGGCAATAACTATACTTGTCATAAAGTTTTTGGTAAGACGCTAGTTAATCCCTATACTGTCTCCACTTATTCCAATGACCATGCTATTACTCTCACTTTGTTTTTGCTTCCACTCACACACAAAAATTATAATAATAATAAATAAAATATCCTGGCATGCTATCTTCGCATTAAGCACATTGAGTGTTCTCTGCTGGATTAACGTAACCATAACATTTCGGTGTATTTTTTTTTTTTTTTGCATACTCATTTAAATCAAGTTACGTGAGGTGAAGTGGTTGCTGATAGCAAGTTCCATTCACTTTTCGGACATTTATAGAAACAACAGCAGTCCTTTTAGGTAAAATACCTAAAATTTCCCTTAACTGCTTAATTTTAACTTCCATTCCGACTACAAGATAGAAAGACATAAGAAAAAAAAATAAAAATAAAAAAAGAAAAGAAAAAGATTGAAAAGAGAAGAAAGTTGGTTGGTAAAGGATGCATTTTTAACATAAGAAAATAGCTCTATAAAATTATGATATACTACGTCCAATAACATTTTATCATGATGTCCATGCCTCCTTATATTACATTCAATCACATTTCCTACTTATATTAATAGTTCCATATCATTGTGACTCAGCACAATGACGACCTGCCCCGTTAGCCTAGTTACCATGCTGTGACTGGAATATCTGCAAAATGGGGATTAGTTTTTGTTTGGTTTTTGTGTTATGGCTTTCATCGCAAGAATTTTATACAAAAACTAACACTAATTCCTGTGTTTCTAATTTAAATATTTTTAGTTTGATAATTTATAATTAGTTATTTGCATTTTACGTCATCGGATCCTCGCGGACAAAATTATGTGCTTACTTTATCGAGGAAATGGAAAATAAATATAAGTTACTATTCATCTTATGAAATGTGCACAGTAATCGTTATGAATTAATAATTATCATTCGCATAATGAAGTGAAAAAAAAATGAAATTAGAATTGCATGTGAATATATACTTATAATAAAAAAGCATTTCTATTTATGCATTTAATTTTCATGGGTCTCAAAAAGATTGCTGGAAAGTACAGAAAACATGTAAACTACGGCCATGTTTTATGTTCTTATTTGCCCTTTTCTTTTTGCAGTGAAAGTATCTAATAATATGGCATATAATACCCAGTTCGCATTGAACTTTTTAAATCAATTTAAAGTTCAATCTAATTTAACTTAAACACTATGCTGAAAACAACATTCGCTCGACCTTACCGTCGAAAAATTGATTTTCGTTCAAAACCTTATTTATTGTTTATTATTATGAATTATACGATATTTTCGATTTTTTTTATAGTTGAGCACATTTATTAAACATTTACAGTCCAAAATGACAATAATTAAATTTTTGGTATTTCAACTAAGAAATATGAAATCATAGAATGTCGTATAGAAATCTATTTCTTCTCAAACTTAATATGATTTTTTGATGCTTTTATAAATATTTATGTGCTATTATTTTTAAAAAATTTTCTTCTCTTATATTTATTTTGATCGCTCTCAGATATTTCAACAAACATTGATAACAAGATAGCAGAAAACAAGATGTCGCTAAATTATAGTTCGCTAAACTGATATAAAACAAATCATAAATCAGTTCCAGCTTGCTTAAATCACAAGTTGCCTCGAAAAGAAAGTTGAGTTGAGAATTAAACGAGTTTAAAAGGGCAGTGCAAATGGTGTATAAACGAAAATAAATGAAGTTCTATTATTTCTTTTAATATGATCGAAATTAGGTGTTGACTTAAGCATGATTTTAAAATTCGAATACTATTATCACGTATCAATGGATATGATGTAAATTGATGTTTTGATGTAACTTTTACTTGCGGTTATTGATAAATGATAATTATGTAAAGTGTATCTCATATATTTTTTGAACATCTACTCTAATACTTCATTAAAACCCTTAGCAACTCATATTTAGGTAAATATATAGCATGATAAAAAAGGTAAATTGCGTTAATTAGGAGCATATAAAAAATATGTGTTCTAAACTCATGGTATGGTTAAAGGAACAGAGATTTTATGTGAAGATGTAATTAAAATTAAGATGTTTTGGTGAATATTTTTGATTTAATAAAAAGGATTAGCAAATTTAAGTTGATTTAATTTTTTTTAGCATTTATTATCATGTAAAGCCTTAATTTTATATTAAGAAAATTTTGCATAAAATTCTAAATTTATAATAAATATTATATATAATTAGGACTTATAAATAATACGATTAAAATAATAGTAAGATACAAACTTATATATGGTACCATATTTGTCTATCATAAATGGTATAATGTTTGTATGCCAGTCTCATTTTTTGATAAGCCGCAGCCGAATGGTTAGCGCTCTTGCCTTTGGTTCAACAGTTCGTGGGTTCGAATCCCACCTTGTGCATGGATGTTTGTAGCGGTTCAGAATCCACTTTAAGCCATAGGTAACGGTCTATTTAGCCCTTGTGCTCAAAAAATGACCGTTGAGCGACAAACAAACAAACATTTTTTGATAAATTTTTCTATTCATTTTGCAAATAAACAAACAAAAATATTTAGTGTCATAATACTTCTGTGTACTTTTCCTTTATACGATAATTATCGTAACGGGAAAGAAAACAATCGTAAATTACTGTCGTAAATATATATTTGCATGCATTGTATATTGCTTAAAAAGGTTTCGTTTTAGAAACTACTAAAAAAATTATTCAAATGTTTTATATTTACATTTTATAAACTAAATAATTATCACTTATTGACAAAACTTATTTAAACACTAATGTTTATTTCTGGCAGAAAATGTTTAGCAATCACATTGGTGATTGATTGCATAAATATAATGTAATAGTACCTTTTTTCAATGAAACAAAATTAAATTTTACTATATTTGACTGTTTTATGCCCTTGGAGATTAATGATTGTAATGATCCTTTTAAATGACAAAATTATCATCAAGAAATAATTTGCACCTACAAGCCATAGCTTTGTTCAGCATTTAGTTTGTTTACTATTGCTTACTCTTTTTAGTCAACTTTTGCACAAAAAAAAAAAAAAAAAAAAAATTGATATATATTAGATTTAAAATAAAATTCTGAGGCAATAAAACCATTATATATTATTTTTACTTCTCCATAAGAAACATGCTATTTCTTTAGCATCATAAGCAGGGGCATAAAGAAAAAATACCTATTTTCTTCTTTTGATAAGAAATGATAATTTTTAAGCTTTTATCTCTGTTATATAATCTTTGCTAATGAAGTTGTTTTTAAATAATATCTGAATGAAATTGTTATCAATGATATTGAATGGAAAAAGATAAAAGCAGTAATATTTCTGGAATGTTTCATCTTTTCCAGATTCACTATATGTTAAAAACTAAATTTTGCTGTCATAGAGCATATTTCTATTCTTAAATCTAAGAAAAATTTATTCTTCAAATTTAACTTTTTTTTTGGAATATATTAATCCTTTTTATTCATCAATTCTATTTGTGTATGTTTGCTGATGTAATTTATTAAAATTATCATTAAAAAATAAAATTTATTATTAACTTATCTTACACAAAATATTTTCATAAATGAAATTAAAGAAAGTGTTAATTGATCTTTGAATTAATTTTATCTCTATCAAACTGCTTTTTACTGGGAATTTAAATCTAATTACATAGAAATATTGTAATTTGTTAAATAATTCATAATAATTACAGAATACACTATCAATTCAAACCATTCTATTTTTTATTCTACTTTAATTTTACTTATATTTTAATCAGTTTTATTGCCTAAATTTGCTACAGATTTAAAAAAAAAATTAATAATGTGGGAAATATTTAGTGCTATAGTTAAAATGTACTGTGATTGAAAGTAACATAAAGTATTTTTATCAGGCTTTTTTCTATGTAACTTTCAATGTTTTTTTATTACTCAATATCAAATTTTGTATATGCTGAAGAAATATTATTTTATTATTTTTAAATTTGTTTATAATTTCTTACAAATATATAAGTATTTGTATTATGTATATGTAAATTTCAGATTTGTAAATATTTTTCATTGCTTAAAATTTGAACTTTATTTTTTATTTGATTTTTTGTCATTTTTGTAATTTACAAGTGATTTGTAGAATTCATGTAAAAAATAAGAAAATATTATATTGTTTCTAAAAAAACAAAAAAAATCTTGACAAACTTTATATGGATGCAAAAATAATTATAAAATTTAAATTAGTTAATTTAATTGTGAAAAATATTTAAATAAAAACTTTTTAAATTAGCACTTTTATTTTATGTGTGATTATTATCTGAATCACTGTAGAAACAATTTTTTTATACGTAAGTGTTAACAAAAAGAAATATTTTGTTTTGCTGAGAAGAAAATTGTAGTATTCTTGCAGAATATAAATTTTAGCATGAGATTTCAAATCCTTTTTCTCTTAAAATAAAGTCACATTAGATTAGAAAAATAATGTTTTGTGATTGTTTATTATGAAGAAATAATATATATATTTTATTTCTTCTATATTAATGAATTTAAATTCTCTAGTAAGATTAAATGATATTACATAAAAAAGTAAATTTTTTCATTTAATATACTGTTCCAGATTTTAAGCATAGACTTGAACATGGTTTGTAACTTTTAAACTGTCACTCATTTGGATGGAAATATTATATTACTATAAATGAAATACTTTCATAAGATCATTAATCTCTCTCTTTTTTAATTATGAAAGATACATATACATAATTCTTATTTTAACTGTGTATTTTTTCTCTTTAAGATGAAAAACTATTTTAAATAGAAAAAAGTACCATTTTATTCACAAGTAAAAAAAAATCAGGAGAATGTATTTTTATTAGTTTTTACAAATTTAAGCATTTTTATGTCAGAGGGAAAAATTCTCTTATTAGATTTGATCACGTTTATATTGCTAATCTCTATAATTTTATACTAGTTATGTCATCTGGTAGATGGTTAAAGATCGGTAAAAATGGGAGACGTCCTCAGAAACTCAATAAAATACCATTTAAAGAAGAGTGGAAAATGGTTTTAAGTAATCAAGTTTCTACTAGAAAAGGAAAATCTTCTGGTACTCACATGATTTATTTATATTTTTTTAATAAATTTTAATGTCTGAAATTATATTTAATATATTCCAATCTTATTTCTTTAATTTTACCTACATAGAAATCATTTTTCTGTTTGCCCACTGAATATATATATATATATATATAAAGTGTTAAGAATGGTTGCAATGAATGAAATGAAACTTATATCAAATTATTTGTCTCTCTGACTAGCTTAAAATGAAAATTGTAATTGCTGTGTTTGCACTTACTTTTTAAAACATAATTAATTCTGATTAAAATTCCTTGTGAAGTAACTTATGTTGTCTGTGATAAATTTAAGTGATGTAATATTCTGCTTCTGCAATTTTTCTTGCTTCAAGAAAAATGGTATATGATTATTTTTCCCTTTTAATAATTATCATTCATATATAACCAATTTGAGTGGAGAAAAGGATTTTAAAGTTTTGGATTCTCCATTTTTCCTACATTCCCATTGGGTAAATTCTTTTTTTTTTTTTTTTTTTAAGTAACATTTAAAAATAATAATTGTTATTTAATAAATTTTCAACACCACTTTCTCTTTTCTATTACTTTTAACATAGCTATGAAGTTGTAGACCACTTTTCTGCCTAAAGCATTGCCCTGGGTACATCTCTAGGAGATAGATCTGTGATGCATCTGTTTTTTATCTATGGAGAGTTACTTAAGTATATGGGTGCAAAGACAAGGGAGACTATCCTTAAAGTCTTTAACTGCTTCTGGGAGACAAGATGCATCCCCTCTATCTGGAAAAGAACTACAATCATACCAATCTTGAAAAAAATAGATGCGAAGAAAATTGAAAGCTACCTATCAATTTTGTTGATACACATTATGGCTTGTACTAAACAGATTAAGCTGGTACCTTAAAGAAAATTGGCTGATAACTACTCTACAGGCTTTCTTTTGGATAAACTATTCAACAAATGACCCGGTTACATTTTTTTTTATGAAACAATGAAGATGTTCTGGATAGCAGAAATTTTCCTTTTGCAGTCTATATTGATTTAAAAAATGCATATGACGTAGTTTGGAGAGAGCGACTATTGCAGAAATCCATTGAATTTGATATGAACAATTTAAATTGTTTAATTTATATATTTCATTGGATGAAATCTTTCCTTGACCAACAACTCTGCTGAATGAAATATGGCAACATGTTTTCTAGGTCGTTTAATCTTCAGACAGGTTTACTTCAAGGTGCAGTTGGTAGTTGTGCTGTGTTCAACACGTATATTAATCATTTGGTTTTGTGAAGGGTTTAAAATACTTACTTTTTGCAGATGACTTGATTATATGGACACAAGTGCCAAAGAAGAATGGAAAGTCACTAATAGAGAGTTAAGTAAGGTGTTATAAGTCATTTTGTCTTGGTATATTGATAATAATATGATTGTTAACCATGATAAAACTGCTGTACAGTCCTTTTTGTTAACCCACTAAATTTTTTCTCCTAATCTAGTTTATTGAGATACCATACTCAAAACCACTAATCAAATTTGATTGGAACTGCATTAGAATACAGAAGAGAGGAATCTTGATTTTTTAAAAACTGTTTAGCTAAATGAAATTTTCAGTCATTCAATACATTATTTGATTTGTTTGAGAGACTTCATTTCATGGTGCAAAATAGTGTTTAGAACAAAGCTATGTAAATAGTGTTGTTTTTAGTGCCTTACTACTAGGATTTTCACCTTTCTGCAATACAAGGGGTGGAAGTGAGGACAACTTTATATAGTGGGTCACCCAGTGGGCCATAAAATCTCTGAAAGTGGATCTTAGTCAGAGACCAAACAAAAGACCTCAAGAATTGGTCTGTTATACCCATAGATATCATTTCACATGGAAGACATTGGAACCATGACATATTTTATGTACTCCAGCATCTTTAGTGATTCTGATGGATCATTGGTTATGTTGGGATTCAAGCTCAGTATATTCTGATAACAAAAGCTATATCCTAACCACGACCACTATGTAAATAATAATTTTTATTTATTTATTTTTTTTTTTGTAATGTCTCAATTTTCCTTTTGTGTGCTTGCTGATCTACTAAATTGAGCATTGAAGCTCATGTGATCTAGCTGGTCGAACTGCTAGATTTTAATAAAATAAAATACAGCAATATTAATTTGGCAATACATATATATATGTGTGTGTGTGTGTGTGTGTAGCAGTTTATTTTTTAACACATCTGAAATAATTATTTATAGTAATATTTTTTTATTAAATTTAATTCATGTTTTATAAAACTATGTTTAAATCAATTTTCAGACAAAATATACATTTATTAATCCAAAATTTTGTTCCCAAAACTTTGAAAATTTTTTATTAATTTTTGTTGCAGAGTTTTAAATATACTGCAATATCCAAGCAAATTAGGTATATAGTTGTTTAAATATGTGTACAATACCTTAAATCAAAATATTTTTAAGAGAAATTTATGCTAACCTTATCATCATATTCCGTATTTTTCAATGTCAATTTTGATTTTAAAAGTAGAAGGATGAAATTTGACAGTTTGCATTTTTTCCTGATGCGATGAATAGTATATTTTTATTTCTTGATTTAATGAAAATGTATATTATTATATCAGTGAGATTCATTTTTATGGTTATTGACTGTAGCTATATTTAAATTTTTTTAGAAATCTCAAGTAATGTGTTCTAGTTGTAAAATTATAGTATATTTTTATATAAAACTGGAAAGAAATATTATTTTTTTTATGTTTTCATGATGAAATAATCTGAATCAAATGTTGCCCAAATATATTTTATTTGAAACAAAAGATCAAAGAAACTATTTTTAGTCATTATATTTATTCTTTGGTTTATAAATTCTATTGAAATCTTGTTTGGGATAACAAGTTCTCATTCATAATTCACTGTATTATATAAAATAATTATTGTTACTCTAATTACATACCCCTATCAACAATCATGTTTCATGAAATAATTTCAATGTTTTTGTGTTATTCAAAATTTAGGAAATGTATCAGTTTTCTGTTAGCTAATTATTTTAAGTAGTCATAAGTTTTATTTAGTTTTTTAATGTAAACTGAAAAGAAAATTCGCCCTGTCACAAATATATTCAGCAATTTTATTTCTGTTACATTTTAGTTGCTGTGTTTTTATTAAACTCATGATTTTATTTTTTGCACTCCCTATCAGAATAGAATAATATTTGTAATGTAATTTTTTCTCTCCTTTATATTTGTTTAATTTATTATTTTTTGTAGATGTACCCTGCTTGAAAGAAACATTTGCTTTCATAACCTGCTTGAAGGATAATAATAATTCTCATGAGATTTGTAGAGCCCAAGGAGAATCAGTCACTAAATGTTTTGAGCATTACATGGTAATAATTTTTAAGTTCAAAATTACTAACCAGGAAGGAACATTGTAACCCATTACTTTAACTACCAATTTTATTTAAATCTCAAAAATGTTCATTGGTTCATATGTGATTTAAATGTTTTATTCATATACTAATGATGCAATTTAAATTAAACATCAAATTGTTGCAAAACCATTTGGATGAAATATAATGATTTTTATTGCTATAAAATTATTTAATACTTATATAATCTCCACATTGTATTAAAAAAATATGAATATGTAAAGAGTAGGATATTTTAGTTTTTTATTTATTCAACAAATTGGCAATCCCTTATACTAAAATTCTGAAGCATGTAGTTTTCATAAATAAACCAATGAATATAATACTTTCAATAATTTAAACTTATAACTGAATGTGCAAGTAAAATATACTTGTTTATTTCTTTTTTTTTAATTTTACTTTCTTTTCTACATAATTTGCAATACTTAAAATTTATGTTGTTGCTTTTTATATTACTTTTATTAAGATTTTTTTTTATAAAGTATTGTTGCTTGTTTCTGAATTATTTAATTTGTTCTTGAGAAGATAATATCAAGAAGCAATATTGAAGCATAGTTACTTATCATTTAAAAATCCATACTTCTATGGTAACTTTTTCTGCCCATAATTATATTAATTATTTATTGAAATTTAGTTCTGATTTTAATTTTGATCAACGATTCATTTTTTAAAATTTTATTAAATGTAAATGTCTACTTTCATTTTGTTATGTTATCAGATTTATATTTCAATAAAACAGGAAATACCTGAAGTATTTCATAAAAAAATTATCTTTCACTATTTTCAAACCTTTATATAAAAATGATTTATAAATTTTATATATTTTTGTTTACTTTTTTAGACTGAGAAAGCAAGAGCTAAAAAAGCCAAACACGCAACTGGTGATTTTGTGCCCAGTATTAGTGTGAAAGATATGGAACCTGCACAGTTAAATAGATTCCTTTCTCATTTTCCTCATAAACTAAAGAAAAATTAGTCTTCATGTACTTAACTTATCTGTGTAAGGAAAATATTGTTGAATAAATATTTATCAGTTGTGTTAGAAATTTTTTAATTTCTGTATTATCGGCGATAATAAATATATGTTTATTATTTATTATTATAAATATATATATTTATAATAATAAGATATATATATATATTATAAACATGGAAAAAATTACATTATAAACAAATTTTTAAATAGTAAAACTAAAGAAGGATTTATACTTAAATTATACATTTAAATCGGAAATCAATTGCAAATTAATTTTCTTGTAACTGGATTCATTGTTATGAAAAATATCGTTTTTACAAATGAATTAATAAAATGTGTAAGCTGCAAAAAATTTGAATAATTTAAGTTTAGCAAACTTTTTTACTCTAAAAAAAACCTATCCTTTTTATTAATTTATAAATGAGAACATAAAAAAAATTAAAATTAGAATCATAGAACAATGAATACAATTATTTAAAAATTCATTAAAGAATATAAAAATATTTATTATTTCTAAATTATATTAAATTTTATTCTTTTAATCTTCAATTTCTAAAAAAAAAAAAAAAATTTTAAATTTTAAATGGAGAACTTCTGTATAAAATAGACTTTTCAAAAATTTTGATTTAACATCTTTCAATAAATATATTGCAATTGTTTTGATCATCATCATTCATAGCGCGCCAGACCAGGATGAACGAACCCCTTCTGAATAAGTTTTTTCCAGCCAAACTCATCCAATTTTTTGTTCCAAGGATCCTACAGTCTTCCTCGACTGCATCCACCCATCTCAGTTTTGGTCTTCCTTCTCTTCTTACACTGATGGATTTTTCAAAAAAAAAAAAAAAAAAAAAAAAAAAATTCCCCTAGTGTTTTATTGACCTTCATTCTTATAACATGTCCAACCCAATTAAGGCAGCTTACTTTAGTGTGATATACAACATCTGGCTCGTTGTATATTCGGTAGATTTCTGTATTGTATCTTCTGCGCCAGATACCATTTTCCTTCGTTACCTTCAAAGATACTTCTTAAAATCCTGCGTTCAAATAGGCCCAACAGCCTCTCTTCCCTTACAATTAAACAATTGTTTTGATAATGATCCATATAAAATTTTTATTTTATATGGATCATTATCAAAATCGGATGAGTATTTTGATCATATAAAATACTCATAATTTAGTGAAATGCATTAAATTATGAGTATTTTATATGATCAAAATGGTCATAATATTTCATATTGAAGACTAGACCTTTATAAGTAAAAATCTAAAAATGAAGTCATTTAACACCTCAGCCTATTGATTATGGTACAAGATTTAGTCCTATCTTTCAAACCATGAATACAATTCACAATATTTGGTAAATTATTGATTAATAAGATAAATGGTCACCTGAAGCATAGTAAATAATGAACAATTATAAGAAATAATGAATGAATAGGTATAGTTATGCCAATTTTAAAGGATCTATCAATTCACTTTACAATATTTAAAAATCGAGTGTTGAGAAAGTCGCTTTACATGCCAATTTTATTTTGATATCTCAATAAATGCTGCAATTTTATTAATTTACATGTAACTGGGTACATGTGTACATCAAACCTTATCGATTGTAGAAATGGAATGTGTAACATCAATATACATTTTTCAAAATTTTATTTTTGCTTATATTTAATTAGTCAGTAGCTTTTGCTATAATATTTGGGACTTATTTTTTGATAATTAGAACAATTTTTAAAAAAATTTCTAGTATATTATTCATGGACTCTACAAGTTATAATGCTCTTTGGAATATAAGGTCTGTGGTTCGATCCCAACTACTGTTATACATTGGGAGATGGATGTTGCCTTTTGTATGCATGCCTTTCTGGATGAGTATTTGTGAATATTCCAGATTTTTTCCTCCCTTGTGACAAGTGAATGACTCATTAATTATGGAAAATCTATCCAAAATGTATTTTATGCAATAGATATTAAAATGCTTTTCTACAGATTTCTGTTAAATTCTCCACAACATTGTATATAAGTGTATCATGCATATTATTTCACTATGGTCCAATGTTTAGGCTGTGATCTGTATAGCGAAAGGTGCAGGGTTCAGTCCCAGCTACTGTTGAGCAATGGTAAATAGATATAACTTCCTTATTATGCATGCATGTTTGTTCTGTGGTGTGCTTGGAAATTTTCTCAATGTACTCCCTTGTAACACATGAATATGGCCCACTATCGAAGAAAAATCTCCCAGCAGTCGATCATACATGATGGATAGAGCTGTTTGATATAAAGATGCCAAAGTATGTAATTCATGAAAGAAATGATGTTTCTGTACTTTCTGTCATACACAATATAATTGTATCATTTCTTAGATAGTAATAGTACAGCTGTGTTGCATGTACGGAAATTTTGTTGAACATGAGAAGATTTTAAAAAGACCTGATTAATTCACTAGATACTATTTTTGCAGAATATGTAAGACCAAATATCTGAAATCCATGGAAATCCAAATTTACAACTGCATTTTATGATTATTTTGTGCAGTTATAGATAATGATATAGGTATATCTTTGATGAGTTAGCTCTAATAGTTTATAGGTATCTAGCCGTTTGGCCATTTACCCTATTATTTTAATAAAATTGCATTCATACCTAAATGAATCTTCGAAATACACACAGTTTTTAATGTTAAATAAGTTCCAACTAAATAATAACCTATAAGTTAAGTGCTCTCAAACTGGTATGTGTATATGCATTTGGGCAGGGACATAGTTCTACTAAATTAAATAAATAAAGTGGTAGCATTTTATTGGTGTCCTCTAAGCCTTGTATTTTTTTCAATCTTCCCATTTATTTCAATTCTCATTTTACAAGCTAAAATTTGGAAACTCTCTGGCGAACTCGTTTTTATGAATTTTCCTTTACGCTTATTTCTTACCATCTATTTTTTTTTTTTTTTTTCCATTTTTTTAAAAAAATTTTATTATTTTATTGCTGAGAAACTGGGATGGACGTTTTTATTAGGAAATCATAAATCGTTCGAATTATGTAAAACAATCTGATTTGGTGATGTTGTAATCCTTGATTTTTTGAAGAATTTGTGGAATTTCTCTCTCTTAATATAACATCCGCCCATGCATCATGGCATAATTAATTCAAGTCACAGATCGTGAAGTACTTTTGTAAAAAGTCTTGGAATTGCTTTTTAAAATTAACATTCTAAGCTAAATGCACTTCTCAATAAAAAATCATTTTGGCTTGCATGATTTATTAAAGAAACCACCATTACTGATGAAAGCCAAGAACATTTACCATGTGACTTGAGTGAGGATGAATTATTCTGCCACGAATTTCGACAAAGAAAGCAACTCAATCCAAATATTCATATCAAGACTGTTTGTATGTGGACTCAGATATAACTTGTTCGTGCGAAATATGAGATGATTAAATGATTGAAAACAATGAGATGAATGAGTATGAAAAAGAACTTTCAGATAACAAACAAGATGAAGATGACAGTTCTTCGATCGTCTGCAAAGCATGGAGATAAAGTGCAGCAAGGTTGAGGTATATTTAATAGTAACTGTAAAATGCTTTCTAACACCGGAAAAGTTGGGGGGAATGTGCTTTCAAAGCAGAAAAAGTAAATGATTACTTTGTCTGGTTTTTAATTGATAAAGTGAAAGTAAAAATCTTTTCTAAGAATGTAGTTTGGATCTAATTTCTTTCCTATTTTAAGAGAGTACACTTTAAAAATCTAATCCACAAATTTCTTTATTTTACAAATTTTGAATTTTAAGAATCATTTTACCGGTTCCTATGAGTTCGTAAAAACGAACGTTTGCTATACAGTATGAAGTTTATACTGAGCTGCTATTTTCTTGTTGTTACTTATAACACTTGGACAAGCCAAGCTCACTATGCCGTTGACTACGCATGTTTTAATCAGTAGGATGAGCCTTTCATTTAACGAGAGCATTACAAAAGTGAAAGTACGACTTTGCTGTCCACTCCTCCGATAGATGGCAGCACAAAAGTATCCACTCACTCAATTTTGACTCTGATCTGAAAGGGGAGGAAATTTGCTCCAGACCGTTGCACCCATGGTTACAAAATAATTTTTTCAGTTTTTTGCCTATGGCGAAAAACAAACGAAAAAAGTTAATAAAACATAAAAAAAATTTCTTTTATTGGCGAACTATGTTCAACAGTATGTCTTTTTTGAAAAAAAAGACTTTATCGTTCTACCATTTTTTTTATTAATGTAAATTTAATAAAACATTATAATTAAATATACTTATCATGGTTAAATTAATATTATTGTTTTACTTTAGAATTTTTTTTTACCTTGAACACAAATGAAACAAACTAATTTTAAAAACAAAACCATACTGACTTGAAAATAATTTTTTAGGTGAAAGACCATAACAGGTAAATTTCTCCTAAATCTAGAATTTTTTTAAAATTTATTCTCGTGTGATATAAATAGTGGTTCAATGTGTAAGCGCATTTAATGTTTTAGTATATATTTTTTAAATGCTTAAGACTTAAAATAAGTCATGCATTTTTGTTTGTTTAAAACAATGTTTATTTAAATACAAATCATGTGACATTACTTGCCGAGATGAAATATTTTTAAAACATTCGAAAATAATATCAGATTTCACTGAATAACAATTAACATTTCTGATGCTGTACAGAATTTTTTATTTACAGTTACTTATTTTTTTCCCCTTCCTATCTTGTCCTCGGCATGCCTGTCATTAATTCACGAGCAGGCCAATAATTTGACGATGAAACATAGAAAGAATTAAAATTAGCGCCGGTAGATTTGTCTTCATGAAACTTTAAAACAGCACTGTCCAAAGCACTGCCCACGTTCCATCCTTGTGCGGCCCGCGGTTGGGTTTTTAATAATATAACAGAAGAATACATTTTTTCCTTTCTTAATAATTTTATTGGTAGGAATGATTTTTTTTTTTTTTTGTCTTGTGCCAGCTAAGCTGACAGTATGGGGTGCGGTGTTCCACTTTTGCATACTGAACCATATTTGGTGTGGAGTCCGACTGCTTCAGTACACACATGCCATAGGGACCCGTTTATAGGGTATGCAACCATTCACACCTCATTCATACACAAAAAGGACAAAGACAGGATAGATAGAGAGAGAAAATACATCCATGCCCGAACCGGAATTCGAACCCAGGATCTCCCTATCCACAGTCAAGCACTCTGACCACTAGACAGAGGGGTCGGCTTGTTTTTAAAAGGTATTATAAGTAAATTACTAAAATATATAATCGTATTTGTGAGCCCGTCCCTACTAGTGTCTTGCGCCTTATTCATGGCGAGCAATTGTCTGTCTCTAATCAAGGGCGTTGCGCAGAATAACAAAAGTTGTACTGCTTTTATCGTTTCAAAAGCCCCCGATTCGACAGAGAAGGACATTAAATTAAAAATTGGAATGGATTGATTTATTAGATTGAGTATCGGTTCTTTGCTAACGTTCGGGCGAGACTTCCCGCCAAAATGCCAAGTGATCGGAGAGTGAAACAACATTGGCCGTTGATTGTCGTTTATTTTTTGGTTGCCATTTGACGCGACGAGTGTTGCATAGAAGCTATTTAGTAATCGCAGTGGTTGTGCGTAATTCGAGCTTCCTTCTTAATTTATTACTTTTGTCAATTTAAACTTGCGATTTAATTAAAGAGTAAGCAGAGTACAAAATAACAAGCCTCATTATGTCTGTGAAGAAGCGAAAAGTAAGTGAGGAAAATCGTACATTTAATGAAAAAGAATTATAGACAATTTGATCTGCAACAATAACATTAAAATTTAGTGTATGATTTGTATGCATGTTTTGTCGGTGAATAAGGAATACAATGTGAAACGGCACTGTACTACTTTACATGAAGAAATGTATAAGAAACATGTCGGTAAAGCAAAATTATTGTAGCCAAATACATATAAAAAAATAATACATAAAATATGTATGTTTTCAAAAGTAAGTACGGATAATGAACAAAGTTTGGCTGCGTCTTATAAAATGTCTTCACAATTAGCGAAAGCGAAACAAAAAATTCAGTGATAGGATTTTAATGAAAAATGATATTTCAATGGCTCACTGCTTCATGCAGCCAAAAGTGGCGGAAAAATTTGAATCTATAGCATTATCTCACCAAACAGTAGTGCGACAATAGATGATATGGGCAAATATGTTTCGAAAAAAAAATAAATAAATAAAAATAAATAAATAAATAAATAAAAAATAAATATGTGATTGCCTTTTGGATTCAGAATACCATTCAATATGTTTGGATGAAATCACCGACCAGACAGATATCAGTCAATAATTAATATTTATTCGTCACATCTCAAAAGATTTCACTATTACGGAGGAAATGTTAAATTTGATACCGTTATCCGGAACAACTAAAGGCGCAGATATCTATCTAGCTGTCAATATAGCTGTCATAAACTACGGAGGATTTCCAAAATGCTTTTGGATTGTAACTGAGGTAGCAAAATTTATGACGTGAACAGCGTCAGGATTCGCGGGTCTTCTTAAATAAAATGTCATTAATTGCTCGTTGTTTCACTGAATCATACACTTGGAAGCCTTATGTGGAAAATCTTTGCGGCAATCGAATGCCATGAAAGTTGTTGTTAGAATAACAAATTACATTAGAAGCGGAAACAAAGTCTTGACTCATGGAAAATTTCGAGATTTTTTGGGTGTAATTGATGCGAGCTATGGAGATTTGTTATTACACTCCGAAATAAGAGGGCTTACTGCTGAGCAGTGCCTTAAGCGTTTTTTTTCCCCCGAAAAGAAATACATTTTTTTAAAATATGAAATAAAATCAGACACTTCTGAACTGCAAAATTGTATGCAAAATAATTCATTCCTGTGGCTGATCTTGTATTTTTAACTGATATGACACAGCACTTGAACGAATTAAATTTGAAGTTACAAGGTAAAGGACACAATATTGCCAACATCTATGAATATGTGAATGGTTTTAGAAGTAAACTGAAATTGTTCGAAACGTCACTAGAGCAGAAGGATTTTTCTTTTTTCCCCCGAGTTGCGAAAAACATTACACAGATGGCAAGTTTTGAAGGATGTACCTTTAAGAGTCACCTGGAGTAAATTGACGGTGTAATTGTGGAGTATGAGCAGCGATTTGCAGATTTTAAATAATAAGAGAGTGATATATTACTTTTCACTCATCCATTAACATTGCAATTGAAAGTGAAAACACTGATTATCAATTGGAATTATGTGACCTACAATCAGACCCCTTTTACAAGAGCAGGACAGAGTCTGGAATAGATTTTTTTTAAGCTCATACCCGAGCGTTTTCCCAAATTAACAAATCTTGGCTTGGAAATGAGTTCGACAAGTGGCAGTACTAACTTATCTAAATAAAGACTTATCTAATTAAAGTCTATCTTTGTGAAAATGCGTATTCCACTATGAATTTTATAAAATCGAAATATAGATCTTCACTGTCACTTACAGACAATCCTTTCAACATTAATATTAGTCTGGCAACAACTAATATTAATGTTGAAAGGATTGTAAAAGATAGATTAATGAAGCACTAATACAATTTAATGTAACAGTTACATAGTATCTATATTAAACGCTATTAAGCTTTTTCTTAAAAGAATGTATTTTTTATTTGTGTGGCACTCCAATCTGTTTAGTAATTTGTATAAGCCAGGGATCAAATTTGGTTTGGACAGCCCTGCTTTAAAATAATGGGGCTGTGCCTGAGAGGATCACCTCCCATATCTCTCTGTTGGCACAGAATTCTTCACTCCAATAAAATGTCAATGTTTCTGCTTATAGTAACATTCAGTAAGCAAAAGAAAACAAGCAACTCTGGTACCGAAAGAAACAAGATAATCTCTCATTCAGTATATATGATTCTCATGTGACTCAAAGGAATTTAAGATAGGAGAAAGAAAGAAATCATGTCCTCTCTTTCAAGTTGATGGTATTTAAAATCTTATCATAGTCCATTTCATCAATGTGTCTAGTTAATTCTAACTATTGATAAAATTGACTTTAACTTTTGTTAAATATATCGGATGCCTAAAAATGGTTGATTAAAACACTTTTGATCAATTTAAATTATTTCATCACCACGATTTGATGAACCCAACTCTTAAAATTGATGAAGTGAATTTCTAAATAAAATTTTCGTTGAATTTCAATTACATTCTCCACTGCTGCGGAGTGAAAGTTTTGTAAAGAGCGTTGGCTCAGATTTCAATCTCAACACATGATGATGATTCAAAATTACTTTGTTATTGGTTGCATTTAGCAATTTAATATAAAGGGAAATAAACACCCAAATATCTAAAATTTTCAAAGATATATGATAAAAAAATTAATGATAAAATTGAATTGTGTTTGTTATCTCATGCATTATTATTTACCTACGATTTAAAACACTTTTTATTCCAGATTTATTAAACTTTTCGAATTAATATCTAATAATATTTTAGAAGATTAGGTGTTTGGAAATAAATTAAAGGTATGAATTCAGTTCTTTTAAATTTGATTCATTGATTTCGGTCTATTTTTAGAAATCGTTGTTCTGTATTTTCATAAATGATTTGGTAAAATAGGAACAGGTGCCGTATAATACAGGATACTAAAATCTAAGATTGATGATTTTTTGGCAGATTTTCTTATGTATCTAGCAACCTCGTTTTTATTAAGTCACACATAAGGAGACTTATAAGAATTCTGCAGAAAATTCTATTTTGGTAACCCTAGTATTTACGGCATCACGCACGTCACGATACGTCACCTTGGCAACATTTCTTCATCGCAGAAAAACTTCAGAATTCGGAATCATGGATTATACGGCACCTGTGCCGATAAAATATTTCTAAAAAAGAAAATTTTTTCCCGAAAAAAATTTTAAACTGGAATAAATTTTTGAATGCCTCCCATTTGAATCCAATACCACTTTAATGGCGATCAGTTTACGTAGAAATAATCCAATCCATCGTCAAGCACGATAATAAGGAAAAAATATATTTCAAGTTTCCTCTTGGCGAAAATTGGCGAATTTTTATTTTTATTTATTTATTATTATTTTTTTTTGTTGCGTAAACACTATGCAATGATACACTTTTAAGCAAATTTACACACATTTTATAAACAAATATTTTTATCATCATGATTGACACGTAACACGTCGCCAAATTGGTGAGAAACCAAGGGGCCCCTGAAGTATAGGCCATCCTGATAATAGCAAAACTTTTTTAAAATAACTTTTAAAAAGATACTACTCACACTTTTTTTAAAAAAAATAAAACACATGTTGCTTTTGTTACTATATAAAACAAAGAAAGACATAATCAGTTTTGAATTTCGCATTGGACATAATTTTTTTTCTTTTTTCTAAATTTATTTTGTATTTAACTCAGAATCAAAAATTTGGAACCATAGTTTCCGCTGACACTGATTAATACCTATTTATTCAAGGAATGCAAAATCTATCGTGGTTAGACTATACTTGAGGGTGCCCCTCGAATTCTCGCCGTTTATCGCCAAACTGGGTGATGTTGTTCTATTTATAGTAACCCCAAACATTATTCTGAAATTCATTCACGTTTCTGATTGGTTAAGATTTAACTGTTATTTTTAAATGTTTAAACAAAATCACCAATCTCGCCAAGGGGCAACCTCAAATATATTTTTACCTTTATCGTTTCATGTGATATTCAGGTTTCTGTAGTGATATTTATAAAAAGATTATTCTACTGTTTGTGCATTTAATATTAACAATAGTTTATTATTGAATTTGATGAAAACAATACATTATAGTTTTTACTGAGTATACAGTTATGTATAATATACTGAAAATAGCCAGTTATATATACATAGCAAGTTTATGAAACTAAATATCATAAAAATATCACGAATGCACAAATGTAAATTAATTTTAAAAAAATGAAGTTTTTCTTATGAATGAAGTAATGTAATGCTGTTTTTTTTAAAATTTATATATGTTTAATATGTAGATAGTATTTATATAATGATTGAAAAATATCTTTGGTTCTGCTCATCTAAAATAATGGTAAAAGTTTACAATCAGGTACCTCTTGATTCTTTAACAATTTTTTTGACGCCAAGATAGGCGCCAAGATGTGTCTAACTAGATGCCGCTACACAAAAGTTATACGAATATAGGGTTAACAGGATTACCAAAAATTAAAGTTTATAGCCAAAATACATCGCCAAACCAAGTGGTATTTGATTCTATATCAAACCCAAAATAATTATTTTATAACTTTGTATATAATAGTTAATTTAACAATTGAAAAAACAAGAACATTTTATCATAACAGCCCTAAATTAAACACAAGTGAACAATTTTAAGAGGTAATATAATATGCTTACGAATGATTAGAAATATAAGTAAATGAAATGAAAGAAAAATTAATGGTTAATATTTTTAGCTAATTCTCTCTTATATATTTTCCTAAAGAATAACTTGAAATTTACTGACAAGTATAGAAAAGGGCATGAGCTCCAGAATGAACATATTTTACTTCTGTATCGATTTTTCAAATACGAGCATAATTCTTTTCCAAAATGATATTCATAAACACAAGAAAATCAAAATCTGTGGACTGTGTAAAATGTTGCTCTTCATACTGATGATAAAAAAAAAGGCATTTTTTATTTAAAATTAAACTAAAATATATTTTCCCTTGAAATTTTTATCAATAAAATTCTACATTCACAATTCCTAGCTAAATGAAATGCATTTAATTCACAATAAATAGAATTTTTTGTGTGGTATTTGAGCTTAGATTTTTTTTTAATTTGACATGCATTATAAATCAGGTTCCTTTTGTCAATTTTTAAAAGAAAAATTCTACATGGTAGGTTTCTGGAAATGGAAATAAGCGAAGCATGGAGAAGAAGGTATAACTTTGAACTGTACAGAAACTATAGAGATATTGACATAATTGTAAATACACCAGATTGCAAAGAATGAGATAGGTGGAACATGTTGTCCGCATGTCCCGGAATTCCTCCTACTTAAGATCCTTAGTGCTGGCATACGTCTGAGAGGAAAACCAAAATTCAAAGGGCTAGATTGTTTTTAGAGACTTTAAAGCTATCAAATTCTCAAATTGGAGAAATAAAGCAAAGAATCCAACTGGAAGAAACTTATGGAATAGGTCAGGACCCAATAGGTTGTCGAGTCAGTGATGATGCAGTATAAATGGCTTTAAACTACAAATGCAATTATTTGAATTTCATTTAATTAGGATCTGAAGCAAAAATAACTATCAACATGCATATGAATTTATTACTAGGATTTATTTTATGATTATTAATTTTAACCATGCATATTTTTAGATGTTTTTTCTCGATGGGATTAATATTTTCGCACTTCTTTAATGGATCTTCATAAATTATCTGCCCTGAGTCGGTGATTAAGTTCTTGGAAAAACAAATTTTTTAACGCATAGTACTGGGAAATCTGCAGTAGCTTGAAAGTTGGCACACAAACCACTGTTACAGTCTTCTTTGGTATTTCAGTTGAGATAAAAACCTCACAATAATCCATTAAGTTTCGAAATCAAGACTAAAATGGTGTCTAGTCTTCAAAAATACTGAATTTTACGAAGTATACTATGACTGGTGTAGCCCTCTATGGAATACAAAGAAGATTGTTAACTTGCATTGATTATCATTTTACAATCCCAGCATTTAAAATAATAATTTTACATTCCGTTGCGTAGGAATTCAAATTACGATTAATAATCATTTTGGATAGTTTGAGCAGATTTTGTCGCCTAATAACTAATGTGTTAAAATTCATCCCGAAGCTTTATCTTTAAAACTTTGATGACTTTACTATTTAATTGAACTCATTTACCATTCATCACTCACTTTTCACATTCATTACTCAGCTCTAGACATGCTTCGCTAATTTTCTTTCGTATTTAAAATGTTCGAAATTTGGCATGGCATCTAATTATTGACAGGATTGGTAGGAAAATTATATTAAAACGAAGTAGTTTTCCTTTATAATTTTATTGTTTCCGATTACTTATTCGGAACACGTAGCGTCTTCAAAAAACACATTATTATTAAAATAATACTGTTAATTCCCTCCCCCTTTTCAACCTATTTAGAGTTTTGAATTGAAATGTCATTTTTTATATAAAAAAATTACAATTAATTGCTGTCTTTTTTTAACATTCTTACTATGCATTTTTAGACACGAATTTAAGAATCTTGAGCTGTAAAAATTTTCATAATTGATAAAATTTAGGATAGTATTTTGTGAAAAGAGCATGAACTTCAAAGATATTCATTTATAAATATTAATTACAGAAGCATTTCTTCAATTAAGAGATTATGGAGCAGCAAAATATGGAGAAATTCTTTGAAAGACAAAAAGAAAACTGGCGAGAAAAGGTAAAATTTAAGACATATTACATAGTTTTTAATATAGAATATTTATACACATAATAAGATATTTATACAATTCCTTTAAATAAACACCAATAGAATATATATATATATATATATATATATATATATATATATATATATATTTATATATTTTTATATATATATATATATATATATATATATATATATATATATATATATATATATATATATATATATATATATATATATATATATATATATATATATATATATATATATATATTTAAAGGTATTAAAATACATTTTTATACCTATATATGGAACTGTAATGTGATTGATTCACTTCAGATAAATTGTAGGCCATTAACAAGAATATAGGTTTATGTTGGCACAGGGTAATTTAAAATTTAAAGTAATAAAATATGAGAAAGCTTTGCTTTTTTTTTATGTCATTATTATTGTGCTTCGAGAAGAACATATCTTCGGAGGAAAATTCATAAAAGAGGAGGCGGCATACCCTATTTTCAAAGGATATAAGCCCTAATGATTTACACAAAAAAGTGGTCAAAGAAGAACTTAGTATATTCATACAAATTAATCCAAAACCTTTTTTCCCGAAACGATTTTTTAAGTTTTAAATAAGGAAAAGAAAATCTAATCAAGTAAAAAAAAAATCCTATTCTTACAAAGTTGTAAAGAAATTACCATTGCAAAAGAAAGGAATACGAATGGGGTTACTGTTTTACAGAAGTAAATCCAAAAAAATGATGAAAAATTAAATCATTCCAAAAAAGAAAAAAATAGTCAGTGTAATCTAAAATGTGAAAATAATCCCCAAAATTAGTTTTTTTCATTTTTTATTTATATACACATAACTTTTTTAAAATGTGGAATGAGCATTGATATATGCATTTCTATAAATATTTTTATATGGCGCAGTTGCTTTGAACAAAATAAAGCAAAAGTAAAAATGGGAGAAGTTTGAAATACTTTTTATATTTATCGCATTTTTTTATATTATTGCATTTATAGATGGCTAAAGTTTTTGGTGATCACTATCCATACAAACACCACATTACTTCCGGTGATGCGGAAAATACTACGGCGGAAGAAAACACAAACAACGCTAAAACGGAACAGTGGAATCTGTTTGAAAAGCTTACAGAAATGTATGAAATTGAGAAAGAAGCTGAACAAGAATTTCATAAGGTAAAATAATAGTATTGAAATTTGATAGAACTGTTAAATTTTCACAATGACGTTGAAATGAATGGTAACTTGTATGATGAATGATCCTTTTTCATACGCTTTCATTTTAACGTTTTTGCTAGCAAACAAAAACTGGAATATGTCTTCCAGTATATTAGGACAGCTTTCAAAATGCCATTAACTCCTTAACACTATAATATTCCTTTGAAATGAACTGCTTTTGTTACTATAGCAACTACCACAAAACCAGACTATTTGCAGGAGATATTTTTGTGTCAGCTAGACTGTATTTTCATTACTACTCTTTATTTACCACGAGAATAAAGCGTGCCAATTTGTATATTTTTGTTGCCGCAGAAATAAAACAAGCTCCCTTTTCAAGAACAAAAGCATCGCCTTTGATTTAGAGAGCATTTTGAGAATAACATGAGGTGTTACCCTAAATATCGTAAATTGATGACATCCTTAATAACTATTTGAAATGGAATGCACTTGTTACTATAGCAACGGCTAAAGAAACAACAACTTTTGTATACTAACTTTAGGAACATTTTAAATTCAGAGTAAAGTTTCGGAAAAATGTTTTCTATTTCTAAATAAAATTAAAAAAAAAAAAAAAAAAAAAAAAAAAAAAAACAATTGAATGATTTATTAAGCATTTTCCATGAATTATTGGGCAACAGCTAAAATCACTCAGATCTAATTATAATTCTCTTGGACTTAATTAATTTATTAAGACTGATGTTAATCATGACAAATCGTTAAGAGCAGTACTTTTAAATGTTGATCAAATTTAGAGTGATTTAATAAATCATGTGTGTTTCCATTATGCTTCCACGCATGATAGTATTATTCATATTAGAAAATTTTGAAAGACATTTAAAAAATTTTTCTTATTCTTAACTGTCTTTTAGAATTTAATCGAATTCAGCGCTACAAATAGCAAAGGTGAAGATATTCTTTTTAGAACGGGGCATCCATTTAGTATGACATTTTTGCCCCCAAATAAACACGGAGAGAAAGGAACCATTCATTCCCGAGCCAGGACTCGATATCAGGCCCTACATCGTCGAGGCTAAAGACGCTAACCACTCCACCACTGGCCGGCGGATTTTCAAAAATAAAAATTAAAAGGGAAACTTTAATATTGCCTGAATTTATTTTAAATGCCATCGTATAAATAATTTAATAATATGCAACAGCAACTAAGTATCCAATTCCCTGGCACTACAGTCCATGTTGGACTAGGGCCTCCCGACTCCAAAGCAGTCTGACTTGAACCTTATCTTTCCAATTTGTTATTTCCAAGATCACGAGATCTTTTCAGCTTTTTAAATCGTTAATCAGTTTCCGCCACTGATTTTGACAGACCGCTTTGCTTTGGCTAAAGCAAGTGGTGCACGTTTTCAAGTGGCTTCTTGGCAATATTTTTTCCAGAGAGGGGTTGTTAGTGCCTCGTCATACCCCAACTTAGAGGAAGAGGCCTAACTGTTCATAAGCCCCCAGGAGGCAGAGATACCCAGGACTTCCCCTGGACATTGAATGTCCTGTATAGTCACCTCTTACGATACTCACGGACAACGTTGGGACTAATCTTTTACACCCGGTCAACTACACGGGGGTGAAAAATCATAGAATTTAATAAATTAATTTTAAAATTTTACTCATTTTTATTTCATTTTAAAATTTTAATCGGTTATAAATTTATCTGGACGTAAATCGTATTATTTGCTATAAGTTCTTATCCTTATATCCAGTTTTAAAATTACCCAAAGTTTGTAACTATTCTCAAAAATTACCAAACTTATTATTCCGGTAATTTTTGAGAATATTTGTTGAGGTTTTACTTTTTATCATAGTATAAATGACTCATTGATTTCACATGGTAAAACGCTTAGCTTTTGCAATATCTCATATGGATGAGGCAGCGGTTGAAGTCTGCTATAAGGCATCTGCGCATCCAGGACTTTCCGTAGAATAAAAGAACCTGGTTCCCTACCACAACGAAAGAGACTTGAAGGCTGTCAAACATCCATCTGACTAGTATACATGTACCACACATAAATGCGGCATCCAATCAACTTTGTTTAGTTGTTTATCGTATTCAACCTCATAATTTTCACTTTGTGAAGGAAAATCCTACAAGTAAACAAAGGCGAGATAAATATGTTTTTCGATGTCAAAAAGCATTTTTTAAAAGGACTGATATTTGATGCCATGTAGAGATATTTCCTTTTTGTGGAGGCATAGGAGCCGTATAATCCAGGATACCAAATTCTGTATTTTTTTAGCGACGAAGAAATGTTGCCAAGATGATTTATTATGACGTAAATACTAGGGTTGTCAAAATAGAATTTTCTGCATAATTAATTTTCATAGGTCTCCCTACTTGTGTAATAAAAATCAGGTTGTTATATATATATATATATATATATATATATATATATATATATATATATATATATCCGCAACAAAAATATCACCAAACTCAGAATATATAACAAAATATATATAAGAAAATCCGCAACAAAAATATCACCAAACTCAGAATTTGGCATCATGGATTATACGGCATTTGTGCCCCTCAAGAGTCTTTTAATTAATCACAAATGAAAATTATATGAGATGCTACTTGACGATAATCAGTATTTATTGTTAAAAGTATGTGTGTGTGTGTTTGCTTTCTGTGTTTTCTTGCCAATAACAAATTAAGACAGTTTACAACTATAATGAAATTGTTTTCGAATCTCAAATTTTAAACACTCAAAATAATTGAACATTAATTAGAAACATTGAAAAAGATTTATTTCAGCTAAATACTCTGTAAGATATTTATTATAAAGTACACAAAAAATCGTCATAAACATAGCATGATAGCGGATGTAATTTATATATATGCTTTACTTAAAAATTTATGATATCAGATGTATTATATATATATATATGCTTTACTTAAAAATTATATTTAAATTTTAGTGTAAAAATTTAGATTTTAAAAGTTTTTTGCCATTTTTTATTCTTGAAAATCATACTAATTACCTACATTTTTTTTTATTTATGCATCATTTATAGCAAACCATACACATTGTTTTGTTTTTCCATTATTTGAAATCCATTATTTTCCATTATTCGCAATCCATTATTCTATTATAAATTTCTTTTGTTAGGTTTTAGGTCATGTTGGAGACAATTCATCAGCATCCCATTTATCTGAGGTGAGTGAACCAGTTTAAAAGAGGGCCTCTTTAATGGTTATCTTTAAAACAATGTTACTATGAATAAATCAATTGAACGTTTATTGAAGTAAGTGATTGAATGTAAAGAAATAGGTTATGACAGTTATTTTTTATAGTAGAAAAGCTACATTTTCTCAAGGGATAATTGATAATAATACAGAAAAGGGCACAGGTGCCGTATAATCCATGATTTCGAATTCTGAATTTTTTTGGCGATGAAAAAATATTGCCAAGATGACGTGTCATGACGTGCGCGATGTCGTAAAACTAGGGTTACCAAAATAGAATTTTCTGAATAATTCATATAAGTCTCCATATGCTTGACGTAATAAAAACGAGGTTGCCAGATACATACGAAAATCCGCCAAAAAATCGTCAAACTCAGAATTTGGCATCCTGGATTATACGGCACCTGTGCCCCAAAAAAAGTTTGTCTACTAGAATGAATTCAATACAAATCAATACGCCAATGGGTTTCATTGCCATCTTGCATTATTTATGAGCTTTTTAAATACACTGATGTAATAGTGACCATAAAAGTGATATTTGGCGCACTTCAAATGATCTATAGCTTTTGTAGTCCACTAGACGTCTGTGAGGTAGCAAGACTGTGATATTTACCTTCATTTATTATAATGTTACGATTCTCTCTTTGTAACAGACGAGGATGTCATAATCCATAAAGAAAGATTAATTTATATGAAAAATATAATTTATAATTTAGAAACAAAATACAGAAACTTTCAGAGCTGGTAACTCAAGGGTCTGACTCATCGCTTTACTTTCAACTGTGTGTGTGTGACTGTTTGGCTAATATCAATATTTTTTTTTTACCTCTTTAATATAGGTTCTGGAAGTTTCAAGATGCCTATGGTAACTTGACTCCTATTGCTCCTTTCAACTCAAAGTTTAAAAAATGTTAACTTATGTTTCGCTGCCAAAAATATCGGCAGATGTCGTTCTGAGGCAGTTAGGTTATATTACTTATTTCTCAGCTCTCAAAACCACCATTTTCACATAATAAGTGTTGTTTAGAAGACAATTCCACACATTAAACGATAAGAGCACACTAAAATAATTTATTAAATAAAAATATAAAGAGCAATCATACAAATATTTGGGATATTTTGTAGCAATGTGTAAGTAACGTTCCTATGACGCTTCAGATAAATTTCACATAAAAAATCGTGTTAAGTGAAATAATTTTATACGAGTCCCAG
This sequence comes from Latrodectus elegans, assembly GCA_030067965.1. NCBI lineage: Eukaryota > Metazoa > Arthropoda > Arachnida > Araneae > Theridiidae > Latrodectus > Latrodectus elegans. The sequence continues at coordinate 18,268,805 of CM057818.1, forward strand.
AATCAGTATAAAAAGGAGATCATTTGAAAAATTTCTAAAACAATTTAACTTCTCATGAGCAAATTTAAAAATGTATAATATAAAAAGCAGAAGTAAAAACTAATAGCTATTTTCATTCAGTGAAAGCTTAATTATAATTAAATTCCTCTCTCATCAGGTAAGAAACAATCAAACAAAAATTCTTTATTTGACTTCACCTTCACTTTCCGAATATCCTTCCTCGTTTAGATTATTTGCATAAGCAAGCCGCACACTGAGGGGACAGTAGACAGGCAGTACGACATCCCTCGTTAAGAACTGGTTTTCACAGTGCTGCGCACGCACATTGGGGCAGTATTTATCTCCTACGCGTCAGCTCACTAAAAAGACAAGTGTCTACCGTTTGTGACTTGCGCTGCTTTTATCGCTTGTCGATTGCGTGTGGATTTTTACGTGTTCGATTTCATTTCTTCAAAAGTGATTTTTCATTATTCACAAATGCAAGAATATGGCTAAATTTAACCAGTTTCATTAATTTAATAAAAAAATATTTCCTTTATTATATGTTTTAGCGAAGATTATTCTAATCAAAATAAAGTCGATAAAGCTTTTTTTTAATTCTAATTTTTAATGATTAATATTTTACTTACATGTAACTTTAAATTATGTAATTAAAATTTTTTACGAAATTTAGATAACATTAATGAAATTCGCCTGCAAAACATTTCTAATCAACAATTTTATTTGCAGTTGAAATATTTAATTTTAAAAATTATCTAAATTTTAATAATTTTAAAAATTATCAAATTAAAATAATCTTATTAAAAAATTAGTTTAAATACAATAGTATAATTAAGAACCTCTATCCTTATGAGTTGCTATGGACTTATGTATTCACTTATCTTCTTGTTGATTATTATAATTTGTTCAAACTAACTTTTAACTAACATGAACAATTATAAAATTAACTATTTGTATTGTTCAGTTATTTGTGATTAAAATACTCTTAGTATATTTTTTTTTAATAATTTCCATTGATATATATTATTCTTAATTATTTTCAGTTATTTTCTGATTCATATTGAACTAATTTGTTATAATACAAAAATATGTATTAACTTATACTTAGGTAACATAACAAATTTTAAATATCAAATAAGTAACTAAAATATATATACATTTTTTTAAATATATTTAAACTAACTTTAACAAAATATTTCTTACGTCATTTTTAAGTCCATGAATTACATAAACGTTAAGATAACATCTTTTGTAAATTGGGTAGAAATATGAGAAAGTTACCCGTAGTTCTGTGTTTACAATCAAAAGTATTGAATGTGTGTGTTTGATGGTTATTTCTTGAATGCTTAATAATCTAACTTTGTATGATGGCTTGCTTTTTTTTTTGCGCTTGTATAGGTTTGATTTGATTTTAATAATTTTTAAAATTTATTTTTAAAACTAGTTTTATTATTCTGAGTAAATATATTTGTAGTTTATTATAAAGAGAGCATTTTTTACTCCTATAACAAACGTATTAAAAAAGTTCTCCAATTAATATTTAATACATATAATTTAGTTTTAAAAGTATTTAAAATTAACAATCCCCAGCAAGAGATTATTGCAATCTTATTCTCAACAAAAGTAATGGAAAGTACATATCTTTTTAATATTTCTTTTAAATAATATTACATAAAAAAACGAAACTTTAGTTTCAATTATATTTTTAAATCAAACAATAAATTTATCGCCTTAGCAAATTTACCTATTTTTCATTTAAAAAAAATTCCAATTTGTGTGTTTAATGTCACTTTAGTCAGGGACATAAACTTGAATAAAATAGTGTAAATTTAGTGTTATGTTTATATAAGTGTAAATTTATAAACATAACACTTTTACACATTAAATTTACACATATTTAGTGTAAATTTAGTGTTATTAATAAATTGGAAGAATTTGCCTTTGATTCGAAAATACAGTGAATAACATTCAATAGTTGTGTTTTGAAATAACAATCCCACATTTTCTTAAGTTTTATACCTTTCCTATTGAGATAATTTTATTTTTCAAATATGAAACAAAATGAAATTGTAATTGTGTTTGAATATAAAAGTTATGTTAATACCATTTTGTCATAAAATATATGCATCCTTTGGGATTTTTTTCTTTTCTTTTCAAACTTCTAATATTTAATAACAATGTCAACGATTTAGGGACCATATAAGTTCTCAGTAAACACAGAAGCAGAAGACAACGAAACAAGCAGAAGTAAATGCAAACAATAGAAATGTAAACAATATGCGCTCCGATGTACTGCGCATGCTTGAGATCTTCCATCGCCTCAGTTTGTGATACTTTTCGACATGCCGCTCGTGTGTAGCAGCACTATCTGGAAACAATAGGTGCGCACTCCCTTAGTGTGCGGTCTGCCTTAAGGTTAAAAAAAAAATTGTAAATTTAGTTACCTTTGTTTTACAAAGTTATTGTTTATTTATACAAACACCAAGAATTTGGACTTTGAGTTATTAATCTTGATCATGCTTTCCAATGATTGAGAGCAGCAGATTTATAAGGTAATGGTGCACTGCACATTTGCCTATATGCTTCTTTTCCTTGGTGTGCCCTGAGTGCAGACAAAAGATCCTTTAAGATGAGTTTTATGAAGAAAGGTCAAGTGAAAAGATGAAAGTCCGCCGGATGAGGAAAATGTGAGAAAACTGACTTTGAATCAATGAGATATTGACAGCTTTTTTTCATTTGATAGGCAGAAGGGATACACTTCGTTTTAAATTCTAATTTAATTTAGAGTTTTGAAGAATTAAAAATACTATTATTAGGTGTTTGTAGAGTAGTCGTTCCTTTATTGGTCATAAAAGAGGATCTTCCATTTCCCTCAATGAGCAGAAGTCTACCATGAGACAATTCAGTCAGCCAGAGTGTTGAGAATCTTCCTTTGTTCTTAACTTCGTATTTCGAAGGTACAAAATTTATTACAGGAAGTAGCCTGCAAAATGTGTTTTCTACAAATCATTGTAGATAATTCGATAAAAAAGATAGGTGTTTATGCAATACCTTTTTATGTTTTCGACTTCCATCAGTGATGGAATTTGGATTCAAGAAAAATAATTCTGGGTTTCCAGCTCAGCTTAGGAACTATTACTAAAGTGATATCACACATCGCATAAAATGTTTGGTCTGCTGACAAGCTTTGCAACGGACGTCATGTAAATTGTGATATATATATATATATATATATATATATATCTATATATATATATATATATATATATATATATATATATATATATATATATATATATATATATATATATATATATATATATATATATATATATATATATATATATATATATATATATATATATATATATATATATATATATATATATATATATATATATATATATATATATATATATATATATGTATATATATATATATATATATATATACGTGGGTACTCTGAAATTTTTTAGATACGCGCAGTGACGAAAATTACAAAAAAAAAAAAAAAAAAATAATAATAATAATAATAATGGTTTAATTTTAAAATACAAAATATTTTTGACACAGAAAACGATTTTTTTTACTGACTTACTTCAAGCGTAGAATTAGTTGTTTAGCGTAGAATGAATTTTAAACACAAGTGAAAATGGAGTTGACGCGAGAACATTTTCGCACTATGATTTTCTACGATTTTAAAGCAGGATTAAATCAAGAAGAATGCGTTCAACGGTTGCAGTTAGCATTTAGTGATGAATCTCCAGCTCGTGCTGCTGTATTCAGATGGTTTAGGGAATTTAAAAGGGGTCGCAATTTTCTTTAGGATGAAAAACACACAGGAAGGCCACCGTCGGCAGTAATCCCGGATAATGTGTTTGCCATACCGAAAAATGTTAATGGTTGATAGTCGCTGTACCTATCAAATGATACAGAAAGAACTTAACACTGGATCCGCAGCCATACACAAAATCATTCATGAAGAATTACATTGGGTTGCCGTTGAGTTCTCCATAATCTAACAGAGCACCAAAAAGAGGAGCGTGTCAGAATCAGTAAAGAAACTCTTAAATTGCTAAATGATGGTGGCAACCGCATCATTTCTAAAATTGTAACATAAGCTACATACAGTTTTTTGACGTTCCAACACGTCAAGAAAGCAAAATATGGGTCTTTGAAGATGATCCCACGCCGACAATGGTGAAAAAACAAGGCGCACTTAAAAAAGTGATGTATGCCGTTTTCTTCAGAAGTACGTGATTGGTCAAAGCCATCAAGTTGGAAGGACAGAAGACAGTAACAACAAACTGGTATACCACTAAATGTCCTCCAGAAATTCGACAAGAACTGAATGTTAAGGGACTAATGCTTCACAATGACAATACATCTTCACATACAGCCGCATAAACAGTTGAGTTTCTTAAACAAAAACAGATTAACGTGATCGAACGTCCGCCGTATTCACCTGATCTAACTATGTGCGACTTTGGTTACTCTTTAATCTAAAAAAGAACTTACGTGGACATCGTTTTCATTCAAAAGAAGAGATTGATGTGGCTATAAATGCATTTTTTCATCTATTCCAAGAAATGAATGGCTTGAGGCATTTAATCTGTGGAAAATTCATCTACAAAAGTGCATTGATGCTGGAGGAGACTACTTTGAATACTCCAAAAAATTTGTAAGTATAACTTTAAAAACCTACTTTCCACAAGTCTTTGTATTACAGCTAGGGATATTTTCTTCCACTCGGCTTGGAGTAAACATACAAGTTCCTTCACTGATTTTGGACGTGTAGTGCACCCCTCAATTCATCGATCCAGTTCGTCCCAGAGGTTCTCCATAGGGTTCAGGTCTGGGCTGTGAGCAGGCCAGTCCATTCGATGAACTCCATTAGCACAATACCAAGCCTTGGTTAGCCTCGAAACATGACAACTGGCATTGTCGTCTTGAAAGTAACAGGTGTCCAATCCGTAAAACTGTCAGAACGTAGGGAGCACATCGTCATCCAAAATGGTGCAGTAGGCATCGGCGTTGAGCTTACCATGATTGGGGACCGAGGGTCCCAGTCCATAATTAAATCCAAACACCCTAGACTAATAAAGTCCAAACGCCCCAGACCACGATTCCACCTCCGCCGAACTCGACTGTTGGCACAATGCATTCTGGCAGGAGACCATGAGAGCAATGAGATAATAATTATCAAATCTCTCTGTTAAATAATTCCGTACTTATAGATGGAGTGACATCTTCTTAAAAAAGGGCGTAAAATGTAGCATACACCTGCGTGCTTTTATGTATAAAAGCATTTGTTATTACATAACGTTGAAAATCAACACCTCAATTTGTAAGATTAAAGAAAGAAATTATACGAAATTATCCCTAAGCTCTGTCTTGAATTTTAAGCGGATAAGTATTTTGTGAGGAACCATAAAATTGATAAAATTTATATTGCAGTAAGAATG